>CM050449.1:76792115-77152115 GCA_027563935.2 Costus lasius
GAGAAGCCTCTTAGATCTATCCCTGTAGATCTTCACACCTAATATATAGGCTGCTTCTCCTAGATCTTTCATCTGGAAACATTTTCCTAACCATGCCTTAACAGCATGCAGTTCAGGAATATCGTTTCCAATGATTAAGATATCATCGACGTAGAGGACTAGGAAAGTAATCACGCTCCCACTAAACCTCTTATATACACACGGGTCATCTTCGTTCTTGATGAAACCAAACTCAGAGATTGATTCATCAAAACGAACATTCCAGCTTCTAGATGCTTGTTTCAGTCCATAAATGGACTTCTTTAACTTGCATATTTTATGACGATCGGATGGATTAGTGAAACCTTCAGGTTGTGTCATATACACAACCTCATCCAGATTTCCATTAAGGAAAGCTGTCTTCACATCCATCTGCCAGATCTCATAATCGTAATATGCTGCTATCGCGAAAAGAATCCGAATAGACTTGAACATGGCTACAGGAGAGAAAGTTTCATCATAATCTATCCCGTAGATTTGTTTGAAACCTTTCGCAACTAGCCTGCCTTTATAGGTAACCACGTTACCATCCATGTCAATCTTCTTCTTGAAGATCCATTTACAGCCTATAGGGATTACTCCCGGAGGCGGATCAACCAAATCCCAGACTTGGTTATCTGACATGGAGTCCATCTCGGCTCGCATACCTTCAAGCCATCTAGCTGACTCCGGTCCACTGACCGCATCCGCATAAGTAAGGGGTTCATCATTATCAATGATGTAGACTCCGTCATAGCGCTCAGGCTGTCGACGGATCCTTCCCGATCTACGCGGTTCCCGTGATATCTGAGCCTCAGGTTGTTCAATAACCTGCTCAACTGGCTCAGGCTCATCCAACTGTGCTTGACTACTTTGTCTTTCCTCTGGATTCTCATCCAGCTTTATTTCTCTCCCACTGGCCTCTTGCAGAAGAAACTCCTTCTCAAGAAAAATGGCCGTCCGAGCAACAAATACCTTGTTCTCTTTGGGATCATAGAAATAATAACCCTTAGTTTCCTTAGGGTAACCGACAAAGACACATTTCTCAGATCTGCTCTCTAGTTTCCCAGAGGCGAGCTTTTTGACATAAGCCTCGCAACCCCAGATCCTAATAAATGTCAAGCTTGGCTGTTTCCCATACCATAACTCATATGGCGTCTTTGAAACTGCCTTGGATGGCACTCGGTTTAGTACCTTTGCAGCTGTTTCCAGTGCAAAACCCCAAAAGGAGTAAGGTTGAGTAGCCTGACTCATCATCGAACGAACCATATCTAGTAAGGTTCTGTTCCTCCTCTCGGACACACCATTCCATTGCGGTGTTCCTGGCGGAGTGAGCTGTGAGATAATCCCACACTCTTTTAGATAGTCAGTAAACGCATGACTCAGGTATTCTCCACCTCGATCAGAACGAAGTGCCTTGATATTTTGGCCTAGCTGATTCTGCACTTCATTCTTGAACTCTTTGAACTTGTCAAAAGATTCACTCTTATGTCTCATAAGATAGACATAACCATACCTACTGAAATCATCAGTAAAGGTAATGAAGTACGAATAGCCACCTCTGGCATGTTTACTAAACGGCCCACACACATCACTGTGTATAAGGTCAAGTAAACCTGAAGCCCTTTGACCTTTGTGAGGAAAAGGAGCCTTCGTCATTTTACCCATTAAACAAGCTTTGCATGTATCAATCTCCTCATAGGAGAATGATCCCAGCAGTCCATGATCATGCAACCGCTTAATGCGTTTCTTGTTAATATGGCCTAAACGACTATGCCATAGCAAGGTGCTGTCATCAGCATACTTGGCTTTCTTATTATCAATGTGTTGTATAGAATATTCCATGTCCAACATGAATAACCCATTGTTAATTGAACCAGTAGCATAAACAATATTATCAAGAGTAAGATAACACTTTGAAATCTTGCATTCAAAGGAAAACCCTTTCCTGACAAGAGCAGGAATAGAGATAATATTTTTGGTAATACTGGGTACAAAGTAACAATTGTTTAATTCTAATACAATGCCAGATGGTAATGAGATGTAATAATCCCCTACAGCAACAGCAGGAACCCGTGCCCCGTTTCCAACTCGTAGGTCCACCTCATGCTGTCCCACCTGCCTTCTTCTCTTGAGTTCCTGTACATTTGAACAAATGTGAACTCCACATGCAGTGTCCAACACCCATGAAATAGAAGAAGAAGATAACATGACCTCAGTCACATATATACCTGAGCCAGAAGCAATGCTTCCCCTCTTATCTCCTTGGAGCGCTTTATAGTCCTTTTTCCAGTGACCCAGCTGGCCACAGTGGAAACACCTGTTGTCCTTCGACCGCTTAACCTTCTGTTTCAGAGCCTCGCTGTAGTTCTTGACAGGGGCCTTGCCCTTCTTCCCCTTCTTCTTGTTCCTTGAAGGAACCATTAAGACAGAGGTTGAAGGCTTTCCCTTTAGAGTTTCCTTAGTAGTCAAGAGCATATTCAGCAGCTCTGCCGGAGTACAATCGATTTTGTTCATATTAAAGTTAATAATGAACGCATCGAAAGAAGGCGGGAGAGACTGCAGAATAATGTCTACAGCAAGCTCCTGGTTGATGGTATGCCCCAGTTTCTCCAGAGCCTCCTTGTGCCCAATCATCTTGAGCACGTGAGCTCCCACTGGGCTCCCTTCAGCCAGTTTGCTCTGAAAGAAAAGCTTTGTCAGATTATATCGTTCTGTCCTCGCCTGTGCAGCATACAGCATCTTGAGGTTCGCTATAATCTCTATAGCCGACATATCCTCATGCTGACGCTGCAGCAGTGGCGTCATAGACGCTAGCATCAGGCAAGCGACATCAATGCTATCATTGACGTGCTTTTCATAGGCATCGCGAACCGCCCTTGTGGCGTTCGCAGCGGGTTGAGGCGGCACAGCCGTCTCGAGGACATACAGTTTCCTCTCTGCCTTAAGAACGATCTTAAGGTGTCCAAACCAGTCTGAGAAGTTTGGCCCAGCAAACTTCTCCCTTTCCAGTAGGGATCGCACATTGAAGCTCATGGTGTTCGTTGCTGCAGGGAATCTACAACAATGCAAGAACAGCAAGGTCAGTATCAATGTTTAGAATCAATCCAGGACTTAAGAAAGATTCTTTTCTCACTATTTTATCTGACTGAAAAATCCATTAAAACAGTCCGAAAGAGTAACACTCTTTTAGTGAGATGGGATCCAGATTTCATACTTGGTCTCCGCGTCCCGCTCAGGCGGGATAAGATGCACAGAGAGTACAAGCACTAATCTCTGGTAGGCAGTCCCTGCCAATCGCCAACCCGTGCGATTCCCCTTCATCTGGGCAATCCAGCAGACTGTGCCAACTGAGTTGGTACAACACAATCTCTGACCCCACAGATGGCTGCCTCCATGTGCTACCTTATGCGCCACATATGTAGCCTACATGGTCAAGCTGACCCGACCTACTCCCTGGACCACCACGTGCTATGCTGAGCAACGAGAAGCGATAAATCCCTTCTCTGTAACACGCAGGTGAAATCCAGCACCGTCTGAAGATAGATGGACGTGCCCACTGAGTGGGTACAACACGGCTCCAACGATAGTCAGAACAGTGAGGTTTCGCGTCAGAAGGCTAACGAGCTTGATATTTTAGCGTTGGATTTTAACCGTCCTTTTATCTTCTTAAACTATCATGCAAATCCTATGGTGATAGTAGAAGATAAATAAATCATGCTGTTCTACTTATTTAAACAATAAAAGAAAGCATGGATCTTATGTGGTAAAAGCCCATAGCCTAAGTAAGACCTTAAGTTATCTTAAGTCTTCACTTGCTTCTTGGGTCTTTTGCCCCTCAGCTGGCCCAGACCAGGGCCCAAGCGCCCTCTGCAGCTAGGTGCGCCCACCAGGTCAAATCACTGCTGCATGCGCCTTGCAATGTGTGCTTTGAGCTCTTGTCAGATTAAATTACAAGTTAATCTATCTAGACAAGATTGACACGCAGGTCAATTACATTTTATAAATTAATTAACATGTGATGCACAGATCACAATAATAATAATTTACAATTGATCCAGGCTCGCAGGCCCCAGCACAGCACACATTAAATGGGCAACCCACATAAGATGAAATAGACAAACATCATGGCATCAAATCAACATGTGATCCATTTAACAAGAAAATAAAATTTTTGAAAACCCATTGGCATCATTTTAATTTTCTTATGTGCCCTACAACCTTACAATGGTCCATTGATAGGGATCCACTCATCCATCTAGTCAGATCCACTGCCCTTGCATGCACCAAGTCCTAACTGACTTGAGTTAACCTAATGGTCAACCATGCATGTGCAAAGGGCTGAACAGCCCTCATGAGTTTCGGCAAGCGGGTGTGACCCCAGGCCTAACTCATGTGTGTTCAATAGCCGTCTCAACCAGAGCTCGCTACACACCCTTGATGCAGTCGACACATAGCCACCTCGTGCTTGCGCACAGGTGCTATCTGGTCAACCCATCTAGCCTGTCAGAGGGTCTGATCAGACTATTTGGATCTTACCCTAGAAGATGATTTCAACCCCATCAACCCATCTAAGGGTTTAAAGTAGGGGCACCTTAGATCTAATGAGGCGCGCAAGATCCTTTGTTTTGACAAAAACAACATGTAAGAAGCGCCATTAAACATGCGCAAAAATCATCAATCATACATCTAAGTTCTTGAACTAGCATGTAATGTTTCGGCATGTTATTAGATCTATTCTTTGCAAACGCAAACAAGGATCACAAAGAAGCAATCATATGAATCAAGCAATAACAAAGCTCTGATACCAATTGTAGGGTCCCCTTCAAGGGGGAGCGCAAGGGGGTGAAACCCTAAAGGGGCGCATATCAAGATTTTCATAGCGGAAGCTAGGGTTTCCATGGATCATTAGAAGAATCATATGATCAACTTGTCGAAAACTTGCAAGTATGAATGAAAGATCATACCATAGCCATTGTGTGAGAGGTGTCTTGGAATCAAGAGAACAAAAGAGGTCTCCTCCTTGTCGTCACACACAAGATGATCAACGGCTACTCTTTGAGATCCTTGTGCTAGCAAGTTTCTTCAAAGGTTGTCGTATGCAAGGGATGAGATGATTCTCTTTGGCCGAGAGCTCCTTGTCCGAAACCTCTCCTTCTCGTCAACCTCCTCGTCAACCTCCTAACGAAAGTTCAAGGCGTTGAAGTGAAGAGAGCAACGCATATGCGTTTTGGCGTTGAAGTGAAATCGGCCTTGATGACTTTCCATAAATGGAAGATCATCAAGCCATGCGCTCATGCCAACCCAAAAACGCTTATGCATTGAACCATGCGTTCACATAGTGAACCGGTTCAATTAGATTTGGTTCAAAACCCAAATTGAGCCAAGCCACTTGGTCTAGACCATATCATGAAAAGAAACCCTTAGTTAGGGGGTGAAACCCTAACCATGCGCATCTAGCAAGCGTGACGGAAAGAGGGTTTCTAAAAGATCGCATATGACAACAATATGATCAACTTGAAGCTATGAGTTTAGATCTATACCATAGCCATAGATTGGAGGTCGGCTTGGAAGGAGAGAGCAACTTTGATCTCCTCCAAAAAGTTCACACACAAAGGCGATGAAGACTCCCAACTTGCGCACCTCTTGTGCTAGCAAAAGTGCCAAGATGTCAATGATCGAGTGTAGGGAAGAGATGAAGACTTCCTTTTGCTTGGCCGGTTCCTCCTCTTCTCGTCAACACCCTCACTTGCTCAAGAGCAAAAAAAAATCGTTTTCACCAAGCAACGAGAGAGAGGTGTAACCGAAAAACCATTAGGGAGACTTCAAGCCGTGAACGCATATGCGTTTTTCATTTTGGAACTTTCCAAAAATGGCAACCATTAAGAGTATGCGTTCATGTCTCCATGAACCAAACGCAACTCCTTCTCCCTCTTGAACCATGCGCTCAACCCATGAGCCGGTTCAAGACCCTTGGTTCAATAGCGAAACCAAATCAGCCCAAGCATTAAGTCTAGATCAAATTAGACCCCAAAGTCCAAGATCTGACCATTCATCATCTGACGCTTCTGATCGCATCGATCTAGCATCATCTCTCTCGATCGAAGCTTACCGATCTAAAGCCCTAATCAATCAAACATGATCAGACCAGATCTCACTTACAATCAGAGATTAAATCCCTTTAAACTGAACCGAAACAATTCAGTCCACACGATCTGACTTAAGCAAGCCATATCACCAAATTGTGCGACCCTAAGGGTTTCCTTTAAATGTCGGTAACGATAACTTTCGTTATCACGATCAGTGAGGGGTATCTAGCAACACATCACTGTCTCCCGATATAAAGGAAAGAGTCTTCCAAGACTACACCCAAACCATGGCACAAGTGTGAATCAAACTCACGAGGCATGCATGTTTCCTTTGCCACTGGATGTTCTTATTGGACAAGCATGTCAAGCCTGTAACTCCAATACGATGAGCATGATTAGATCAGATGAACACAGTCATCTGGGTATGGCCATACACTATCTCAATCTTCTCATACAGGGGGGCCCTTTAGAACATCACACTCCTTAAACAAGGAGACGGCAATCCTTTATCTATCACAAGTGCCCTAACCTGACTCAAGCTCACCATCCAAGATAGTCTATAATCATTATGTTTCAAATGATATTGAACTACCTCAAAACAATGACAATCATCATTTAGAAACACAAGTGATCTCAAGTCAAAGGACATGTGCCACTTGCTGCTTACAAGGATCATTCACATTGTAACAAGCAATGGAATATCCCAGTAGGGTCTGTCCAGTACATCCAATGTACCCATGAGTCTACATCTTATTCCATGCTCGAAGCATCCTATAAGATTAGCACACATATTAGTCTCAATCATATCAAGGCTGTCTCATGTTCACCAAGATATCTCGACTAAGGACATATAGCCTGTCAGCCTAGCTGAACAGCTTTGAGACATTATTCAGAAGTAGCCTTATTACAGCAGACAAGGTAACAACCTGAATAATAACCATGCCTTTATAAACACAAGAGTTTATTACATGATACTTATTACAATCCCAAAGGCCTCAAACATTAGCCTTAAGGGCATACCCCAACAATCTCCCACTTGCACTTAATCTAATGGTTGAGAAATCTCAAACCCATATTATTACAGTGCTGCTCATGCTTCTGCTGCGCCAGAGGCTTGGTAAGCGGGTCTGCCAGATTGTCATCTGTATGAACCTTGCATATTTTGATCTCGCCTCGATCAATGATCTCCCGGATCAAGTGAAACCGTCTCTGTATGTGCTTGGACTTCTGGTGCGACCGTGGTTCCTTTGCTTGTGCGATTGCTCCAGTGTTATCACAGAAGATAACCAAAGGATCAGCACTCGAAGGAACGACACCAAGTTCTCTCACGAACTTACGAATCCACACTGCCTCCTTGGATGCTTCCGAGGCTGCAACATACTCGGCTTCTGTTGTGGAATCAGCAACAGTTGACTGTTTGAAACTCTTCCACACCACTGCTCCACCATTCAAGCTAAAAACATAGCCTGATTGCGATCGGAAATCATCCTGGTCCGACTGGAACGAAGCGTCAGTATATCCCTCTATACTGAGTTCTTCCTGACCACCATATATCAAGAACATATCTTTAGTCCTCCGCAGATATTTTATAATGTTCTTGACTGCAATCCAGTGCGCCAAACCTGGATTACTTTGGAATCGACTGGTCACGCTTAACCCGTAAGCGACGTCTGGGCGAGTACACAACATCGCATACATGATGGACCCAATAGCCGAAGCATAAGGCGTATTGTCCATTTCATCTTTCTCAGTCTGTGTTTGTGGACACTGACTCTTCGAAAGATTCAGACCATGTCTGACTGGAAGATATCCACGTTTAGAATTCTCTAAATGGAATCTCTCCAGGACTTTATCGATGTAAGTACTCTGGCACAGCCCGAGAAGCCTCTTAGATCTATCCCTGTAGATCTTTACACCTAACACATAGGCTGCTTCTCCTAGATCTTTCATCTGGAAACATTTTCCTAACCATGCTTTAACAGCATGCAGTTCAGGAATATCATTTCCAATGATTAAGATATCATCGACGTAGAGGATTAGGAATGTAATTACGCTCCCACTAAACCTCTTATAAACACACGGGTCATCTTCGTTCTTGATGAAACCAAACTCAGAGATTGATTCATCAAAACGAATATTCCAGCTCCTAGATGCTTGTTTCAGTCCATAAATGGACTTCTTTAACTTGCATATTTTATGACGATCTGATGGATTAGTGAAACCCTCAGGTTGTGTCATATACACATCCTCATCCAGATTTCCATTAAGGAAAGCTGTTTTCACATCCATCTGCCAGATCTCATAATCATAATATGCTGCTATCGCTAAAAGAATCCGAATAGACTTGAACATAGCTACAGGTGAGAAAGTTTCATCATAATCTATCCCGTAGATTTGTTTGAAACCTTTCGCAACTAGCCTGCCTTTATAGGTAACCACGTTACCATCCATGTCAATCTTCCTTATGAAGATCCATTTACAGCCTATAGGGATTACTCCCGGAGGCGGATCAACCAAATCCCAGACTTGGTTATCTGACATGGAGTCCATCTCGGCTCGCATAGCATCAAGCCATCTAGCTGACTCCGGTCCACTGACCGCATCCGCATAAGTTAGGGGTTCATCATTATCAATGATGTAGACTCTGTCATAGCGCTCAGGCTATCGACGGATCCTTCCCGATCTTCGCGGTTCCCGTGTTATCTGAGCCTCAGGTTGTTCAATAACCTGATCTACCGGCTCAGGCTCATCCAACTGTGCTTGACTACTTTGTCCTTCCTCTGGATTTTCATCCAGCTTTATTTCTCTCCCACTGGCCTCTTGCAGAAGAAACTCCTTCTCAAGGAATATGGCCGTCCGAGCAACAAAAACTTTGTTCTCCTTGGGATCGTAGAAATAATAACCCTTAGTTTCCTTAGGGTAACCGACAAAGATGCATTTGTCAGATCTGCTCTCTAGTTTCCCAGAGGCGAGCTTTTTGACATAAGCCTCGCAACCCCAGATCCTGATAAATGTCAAGCTTGGCTGTTTCCCATACCATAATTCATATGGCGTCTTTGAAACTGCCTTAGATGGCACTCGGTTTAGTACCTTTGCAGCTGTTTCCAGTGCAAAACCCCAAAAGGAGTATGGAAGAGTGGCCTGACTCATCATAGAACGAACCATATCAAGTAACGTTCTATTTCTCCTCTCGGACACACCATTCCATTGCGGTGTTCCTGGCGGAGTGAGCTGTGAGATAATCCCACACTCCTTCAGATAGTCAGTAAATGCATGACTTAGGTATTCTCCACCTCGATCTGAGCGAAGTGCCTTGATATTTCGGCCTAGCTGATTTTGTACTTCATTCTTGAACTCTTTGAACTTGTCAAAAGATTCACTTTTATGTCTCATCAGATAGACATACCCATACCTACTGAAATCATCAGTAAAGGTAATGAAGTACTGATAGCCACCTCTGGCATGTTTACTAAATGGCCCACACACATCACTGTGTATAAGGTCAAGTAAACCTGAAGCCCTTTGACCTTTGTGAGGAAAAGGTGACTTCGTCATTTTACCCATCAAACAAGCTTTGCATGTATCAATCTCCTCATAGGAGAATGATCCCAGCAGTCCATTATCATGCAACCGCTTAATGCGCTTCTCGTTTATATGGCCTAAACGACTGTGCCATAGCAAGGTGCTGTCATCAGCATACTTGGCTTTCTTATTATCAATGTTTTGTATAGAATTTTCCATGTCCAACATGAATAACCCATTGTTAATTGAACCAGTTCCATACACAATATTATCTAGAGATAAAACACACTTTGAAATATTGCATTCAAAGGCAAATCCTTTCCTGACAAGAGCAGGAATAGAGATAATATTCTTCGTGATACTCGGTACAAAATAACAATTGTTTAATTCCAATACAATGCCAGATGGTAAAGAAATGAAATAGTCTCCTACAGCAACAGCAGCAACCCGTGCCCCGTTTCCAACTCGTAGGTCTACCTCATGCTGTCCCACCTGCCTTCTTCTCTTGAGTTCCTGTACATTTGAACAAATGTGAACTCCACATGCAGTGTCCAACACCCATGATATTGAAGAAGATGAAAACATGACTTCAGTCACGAATATACCTGAGCCAGAAGCAATGCTTCCCCTCTTATCTCCTTGGAGCGCTTTACAGTCCTTTTTCCAGTGACCCAGCTGGCCACAGTGGAAACACCTGTTATCCTTCGACCGCTTCACCTTCTGTTTCAGAGCCTTGCTGTAATTCTTGACAGGGGCCTTGCCCTTCTTCCCCTTCTTTTTTGTTCCTAGAAGGAACCATCAAGACAGAGGTTGAAGGCTTACCCTTCAGAGTTTCCTCAGTTGTCAAGAGCATATTCAACAGCTCTGCCGGTGTACAATCGATTTTGTTCATATTAAAGTTAATAATGAACGCATCGAAAGAAGGCGGGAGAGACTGCAGAATAATATCTACAGCAAGCTCCTGGTTGATGGTATGCCCCAGTTTCTCCAGAGCCTCCTTGTGCCCAATCATCTTGAGCACGTGAGCTCCCACTGGGCTCCCCTCAGCCAGTTTGCTCTGAAAGAAGAGCTTTGTCAGATTATAGCGTTCTGTCCTCGCCTGTGCAGCATACAGCATCTTGAGGTTCGCTATAATCTCTATAGCCGACATATCCTCATGCTGACGCTGCAGCGGTGGCGTCATAGACGCAAGCATTAGGCAAGCGACATCAATGCTATCATTGACGTGCTTTTCATAGGCATCCCGAACCGCCCTTGCGGCGTTCGGAGCGGGCTGCGGCGGTATCGCCGTCTCGAGGACATACAGTTTCCTCTCTGCCTTAAGAACGATCTTAAGGTGTCCGAACCAGTCAGAGAAGTTCGGCCCAGCAAACTTCTCCCTTTCCAGTAGGGATCGCACATTGAAGCTCATGGTGTTCGTTGCTGCAGTTATCTACAACAATGCAAGAACAGCAAGGTTAGTATCAATGTTCAGAATCAATCCAGGACTTAAGAAAGATTCTTTTCTCACTATTTTGTCTGACTGAAAAATCCAGTAAACAGTCCGAAAGAGTAACACTCTTTTAGTGAGATGGGATCCAGATTTCATACTTGGTCTCTGCGTCCCGCTCAGGCGAGATAAGATGCACAGAGATGACAAGCACTAATTTCTGGTAGGCTGTCATCACCAATCGCCAACCCGTGCGATTCCCCTTCATCTGGGCAATCCAGCAGACTGTGCCAACTGAGTTGGTACAACACAGTCTCTGATCCCACAGATGGCTGCCTCCATGTGCTACTATATGCGCCACATATGTAGCCTACATGGTCAAGCTGACCCGACCTACTCCCTGGACTACCACGTGCTATGCTGAGCAACGAGAAGGGATAAATCCCTACTCTGTAACACGCAGGTGAAATCCAGCACCTTCTGAAGATAGATGGACGTGCCCACTGAGTGGGTTCAACACGGCTCCAACGATAGTCAGAACAGTGAGGTTTCGCGTCAGAAGGCTTACGAGCTTGATATGTTAGCGTTGGATTTTAACGGTCTTTTATCTTCTTACTATCAGGCATATCCTATGGCTATAGCAGAAGACAAACACATGCAATTCTAATTATATAAGCAATAAATAGAAAGCATGATCTTATGTGGTAAAAGCCCATGAACCCTAGAAAGACCTTAATTTTACTTAAGTCTTCACTTGAGCTCTTTTGCATCTCATCTGGTCCAACCCAGGGCCCTAGCGCCAAGAGCACTTCAGGTGCGCCACCAGGTGAATGCCCCTCTTGAATGTGTGCCTTTATGCTCTTGTCTAATCAAAAACATTTTGATCTATCTAGACAAGCTTTGACTCGCAGGTCAATTATACAATAAATTAATAAAAAAATATGATTCGCAGATCACAATAATATTAACTTATAATTTACCAGGCACGCAGGCCCCAGCACAGCACACATTAGGGCAACCCACATAAGATTAAATAAACAAGCATATGGTATCAAAACAACATGTGATCCATTCATGAAATTAAATTTTGAAAAACCCCATGGTATCAATTTTAATTTCCTTATGTGCTCTACAACCTTACAATGGTCCATTGATAGGGATCCACTCATCCATCTAGTCAGATCCTCTGCCCTTGCATGCACCGAGTCCTAACTGACCCGTGTTGACCTAATGGTCAACATTGCATGCGCCAAGGGCTGAACCACCCTCATGAGTTTTGGCAAGCGGGTGTGACCCCGGGCCTAACTCATGTGTGTTCAGTAGTTGTCTCAACCAGACCTCGCTACACGCCCTGGATGCAGTCGACCTATAGCCACCTCGTGCTTGCGCACAGGTGCTATCTGGTCAACCCATCTAGGCTGTCAGATGGTCTGATCAGACTAGTTGGATCTAACCTAGAAGATGCTTTCAACCCCATCAACCCATCTAAGGATTTATAGTAGGGGCACCTTAGATCTAAGAAGGCGCGCAAGATGTAAGTTTTATAAAACATCTAGAACATGCGCAAACAAACAAAACAACATGCTTCACTTGAGAACATAAGATATATCTCATATCTAGCATATTGATAACCCTTAGATCTAAGGGGGGTCCCCTTCAAGGGGGAGCGCAAACTTTAGGGGGTCCCCTTCAAGGGGGAGCGCAAACTTCATGTAACCATGATACAAGCGCAAACATAGCCAATGTAAACCATGCATCATGAAAACAAAGCATCAAGTAAGCGCAACATGTATGGATCACAAACACTTCAAAGCAATCATATAGATCATATCGAAAGCCTAGCTCTGATACCAATTGAAAAGAAACCCTTAGTTAGGGGGTGAAACCCTAACCATGCGCATCTAGCAAGCGTGACGGAAAGAGGGTTTCTAAAAGATCGCATATGACAACAATATGATCAACTTGAAGCTATGAGTTTAGATCTATACCATAGCCATAGATTGGAGGTCGGCTTGGAAGGAGAGAGCAACTTTGATCTCCTCCAAAAAGTTCACACACAAAGGCGATGAAGACTCCCAACTTGCGCACCTCTTGTGCTAGCAAAAGTGCCAAGATGTCAATGATCGAGTGTAGGGAAGAGATGAAGACTTCCTTTTGCTTGGCCGGTTCCTCCTCTTCTCGTCAACACCCTCACTTGCTCAAGAGCAAAAAAATTGTTTTCACCAAGCAACGAGAGAGAGGTGTAACCGAAAAACCATTAGGGAGACTTCAAGCCGTGAACGCATATGCGTTTTTCATTTTGGAACTTTCCAAAAATGGCAACCATTAAGAGTATGCGTTCATGTCTCCATGAACCAAACGCAACTCCTTCTCCCTCTTGAACCATGCGCTCAACCCATGAGCCGGTTCAAGACCCTTGGTTCAATAGCGAAACCAAATCAGCCCAAGCATTAAGTCTAGATCAAATTAGACCCCAAAGTCCAAGATCTGACCATTCATCATCTGACGCTTCTGATCGCATCGATCTAGCATCATCTCTCTCGATCGAAGCTTACCGATCTAAAGCCCTAATCAATCAAACATGATCAGACCAGATCTCACTTACAATCAGAGATTAAATCCCTTTAAACTGAACCGAAACAATTCAGTCCAGACGATCTGACTTAAGCAAGCCATATCACCAAATTGTGCGACCCTAAGGGTTTCCTTTAAATGTCGGTAACGATAACTTTCGTTATCACGATCAGTGAGGGGTATCTAGCAACACATCACTGTCTCCCGATATAAAGGAAAGAGTCTTCCAAGACTACACCCAAACCATGGCACAAGTGTGAATCAAACTCACGAGGCATGCATGTTTCCTTTGCCACTGGATGTTCTTATTGGACAAGCATGTCAAGCTTGTAACTCCAATACGATGAGCATGATTAGATCAGATGAACACAGTCATCTGGGTATGGCCATACACTATCTCAATCTTCTCATACAGGGGGGCCCTTTAGAACATCACACTCCTTAAAAAAGGAGACGGCAATCCTTTATCTATCACAAGTGCCCTAACCTGACTCAAGCTCACCATCCAAGATAGTCTATAATCATTATGTTTCAAATGATATTGAACTACCTCAAAACAATGACAATCATCATTTAGAAACACAAGTGATCTCAAGTCAAAGGACATGTGCCACTTGCTGCTTACAAGGATCATTCACATTGTGACAAGCAATGGAATATCCCAGTACATCCAATGTACCCATGAGTCTACATCTTATTCCATGCTCGAAGCATCCTATAAGATTAGCACACATATTAGTCTCAATCATATCAAGGCTGTCTCATGTTCACCAAGATATCTCGACTAAGGACATATAGCCTGTCAGCCTAGCTGAACAGCTTTGAGACATTATTCAGAAGTAGCCTTATTACAGCAGACAAGGTAACAACCTGAATAATAACCATGCCTTTATAAACACAAGAGTTTATTACATGATACTTATTACAATCCCAAAGGCCTCAAACATTAGCCTTAAGGGCATACCCCAACATATCAAACCCTAAGGTTCCAGATCTAACCGTTCATCTCCTGATGCTCTTGATCTCACCGATCTAGAATCATATCTCTCGATCGAAGCTTACCGATCTTAAGCCCTAATCAATCAAACATGATTAGACCAGATCTCACTCACAATCAGAGATTAAATCCCTTTAAACTGAACCCAAAGAATTCAGTCCACACGATCTGACTTAAGTAAGCCATATCATCAAATTGTGCGACCCTAAGGGTTTCCTTTAAATGTCGGTAACGATAACTTTCGTTATCACGATCAGTGAGGGGTATCTAGCAACACATCACTGTCTCCCAATATAAAGGAAAGAGTCTTCCAAGACTACTCCCAAACCACAGCACAAGTGTGAATCCATTCACAAGGCATACATATTTCCTTTGCCACTGGATGTTCTAATTGGACAAGCGTGTCAAGCCTGTAACTCCAATATGATGAGCATGATTAGATCAAATGAACATAGTCACCTGGGTATGGCCATACACTATTCTCAATCATCTCATTTAAGGGGGCCCCTTCAGAACATCACTCTCCAAATAAAGAGACGGCAATCCTTTATCTATCACTAGTGCCCTAACCTGACTCATGATCATTATCCAAGATAGTCTATAACCATTATGTTTCAAATGATATTGAACTACCTCAAAACAATGACAATCATCATTTAGAAACACAAGTGATCTCAAGTCAGAGGACATGTGCCACTTGTTGCAAACAAGGATTATTCACATTGTGACAAACAATTGAATATCCTAGTAGGGTCTGTCCAGTACATCCAATGTACCCATGAGTCTACATCTTATTCCATGCTCGAAGCATCCTATAAGATTAGAACGCATATTAGTCTCAATCATATCAAGGCTGTCTCATGTTCACCAAGATATCTCGACTAAGGACAATATAGCATGTCAGCCTAGCTGAACAGCTTTGAGACATTATTCAGAAGTACATATATTGCTGCAGACAATGTAACAAACTGAATAACAACCGTTGCCTTTATAAACATAAGAGTTTATATACATGATACTCATAGAATCCCTAGGCCTCAAACATTAGCCTTAAGGGCATACCCCAACAGTTCGCATACAAGGATTATTCACATTGTGACAAGCAATTGAATATCCTAGTAGGGTCTGTCCAGTACATCCAATGTACCCATGAGTCTACATCTTATTCCATGCTCGAAGCATCCTATAAGATTAGAACACATATTAGTCTCAATAATATCAAGGCTGTCTCATGTTCACCAAGATATCTCGCCTAAGGACTTAACTGCATGTCAGCCTAGCTGAATAGCATTGAGACATTATTCAGAAGTATACATATTGCAGCAGATGATGTAACAAACAGAATAACAACCATTGCCTTTATAAACATTAAGTTTATACATGATACTGATATAATCCCAAGGCCTCAAACATTAGCCTTAAGGGCATACCCCAACATTAACTTCAATGACTAGATATGAATAAGTGTTCATCAATCAAATCTTATTACGATAAAGATATAGTTTACTTCATAAAGAAATCATCTCACTTTCATGCAGATAATTATACAATGAACCAATCCTCACTTCCATGCAGGAATGCTGAAGATAAGTAAACCATCAACAAAGAACTCAAGGATCACTTTCGTGCATCCGAATTCTAAGTCAATTATCTCAAGTGGAAACTCAAGGATCACTTTCGTGCATCCGAATCTCAACATAGGTTCTACTTAAAGTTCTCCAACGTTCCGGTAATCAATTTCTTGCGATACCTCCTACGTTTACCACAATAACTCAATCCTAGAATCAGATTATCAACATGGCAATTATATTTCTAAAATCAAGAAATAAGAATAGATCTAATTTCTTACGGTGAGTTCCTAGCATTCAATTTTAGGGTTCCAAGTTCTAAAGCAAACCACCTTTCAGTCCATATTGTGAAAACTCTAAAACATGATGATAATATGAAACTATGGAGAATTAAAAACAATCGTCACAAAAATAGAATTATCATAGTAAAGTTATCATGACGAAATAAAAATTATCTAGTCATATAAAATCAAGGGGATTACAACCCATGTCCGAAAAGATGTCTAAGATAACATGGAAGAAGAATTACAATAATCCATAGTTTAGAACGATTAGAAATTGAAGAAAAAGGGAAACAACTTTATAGCACGGCTATAATGGAAACTACACCCGTAATCTTGCGAGTGAATAGTGCCGGTGCCTGCTCTTTTGTTGATTTCTCCTCCGATCGATCTCCTTACGCTCTGAAAGTTCTGGGGTATCCTCTCCTCCTCCAGGTGAAGCATTCTTACGAAAATCGCGGCCTGAGGTGGCCTCTCTACCTCTCGGCATGAGGACATGCCGTAGGGATGCTTTCCTTGATTTTTCTTAGGACAGTGGATAAAAATTAGGGCTTTCGCTCCCCTGTCTTCTCCTCGTTGAGATGAGTTTATAGCTTCTTTTGGATCTCAATTTGGTGGTCTGGATCATCCAAAATCGTCCACGCAAGATTCGGGCTTCAAAATGTCCAGAAGAATCGCGCATCCACATTGCAATTACGGTCGTGAAAACAGGTACAGCAGTCCGTAATCTCAGTAGAAGTTCTCGGTATAGAAATCATCCGAAATTATGGCACCGTGAAATCCATTATAGTAGTGCCGTATTTTCTTCTGCAGATTTCTGGACTCAAATTACTCCCCATAAAATTGGTTACGGTAGTACCATAATTCTTGCAAAACTTTCTGTTTAAAATAGTCCCAAAATACGACAGTGCTCAGAAGTTACGGCAGTGCCATGTTTTGTTATGTAGGTCTAGTGAAAATACGGTACCGTAATTTAGATTATGGCCCTACCGTATTTTGGTCTAAAGCTCAGTTTTTCATGAAATTTGACGGGTAGCTTCGTCTCGATGTGTGGAATTCATAGGTGTGCTCAAATCTTTCAAAATCCATCAAAATATTGCCCATTTTGCCTGAAAATCATCAAAAACAACAAAATATGTAGATTCCACAATATTTGATAAAAGATGCATAATAAAAGCAAAATAGCATTAATATGATACAAAAAGGTCAATCAAATGGCACAAAATTTACTATATATTTTGGTGTCATCACTTTCAAACATACGAATCCAATCACAAGAGTAGTTTGTATAACACTCTTAAAAAAAAAAGAATGGTCATTTGTGCTTGTTGTGGAAATGGTATGTAATATGATCTTCTTGTTGTAGTACTTTTCTAATTGCTGATTAAAATGGAAGAGCTTTAAGAAGTTAAGTGGAGAGTAAGAGGTGAAGAAATTCTACTTATGATGCTAGGAGAAAATTTACAATATAGCAACAGGGTATAAGGGAAATTGAACTCACTAAGAGGGCATAAAGGGAAATAACTTTGCCACCTCATGCTATTGGAAGTGCCTTCTTGCGTACACCTCATCTCGTCATGCTTGAGGAGATAAGTATTGAGAATTTTTGTCAAGCCTCCCTTTTGCATCGTTCCAGCCTTGGGGGAGAAGAAATCTTACGAAAGGGAAGAGGAAAAAAAAGGGAGAAATCCACTAGAAAGTGATTTTGGGCATATTAGGCAAGTTCTTCTTCTTCCTTTGTACTATTTTGCCTATTGCTTCAACTTTATGAGAAATCATATTTCATGATACTTGTGATTTCAATTTGCTTCTAATGTCCATGATTTGGTTCAATTCGGTTCTTGGAAGAATGATAAATGCTAGGTTAAAAGACCATGAATGCTTATGAGAAGTAAACCTAACTTTTGTTCACTCAAATTAGCATAACTTTGGATTCCCTGACCCAAATCGTATGAAATTAGACTCATTGGAAAGAAGACTCAATTATCTTTCGTTTGAGTCAGAGTTTGAATACTTTTGAATAGGTTATTGACCCTGTTACGCGAATTCATTTTGACCCTGTAAATATGTTTTCACTGTTTTGACCTTTGTCTATTTGTTGATTTAGGTTCTCATTATGTGACCGTAAATATGCAAAGTGAGTATTTTGATATCAAGCTCTCTCCACAACCTTCACGTAGAGACTTTATTTGTATGAATTAGATCATAAGTCAATTTATAATCAAATTTCTACCGAACCCTAGAAATCCTGAAATTCTCTTGTCAAGATTCTGACCTATTGTTACTTCATAAATCAGAAATTCTTGTCTTGAACTCTGTTTGGAGTAAAATTTATTTTCCTGAAAACTAGATTTAAAATCCTTTGTATTGACATAAAGATCGTACAAAAATGATTTCATATGATGGATTGAAAGTCCATGGTAAACAAGCTCCAAATTTGCTAAATTTTGGGTTTCTTCACCTTACATGTGTATATGTGAAATCTATTGATACATATGTCTCTATACAACCATTTGTCACATGTATCTATGTTATGATTATGATTCACCTCTTTGAGGATTTGATACCTATGTCAATGAACCCATTTCACCATTTATGTATGAATGCTAGTGGGAATATCATTATGAGCCCAGAAATGGGAAGAGATTGATAGTTGAGGAACAAAATGCTACATGGAACAAAGTGCCACATTAGAAATTGAAGGTCCCCACAAGGGGGCGAAACCCTAACTCATAGGCGCATATGGGAATGAAAGCAGCGGAAAGGGGGTTTCTAGATCTTGCATGCTGTATGATTAACAAAAATGACCCAATTGCAAATAGAGAAGGATCATACCATAGCCATTTCTAGATGGCGCCTTGGAAGCAAAGATCAAACTTGATCTTCTCCAGAGGTGACGCACACAGTTGATGTCGCCTACTCCCTTTGCGATCCTTGTGCTAGCAAGGCCCAAAGATGTCCTTGTCGAGTGGAAGGGAAGAGATGTCTTGGCTTGGCGATTCTTTTCTTCCTCCTCGTCGAGCTCTTCACCACCGTATGTTCTCTCGTCGAGAGCAAGAGACAAGGCGACCAACGAAAAAGAAAAGAGGCATGAACGTGAGAGAGGGTCACGTAAGAGAAGTGCTATCTAAAAATAGCATGCCACTTCTCTTCATGCGATCATGGGTTTACCCATTCGCAAACTCCACTTCACCCTTGAACCATGCGCTCATTCATGAGCCGGTTCATTTGAATTTGGTTCAATAACCAAATAAACCAAGCCATAAGTCCAGATCACATTAAAACCCTAAGGTACTTGATCTGACCGTTCATCTCCCGATGCTCCTGATCTCACCAATCCAGCATCCATTCTCTCAATCGAAGCTTACCGATCTCAAGCCCTAATCAATCAAACATGATCAGACTAGATCTCACTTACAATCAGAGATTAAATCCCTTTAAACTGAACCTGAACAATTCCGTCCACACGATCTAACTTAAGTAAGCCATATCATCAAATTGTGCGACCCTGAGGGTTTCCTTTAAATGTCGGTAACGATAACTCACGTTATCACGATCAGTGAGGGGTATCTAGCAACACATCACTGTCTCCCGATATAAAGGAAAGAGTCTTCCAAGACTACACCCAAACCACAGCACAAGTGTGAATCAACTTCACAAGGCATACATGTTTCCTTTGCCACTGGATGTTCTTATTGGACAAGCCTGTCAAGCCTGTAACTCCAATATGATGAGCATGATTAGATCAGATGAACACAGTCATCTGGGTATGGCCATACACTTTCTCAATCATCTCATCCAGGGGGGCCCTTTAGAACATCACACTCCAATTAAGGAGACGGCAATCCTTTGTCTATCACTAGTGCCCTAACCTGACTCAAGCTCACCATCCAAGATAGTCTATAATCATTATGTTTCAAATGATATTGAACTACCTCAAAATAATGACAATCATCATTTAGAAAACACAAGTGATCTCAAGTCAGAGGAAATGTGCCACTTGTTACAATCAAGGATTATTCACATTGTGACAAGCAATTGAATATCCTAGTAGGGTCTGTCTAGTACATCCCATGTACCCATGAGTCTACATCTTATTCCATGCTCGAAGCATCCTGTAACATCCCACATTCTTAACCCCAAATGAATAACACAATCACAAAGGTAATAGGATGTTTCATATAAGATCGATCAAATGCTAGGTAAAACCGAGTTCAAGAAAACACGATCTGAAAATTTTCATAATTCATAACACATAAAATCTTCAAAGCACAAATCTCATAAATCACATAAAGGTACCTGCCACCACGCAATACGTGCACTAGACATATGCACGTTACAGTTGTATCAAAACCGATTGCAAAAATACACATCAACTTCAATTTCAAAACAAATCCACAAAATCGATTTTATAAACTAATACCAAACACCGAAACCAGGCCGAAGCCCGCGGTGACACAAAAATCCAACTCAGTTAACTGCCACGATCTAGCAACACAAATTCACATAGTTCACATCACATGGTTCACATAATTCATAGAATTTAGCCACAACCGGCATCATAAGCATAAATACATTAAGCATAATTCACAGCATCCCTATAATGCTAACTGCGCCCCTGCTCTACACCTGAAAATAGTGAGGGGTGAGCTACACAGCCCAGTGAGTGGATAGTCTAATTGACCATCCATAACATACTCTCAAAAACACATGCAGATTATTTTAAAAATCTTTAACAGGATATCATGTCAACACATAATAACAAATTCGATGCAAAAATCATATAAGCAGCCAAAAATATACACACCAACATATAATAACCTCAGGTTCTAGAGTTATACTCTAAACCAACTGAACACACATATTCTAAACCAACTAAACACACCATACTTAATTAACCTAGTTGTCCAGCATATTCACAAAGTGACCAATATGGTCTAACCCGGCTTGGCCAAAGCACTGGGAGCTGCAAAATCTCGTGCAACACATAAACATGGACAGTGAATAGAATCAGGAGGTGGCCCCCGTCAGGTCACGACGTGGCACGCTGGTCTATCACGCCATAACATAAAACGAGAATAGAATCAGGAGGTGGCCCCCGTCAGGTCACGACGTGGCACGCTGGTCTATCACGCCATAACATAAAACGAGAATGATGACATCAAGAGGTGGCCCCTGTCTGACCAAGACATGGCACTTTGGGTCTTATATCATTCCCAACACATAAAAGAGTAATGACATCAAGAGGTGGCCCCTGTCCGACCAAGACATGGCACTTTGGGTCAAAACCCGTTCTCCCAAAAGGTTCCTACTGGACAACACACATATCTTATTTCATAATTTCACATAGGTGGACATATTTCACAAAGGTGGACTCCTAAGTGTCAACTTGACTCTAGGATAGCCATCACAAAAATCACATCGGACAGGCTGAACTTCAACCCCCATCACAATAATCATAATAGGCAGGTTGAACATCAACCCCCTCACATATCACAGTACAGGGCTGAAATTCAAACCCTTCACATATCACATAAGAACTATCCCCTTGAGTTCATAGTCACACCTAGCCTTAGTCCTAACCATCACATGACCACATAATTTTTTCCAAAAACACAACCCCACATAATTATCAAAGAATCACATAATGAAGATCACATAGTGTAGTCCTTATATTTCATGCTGATTAGTTCAGTGTAATCTTGCTATGTTATCACCCAATTCTTCTCAAACAAGGGTACATGCTACACTCATAAAGAAACATAAAATTACAACAAGCATTCATCATAAAATCAACATAAAATGTAATACATACAAATTACCACAATTTATCAAACAATCCATAAATACACATAAAGGAATATTCATGATTTGCATTTAACAAGCATCCAAAAATTGACATAAAAATCATGTATTCATATTAATTACTACATGTGATCCACGGTTAACATAACATATTATTTACTAAATTTTAAACCTTAGTTAACATCAATCTCATGCTCAAAATCATTGATTTAAAACCTCCTAAATTCCATAAAAGAATACCTTAATTTTCATGTTGCTAACTTTCGGATTTCATAAATAAAATCATCAAAATTTCGGTTTTCAAAATATACACCCATTTGCCAAATTTCGGTTTTCACAAAAATACATCTTAATTCCATTGTTAGCATGATAAAATTTCCAACTTAAATCAAACCCTTAGTTAACAAGAATCATCATGAATAAATTAGGTTTTCATTATAAATATCTCCTTGCCATTTTCGATTCTTCACATGAGATATACATCCATTAAACTTTCGGTTTTTCATGTTATATATATATACCTTTGCATAAATTCGGTTTTTCATCAAAATAAGAAGTTCTACCATTGTAAAAAATTCGGTTTTTCATCAAAATAAGAAGATCTTAAATTCGGTATTTAACATGGTGAAATCTTGAATTTCGATTTAGCATGATCAAATTTCTAATCAATCTCATGCATCAATTAATACAACCAAATTACTAGAAATCAAAAAAACACTCCACTCACCTCTTAAACCGTGAACACAAGGATGAAAACCCTTCCAAAATTTCGTCCAAAGCCTTGGGGTCGCCCAAAGGATCTCCAAGACTCACCAAGGAAATTTCTTCACTTCAAGAAGATCGCCAAGAGGAAGAAGATGAAGAAGAAACACCACAAAAAATCGCCTCCAAGCTTTCCAAGAGTCGCCAAGTTCTTTCAAGCCGCCACCTCAATTTTCTCAAGACTCCAAAATCGCCACTAATCTCACCCTAATCGATATTATCACTTAAACTTTGGGTTTTAAAATTTTAAACCCAATAACCAATTTATTCCAATAGGGTTTAACCCATTTAACTAATAATTTCGAATTTTAAACCCAATAACCCAATATCTCATAATTAACTAATTATTTAATTAACTTAACCATTAACCAATCACTTAACGAAAATCCATTAAGGATTTAACTAACATCCAATAAGGATTTAATTATCCAATAGAGTATAATTAATTAACCAATAAGGTCTAATTAATTAACTTAAAATTTGCAACCCAAAATCCTAATTAATTTATCACAAACAACCAATGATAATTTATCATAAATTAACAGTCAATGATCAAACAAATAATCTCTAATTAATTTACAAAAAAATCAATAACCAAAAATCTCTAGTTAATTAACTATCAACCAATACATAAAAATATCACAATCAATAATTTTATTTAAATCATGAACAAAATATCACAGTTACTGATTTTATTTAAATCCAAATAATGCTTACCAGAACTTAAGATCCTTGGATCTTACATTCCTCCCTCCTTATAGAGCTTTAGTCCTCTAAAGCTCAGCATCCATATCATTAAAGAGGTAAGCATAATTTTTCCTCATATCAGCCTCAGTCTCCCAAGTCGCTTCTTCAACCGACTGATGTCCCCAGATAACCTTTACCAAAGGTATAGTCTTGTTCCTCAGAACTTTATCCTTTCTATCCACAATCCGGAGAGGTCTTTCCTCAAAGGTTAAATCACTCTGAATCTGAAGAGGTTCCAACTCCAACACATGAGATGGATCAGGATAATATTTCCTCAAAGCAGAGACATGGAATACATTATGCACATGATCCATAGCAGGAGGTAAAGCCAATCGGTAAGCCACTGGACCAACTCTCTCAATAATATCAAAAGGGCCTACAAACCTAGGGCTCAACTTGCCCTTTTTGCCAAATCTCATAACACCCTTAGTAGGCGACACCTTCAAGAACACATGATCCCCTACCATAAACTCCAAAGGACGACGACGGTCATCAGCATAACTCTTCTGTCTGTCCCGAGCAATTTTCAGCTTATCCCGGATCTCTCTGACCTTATCAGTAGTCTCCTGGACTGCATCAGATCTCAAAATCATCCTGTCACCAGTTTCCTCCCAACACAAGGGAGTCCTACACCTTCTCCCATACAAAGCCTCATAAGGAGCCATCTGAATACTAGAGTGGAAACTATTATTATAAGTGAACTCTATCAAAGATAGATCCCGGTTCCACTCAGAACTCCAATCAACCACATAGGCTCTCAACAAATCCTCTAGAGTCTGTATAGTACGCTCCGTCTGGCCATCAGACTGAGGATGGTATGCGGTACTAAAACTCAACTTAGTACCCAAACCCTCCTGTAAACTCCTCCAAAATCTGGACAAAAATCGAGAATCCCTATCAGACACAATATCAACTGGCACTCCATGCAGCCTGACTATCTCATCAATGTACAATCTAGCCAGTCTCTCTAAAGAATAAGTCATCTTAATCGGGAGAAAATGGGCTGATTTAGTAAGTCTATCAACAATCACCCAAATAGCATCATGACCCAATCTGGTTCTGGGCAAACCACACACAAAATCCATACTGATGCATTCCCACTTCCACTCAGGAATAGGAAGAGACTGCAACAAACCCCCAGGCTTCTGGTGTTCGGCCTTTATAGTCTGACAAGTCAAACACCTAGAGACAAAATCAAGCACTTCTTTCTTCATACCCGGCCACCAAAAACTTTTCTTGAGGTCCTGATACATCTTAGTCACGCCAGGATGTAGAGAATATTTAGAGTTATGGCTGTCCTCCAATATTTCTTTCCTCAAGCTCGGTTCCTCAGGGACACACACCCTTCCACGAAACCGAAGAATACCATCATCAGACAGGCTAAAATCCTGAACTGCGCCATCAACCAGACTATCCCTGATCTGAATTAATTTCGGATCCACAGACTGCTGATCTCTGATCCTCTGCAACAAGGCAGACTGTACTCTAAGAAAAGCCACATAACCAGTCTGAACTCTAGGAGAAACGCTGATCCTGAGATCTCTGAACTCCTGCAGTAACTGCCACTCACTGACCCGTAGTGCAGCTACTGAAGTAACTGGATGTCTGCTCAGTGCATCCGCTACTACATTGGCCTTTCCAGCCTGATACTGAATAGAGAAATCATAATCTTTGATCAACTCCATCCATCTCCTCTGTCTCATGTTCAACTCCTTCTGAGTGAAGATATACTTGAGACTCTGGTGATCAGTGAATAGATCAAATTCCTGACCCAACAAATAATGACGCCATATCTTCAAAGCAAGGACTACGGCTGCCAACTCTAAATCATGAGTAGGGTAGTTCAATTCATACTCCTTCAGTTGTCTGGAAGCATAGGCTACCACAGAACCCTTCTGCATCAAGACACAACCCAACCCTTTGCCTGAAGCATCAGTATAAACAGTAAACCTTTCCCCATCACTAGGAATAATGAGGATCGGTGTACTAGTCAATCTTCTTTTCAGCTCCTGGAAGCTCTCTTCACACTTGTCATCCCAAACAAACTTGGCCTCCTTTCTGGTCAATTTGGTTAAAGGACCCGCCAGCTTGGAGAATCCCTCAACAAATCGCCGGTAGTAACCTGCTAAACCCAGAAAACTCCTGATCTCAGTAGCACTAGTAGGTCTTCCCCAATCAAGGATAGCTTGTACTTTAACAGGATCCACAGACACTCCCTGACCAGAAATCACATGTCCCAGAAAACTGATCTTCTCTAACCAGAACTCACACTTACTAGCCTTGGCATATAACCGATTCTTCCTCAGAACCTCCAGTACCTTGCGCAAATCACTGACATGATCTGAAGTAGTCCGAGAGTACACCAATATATCGTCTATAAAGACTACTACACAAGAGTCAAGCAATTCATGGAATACCCTGTTCATCAAATCCATGAAGACAGCAGGTGCATTCGTCAGTCCAAAAGGCATAACTAAAAATTCGAAATGCCCATACCTGGTCCTGAAAGCAGTCTTAAATATATCCTCATCCTTGACTCTAAGCTGATAATACCCTGATCTCAGATCAATCTTAGAGAACACTGTAGCTCCCTGTAATTGATCAAACAGATCATCAATTCTGGGAAGAGGATACTTATTCTTGATGGTCACTTGATTCAACTGCCTGTAGTCTATACACATCCTCAGGGTTCCATCTTTCTTCTTCACAAATAACACTGGCGCTCCCCAGGGAGAAACACTAGGCCGGATGTACCCTTTTTCCAGCAACTCTTCCAGTTGCTTCTTAAGCTCGGCCAACTCTGAAGTAGCCATACGATAAGGAGCTCTGGAGATGGGTGCCGTACCCGGCGCCAACTCAATGCCAAACTCCACTTCTCTAACTGGTGGTAAACCTGAAAATTCCTCAGAGAATACATCAGGAAACTCTTTCACCACTGCCATCTGAGTCAGATCAGAATTAGAATCATCCTGCACCTTGACATGTGCAAGATAACCCTTGCACCCACTAGCAAGTAACTTCCTGGCCTGCAGGAAAGATATCACATGTGGTCCTTGGTCTGACACTAGACCTCTCACAAAAAGCCGATTCCCATCAAACATATTCAAAGTGATTACTTTCTCAAAGCAATCCACCGAGGCATGATGCGAAGACAACCAGTCCATTCCTAAGATGACATCATAATCTTGCATGTCTAAGAGAATTAAGTCTACCAGAAACTCATAACCCTCTACATGCACTACACAATCAGCACATACAGTGTCTGTAGACAATGACTTTCCTAAAGGAGTACTGACAGACACAGCATAATCTAGCATCTTAGGTACAACAGGTAAACAAGCAGCAAACTTAACAGAGACAAAAGACAAATTTGCACCAGGGTCAAATAGAATGCGAGCTAACTGATCAAATACAAATAATGTACCTTCCACAACGGATCGGGAAGCTCGTGTATCCTTCTCAGCCATAGCATAAACTCTAGTCTGGACTGTAGGCTTATCTGCGCCTCTAGGCTGCATCTCAGGCTCTTTGCAGTCCCTGGCCATGTGCCCAGGTTTCTTACATTTGAAGCACACGCCATTCTTCCTATGACAATCTTTCATTAGATGTCCCCTGAGCCCACAATAACTACAAGTCCGGTCCTCTGTGACATGGGTTCTCACGTCCCTGGCATCCCTGAACTGCTGTGGTGCATCCCTGGACTGCTGCGGTGTCTTGTAAGAGTAAGGCTTAAACCGGCTCCTCTTGTAGTCCTTATGCCTAGGGTATTTCTTACCCTTGCCGCCACTGCCATGCTGAGGAACCACCGCCTCCACTGCAGGAATCACTGTCACGGCAGCATGAGAACTCCTCTCAGCTATGTATCTCTCAATAGTGCGTGCTCGACCAACTGTCTCAACATAGGTCTCCAAGTGCTGAGCACCAACCTGCTCCCTAATATCCCATCTGAGACCTCTGAGAAACTTGGTAGCTCTCCTCTTTTCAGTATTTATCAGATGAGGAGCATACTTTCCTAATTTCGTGAACTGTAGCTCATACTGGTCCACTGTCATATCACCCTGCTCCAGATGAATAAAAGCCACCTCTCGGTCCTCCACCAAGCTGTCTGGGAAGTACTTCTCATTAAATTGAGACAAGAAATAAGGCCAATCCACTATCTCATGTCTTTCTGCTGCTAGCCTCACCACACCTTTCCACCACTCGTCTGCGTCACCACGCATCATATAAGTGGCCAGACACAGCTTGTCTTCATCCGAGCAACGCATAACTTGGAAAATCTTGTCCAAGCACAACTGCCAGTTCTCAGCAGTGCTGGATTCTGAGCCCCCATAAAATGAGCTAGGACCCAGTTTCTGAAATTCACTCACAAGTGAAGCATAGCGCCTGTGAGCACCCTCCTGAGAGTCATCCCCCACTGCTCTAGTAGTAGTCTGGGGTCTCTCCTGAGTCAGCTGCTGCAAAAGCTGCTGTTGCGCCTCTTGATGCTGAGTCTGCTGCTGCTGCAGCATCTGAGCTTGCCTCTCAATCATGGCACCTTGTTGCTGTACCATGCCAGTCAAAGCCTCAATAGTCCTAGTGAGATTCGGGGTCTGCTCGCCCTCATCACTAGCATTACCTCTGGTTCGCACCATCTTAAATTCAGATTCCTACACGCACATATCATAGTCACACACATATCATAGTCAGGAAAACAAACATAACCTATTAGGTGTCTAGCAATACACAAACATGTTTTCCCCAAACTAAGTTTTAGCTAGCCAACTCCTCTGATACCATTCTGTAACATCCCACATTCTTAACCCCAAATGAATAACACAATCACAAAGGTAATAGGATGTTTCATATAAGATCGATCAAATGCTAGGTAAAACCGAGTTCAAGAAAACACGATCTGAAAATTTTCATAATTCATAACACATAAAATCTTCAAAGCACAAATCTCATAAATCACATAAAGGTACCTGCCACCACGCAATACGTGCACTAGACATATGCACGTTACAGTTGTATCAAAACCGATTGCAAAAATACACATCAACTTCAATTTCAAAACAAATCCACAAAATCGATTTTATAAACTAATACCAAACACCGAAACCAGGCCGAAGCCCGCGGTGACACAAAAATCCAACTCAGTTAACTGCCACGATCTGGCAACACAAATTCACATAGTTCACATCACATGGTTCACATAATTCATAGAATTTAGCCACAACCGGCATCATAAGCATAAATACATTAAGCATAATTCACAGCATCCCTATAATGCTAACTGCGCCCCTGCTCTATACCTGAAAATAGTGAGGGGTGAGCTACACAGCCCAGTGAGTGGATAGTCTAATTGACCATCCATAACATACTCTCAAAAACACATGCAGATTATTTTAAAAATCTTTAACAGGATATCATGTCAACACATAATAACAAATTCGATGCAAAAATCATATAAGCAGCCAAAAATATACACACCAACATATAATAACCTCAGGTTCTAGAGTTATACTCTAAACCAACTGAACACACATATTCTAAACCAACTAAACACACCATACTTAATTAACCTAGTTGTCCAGCATATTCACAAAGTGACCAATATGGTCTAACCCGGCTTGGCCAAAGCACTGGGAGCTGCAAAATCTCGTGCAACACATAAACATGGACAGTGAATAGAATCAGGAGGTGGCCCCCGTCAGGTCACGACGTGGCACGCTGGTCTATCACGCCATAACATAAAACGAGAATAGAATCAGGAGGTGGCCCCCGTCAGGTCACGACGTGGCACGCTGGTCTATCACGCCATAACATAAAACGAGAATGATGACATCAAGAGGTGGCCCCTGTCTGACCAAGACATGGCACTTTGGGTCTTATATCATTCCCAACACATAAAAGAGTAATGACATCAAGAGGTGGCCCCTGTCCGACCAAGACATGGCACTTTGGGTCAAAACCCGTTCTCCCAAAAGGTTCCTACTGGACAACACACATATCTTATTTCATAATTTCACATAGGTGGACATATTTCACAAAGGTGGACTCCTAAGTGTCAACTTGACTCTAGGATAGCCATCACAAAAATCACATCGGACAGGCTGAACTTCAACCCCCATCACAATAATCATAATAGGCAGGTTGAACATCAACCCCCTCACATATCACAGTACAGGGCTGAAATTCAAACCCTTCACATATCACATAAGAACTATCCCCTTGAGTTCATAGTCACACCTAGCCTTAGTCCTAACCATCACATGACCACATAATTTTTTCCAAAAACACAACCCCACATAATTATCAAAGAATCACATAATGAAGATCACATAGTGTAGTCCTTATATTTCATGCTGATTAGTTCAGTGTAATCTTGCTATGTTATCACCCAATTCTTCTCAAACAAGGGTACATGCTACACTCATAAAGAAACATAAAATTACAACAAGCATTCATCATAAAATCAACATAAAATGTAATACATACAAATTACCACAATTTATCAAACAATCCATAAATACACATAAAGGAATATTCATGATTTGCATTTAACAAGCATCCAAAAATTGACATAAAAATCATGTATTCATATTAATTACTACATGTGATCCACGGTTAACATAACATATTATTTACTAAATTTTAAACCTTAGTTAACATCAATCTCATGCTCAAAATCATTGATTTAAAACCTCCTAAATTCCATAAAAGAATACCTTAATTTTCATGTTGCTAACTTTCGGATTTCATAAATAAAATCATCAAAATTTCGGTTTTCAAAATATACACCCATTTGCCAAATTTCGGTTTTCACAAAAATACATCTTAATTCCATTGTTAGCATGATAAAATTTCCAACTTAAATCAAACCCTTAGTTAACAAGAATCATCATGAATAAATTAGGTTTTCATTATAAATATCTCCTTGCCATTTTCGATTCTTCACATGAGATATACATCCATTAAACTTTCGGTTTTTCATGTTATATATATATACCTTTGCATAAATTCGGTTTTTCATCAAAATAAGAAGTTCTACCATTGTAAAAAATTCGGTTTTTCATCAAAATAAGAAGATCTTAAATTCGGTATTTAACATGGTGAAATCTTGAATTTCGATTTAGCATGATCAAATTTCTAATCAATCTCATGCATCAATTAATACAACCAAATTACTAGAAATCAAAAAAACACTCCACTCACCTCTTAAACCGTGAACACAAGGATGAAAACCCTTCCAAAATTTCGTCCAAAGCCTTGGGGTCGCCCAAAGGATCTCCAAGACTCACCAAGGAAATTTCTTCACTTCAAGAAGATCGCCAAGAGGAAGAAGATGAAGAAGAAACACCACAAAAAATCGCCTCCAAGCTTTCCAAGAGTCGCCAAGTTCTTTCAAGCCGCCACCTCAATTTTCTCAAGACTCCAAAATCGCCACTAATCTCACCCCTAATCGATATTATCACTTAAACTTTGGGTTTTAAAATTTTAAACCCAATAACCAATTTATTCCAATAGGGTTTAACCCATTTAACTAATAATTTCGAATTTTAAACCCAATAACCCAATATCTCATAATTAACTAATTATTTAATTAACTTAACCATTAACCAATCACTTAACGAAAATCCATTAAGGATTTAACCAACATCCAATAAGGATTTAATTATCCAATAGAGTATAATTAATTAACCAATAAGGTCTAATTAATTAACTTAAAATTTGCAACCCAAAATCCTAATTAATTTATCACAAACAACCAATGATAATTTATCATAAATTAACAGTCAATGATCAAACAAATAATCTCTAATTAATTTACAAAAAAATCAATAACCAAAAATCTCTAGTTAATTAACTATCAACCAATACATAAAAATATCACAATCAATAATTTTATTTAAATCATGAACAAAATATCACAGTTACTGATTTTATTTAAATCCAAATAATGCTTACCAGAACTTAAGATCCTTGGATCTTACACATCCTATAAGATTAGAACACATATTAGTCTCAATCATATCAAGGCTGTCTCATGTTCACCAAGATATCTCGACTAAGGACTTAACTGCATGTCAGCCTAGCTGAACAGCTTTGAGACATTATTCAGAAGAACATATATATTGCAGCAGACAATGTAGCAACCTGAATAATAACCATGCCTTTATAAACATAAGAGTTTATTACATGATACTGTTACAATCCCAAGGCCTCAAACATTAGCCTTAAGGGCATACCCCAACAATCTCCCACTTGCACTTAATCTAATGGTTGAGAAATCTCAAACCCATATTATTACAGTGCTTCTCATGCTTCTGCTGCGCCAGAGGCTTAGTAAGCAGGTCTGCCAGATTGTCATCTGTATGAACCTTGCAGACTTTGATCTCGCCACGATCAATGATCTCCCTGATCAAATGAAACCGTCTCTGTATGTGCTTGGACTTCTGGTGCGACCGTGGTTCCTTTGCTTGTGCGATTGCTCCAGTGTTATCACAGAAGATAACCAAAGGATCTGCACTCGAAGGAACAACACCAAGTTCTCTCACGAACTTACGAATCCACACTGCCTCCTTGGATGCTTCCGAGGCTGTAACATTCTCGGCTTCTGTTGTGGAATCAGCAACAGTTGACTGTTTGAAACTCTTCCACACCACTGCTCCTCCATTCAAGCTAAAAACATAGCCTGATTGCGATCGGAAATCATCCTGGTCTGACTGGAACGAAGCGTCAGTATATCCTTCAATACTGAGTTCTTCCTGACCACCATATATCAAGAACATATCTTTGGTCCTCCGCAGATATTTTAAGATGTTCTTGACTGCAATCCAGTGCGCCTGACCTGGATTACTTTGGAACCGACTGGTCACGCTTAACCCGTAAGCAACGTCTGGGCGAGTACACAACATCGCATACATTATGGATCCAATAGTCGAAGCATAAGGCGTATTGTCCATTTCATCTTTCTCAGTCTGTGTTTGTGGACACTGACTCTTCGAAAGATTCAGACCATGTCTGACTGGAAGATATCCTCTTTTAGAATTCTCTAAATGAAATCTCTCCAGGACTTTATCGATGTAAGTACTCTGGCACAGCCCGAGAAGCCTCTTAGATCTATCCCTGTAGATCTTCACACCTAACACATAGGCTGCTTCTCCTAGATCTTTCATCTGGAAACATTTCCTTAACCATGCCTTTACGGCATGCATTTCAGGAATGTCATTTCCAATGATCAAGATATCATCGACGTAGAGGACTAGGAAAGTAATCACGCTCCCACTAAACCTCTTATATACACACGGGTCATCTTCGTTCTTGATGAAACCAAATTCAGAGATTGATTCATCAAAACGAATATTCCAGCTTCTAGATGCTTGTTTAAGTCCATAAATAGACTTCTTTAACTTGCATATCTTATGACGATCTGATGGATTAGTGAAACCTTCTGGTTGTGTCATATACACATCCTCATCCAGATTTCCATTAAGGAAAGCTGTTTTCACATCCATTTGCCAAATCTCATAATCATAATATACAGCTATCGCGAAAAGAATCCGAATAGACTTAAACATAGCTACAGGTGAGAAAGTTTCATCATAATCTATCCCGTAGATTTGTTTGAAACCTTTCGCAACTAGCCTGCCTTTATAGGTAACCACGTTACCATCCATGTCAATCTTCTTCTTGAAGATCCATTTACAGCCTATAGGGATAACTCCTGGAGGCGGATCAACCAAATCCCAAACTTGGTTATCTGACATGGAGTCCATCTCGGCGCGCATAGCTTCAAGCCATCTCGCTGATTCCGGTCCACTGACCGCATCCGCATAAGTGAGGGGTTCATCATTATCAATGATGTAGACTCCGTCATAGCGCTCAGGCTGTCGACGGATCCTTCCCGATCTTCGCGGTTCCCGTGATATCTGAGACTCAGGTTGTTCAATAACCTGATCTACCGGCTCAGGCTCATCCAACTGTGCTTGAGCACTTTGTCCTTCTTCTGGATTCTCATCCAGTTTAATTTCTCTCCCACTGGCCTCTTGCAGAAGAAACTCCTTCTCAAGAAATATAGCCGTCCGAGCAACAAATACCTTGTTCTCTTTGGGATCGTAGAAATAATAACCCTTAGTTTCCTTAGGGTAACCGACAAAGATACATTTCTCAGATCTGCTCTCTAGTTTCCCAGAGGCGAGCTTTTTGACATAAGCCTCGCAGCCCCAGATCCTGATAAATGTCAAGCTCGGCTGTTTCCCATACCATAACTCATATGGCGTCTTAGAAACTGCCTTGGATGGCACTCGGTTTAGTACCTTTGCAGCTGTTTCCAGTGCAAATCCCCAAAAGGAGTAAGGTAGAGTAGCCTGACTCATCATAGAACGAACCATATCAAGTAACGTTCTATTTCTCCTTTCGGACACACCATTCCATTGCGGTGTTCCTGGCGGAGTGAGCTGTGAGATAATCCCACACTCCTTCAGATAGTCAGTAAATTCTTGACTTAGGTATTCTCCACCTCGATCAGAACGAAGTGCCTTGATATTTCGGCCTAGCTGATTTTGTACTTCATTCTTGAACTCTTTGAACTTGTCAAAAGATTCACTTTTATGTCTCATTAGATAGACATACCCATACCTACTGAAATCATCAGTAAAGGTAATGAAGTACTGATAGCCACCTCTGGCATGTTTACTAAATGGCCCACACACATCACTGTGTATAAGGTCAAGTAAACTTGAAGCCCTTTGACCTTTGTGAAGAAAAGGTGACTTCGTCATTTTACCCATTAAACAAGCCTTGCATGTATCAATGTCCTCATAGGAGAATGATCCCAGCAGTCCATGATCATGCAACCGCTTAATCCGCTTCTTGTTAATATGGCCTAAACGACTATGCCATAGCAAGGTGCTATCATCAGCATACTTGGCTTTCTTAATATCAATATTTTGTATAGAACATTCCATGTCCAACATGAATAACCCATTGTTAATTGAACCAGTTGCATAAACAATATTATCTAAAGATAAAACACACTTTGAAATATTGCATTCAAAGGAAAACCCCTTCCTGACAAGAGCAGGAATGGAGATAATATTTTTAGTAATGCTGGGAACAAAATAACAATTGTTCAGTTCTAATACAAGCCCAGATGGCAAAGAGATGAAATAGTCTCCTACAGCAACAGCAGCAACCCGTGCCCCGTTTCCAACTCGTAGGTCCACCTCATGCTGTCCCACCTGCCTTCTTCTCTTGAGTTCCTGTACATTTGAACAAATGTGAACTCCACATGCAGTGTCCAACACCCATGATATAGAAGAAGATGAAACCATGACTTCCGTCACGTATATACCTGAGCCAGAAGCAAGGCTTCCCCTCTTGTCTCCTTGGAGCGCTTTACAGTCCTTTTTCCAGTGACCCAGCTAGCCACAGTGGAAACACCTGTATTCCTTGGACCGCTTAACCTTCTGCTTCAGAGCCTTGCTGTAACTCTTGACAGGGGTCTTGCCCTTCTTCCCCTTCTTCTTGTTCCTCGAAGGAACCATCAAGACAGAGGTTGAAGGCTTACCCTTCAGAGTTTCCTCAGTAGTCAAGAGCATATTCAGCAGCTCTGCCGGAGTACAATCGATTTTGTTCATATTAAAGTTAATAATGAACGCATCGAAAGAAGGCGGAAGAGACTGCAGAATAATGTCTACAGCAAGCTCCTGGTTGATGGTATGCCCCAGTTTCTCTAGAGCCTCCTTGTGCCCAATCATCTTGAGCACGTGAGCTCCCACTGGGCTCCCTTCAGCCAGTTTGCTCTGAAAGAAAAGCTTTGTCAGATTGTAGTGCTCAGTCCTTGCCTGTGCAGCATACAGCATCTTGAGGTTTGCTATCATGTCTATGGCAGACATATCCTCATGCTGACGCTGCAGCGGTGGTGTCATAGACGCTAGCATCAGGCAAGCGACATCAATGCTATCATTGACGTGCTTTTCATAGGCTTCCCGAACCGCCCTTGCGGCGTTCGGAGCGGGCTGAGGCGGTATCGCCGTCTCGAGGACATACAGTTTCCTCTCTGCCTTAAGAACTATCTTAAGGTGTCCGAACCAGTCTGAGAAGTTCGGCCCAGCAAACTTCTCTCTTTCCAGTAGGGATCGCACATTGAAGCTCATGGTGTTCGTTGCTGCAGGTATCTACAACAATGCAAGAACAGCAAGGTCAGTATCAATGTTAAGAATCAATCAGGACTTAAGAAAGATTCTTTTTCTCACTATTTTATCTGGCTGAAAAATCCAGCAAAACAGCCCGAAAGAGTAGTACTCTTTTAGTGAGATGGGATCCAGATTTCATACTTGGTCTCCGCGTCCCGCTCAGGCGAGATAAGATGCACAGAGAGTACAAGCACTAATCTCTGGTAGGCAGTCCCTGCCAATCGCCTACCTGTGCGATTCCCCTTCATCTGGGCAATCCAGCAGACTGTGCCAACTGAGTTGGTACAACACAATCTCTGACCCCACAAATGGCTGCCTCCATGCGCTACCATATGCGCCACATATGTAGCCTACATGGTCAAGCTGACCCGACCTACTCCCTGGACCACCACGTGCTATGCTGAGCAACGAGAAGCGATAAATCCCTTCTCTGTAACACGCAGGTGTAATCCCGCACCGTCTGAAGATAGATGGACGTGCCCACTGAGTGGGTACAACACGGCTCCAACGATAATCAGAACAGTGAGGTTTCGCGTCAGAAGGCATACGAGCTTGATATTTTAGCGTTGGATTTTAACGGTCTTTTATCTTCTTCACTATCATGCAATTCCTATGGTGATAGCAGAAGATAAATAAATCATGCTGTTCTACTTATTAAACAATAAAAGAAAGCATGAATCTTATGTGGTAAAAGCCCATAGCCCTAGTAAGACCTTAAGAACTTAAGTCTTCACTTGCTTTTCTTCATGGGGCTTTTGCTGCTCATCTGGCCCAAACCAGGGCCCAAGCGCCATCTGCAGCTCAGGTGGGCCCACCAGGTAAATGCGCCTGGTCCCAGAGTCGAACCCTGGACCTCCCACCTGGTCAAGCCACTGCTGCATGCGCCTCTGCCAAGTGTGCTCTGTGCTCTTGTCTGATTAATTTACAAATTAATCTATCTAGACAAGATTGACTCGCAGGTCAATTACATTTTATAAATTAAATGCAATGTGATGCGCAGATCACAATAAAATTAATTTACAACTTTTAACCAGGCACGCAGGCCCCAGCACAGCACACATTTAACATGGGCAGCCCACATAAGAATAAATAAACATGCATATGGCATCATACATCATTTGATCCAATCATGAAAAATAAAATTTTTTGAAAAATCCCATTGAGATCAATTTTATTTTTCCTTATGTGCCCTATAACCTTACAACGGTCCATTACTAGGGATCCACTCATCCAACCTAGTCAGATCCACTGCCCTTGCATGCACCAAGTCCTAACTGACTTGAGTCGACCAAAAGGTCAACCATGCATGCGCCAGGGCTGAACAACCACAATGAGGTCTGGCAAACGGGTGTGACCCCGGGCCTAACTCATGTGCGTTCATAGGTTGTCTCAATCAGACATCGCTACACGCCTGTCTGCAGTCGACCTATAGCCACCAGGTGCTTGCGCACAGGTGCTATCTGGTCAACCCATCAAGGCTGTCAGATGGTCTGATCAGACTGTCTGGATCTAACCTAGGGGATGACTTCAACCCTAGTAACCCGTCTAAGGGTTTACAGTAAGGACAGCTTAGATCTAGTGTGAATCGCGCATGTAATATAGTTTTGAGAAAACCAACAACATACAAGCGCCAACAAAAGGTAACCTTATACATGCGCCAAGGAGAAACAATGCAATGCATTTTCGCCAATTACATATACAAGATGTATCGCATGTAACCTTAGATCTAATCATAAGTTCGCAAACAAGGATCACAAAATGGCATAAGCAATCATAAAACATGCGTTAACCATGCTCTGATACCAATTGAAGGTCCCCACAAGGGGGCGAAACCCTAACTCATAGGCGCATATGGGAATGAAAGCAGCGGAAAGGGGGTTTCTAGATCTTGCATGCTGTATGATTAACAAAAATGACCCAATTGCAAATAGAGAAGGATCATACCATAGCCATTTCTAGATGGCGCCTTGGAAGCAAAGATCAAACTTGATCTTCTCCAGAGGTGACGCACACAGTTGATGTCGCCTACTCCCTTTGCGATCCTTGTGCTAGCAAGGCCCAAAGATGTCCTTGTCGAGTGGAAGGGAAGAGATGTCTTGGCTTGGCGATTCTTTTCTTCCTCCTCGTCGAGCTCTTCACCACCGTATGTTCTCTCGTCGAGAGCAAGAGACAAGGCGACCAACGAAAAAGAAAAGAGGCGTGAACGTGAGAGAGGGTCACGTAAGAGAAGTGCTATCTAAAAATAGCATGCCACTTCTCTTCATGCGATCATGGGTTTACCCATTCGCAAACTCCACTTCACCCTTGAACCATGCGCTCATTCATGAGCCGGTTCATTTGAATTTGGTTCAATAACCAAATAAACCAAGCCATAAGTCCAGATCACATTAAAACCCTAAGGTACTTGATCTGACCGTTCATCTCCCGATGCTCCTGATCTCACCGATCCAGCATCCATTCTCTCAATCGAAGCTTACCGATCTCAAGCCCTAATCAATCAAACATGATCAGACTAGATCTCACTTACAATCAGAGATTAAATCCCTTTAAACTGAACCTGAACAATTCAGTCCACACGATCTAACTTAAGTAAGCCATATCATCAAATTGTGCGACCCTGAGGGTTTCCTTTAAATGTCGGTAACGATAACTCATGTTATCACGATCAGTGAGGGGTATCTAGCAACACATCACTGTCTCCCGATATAAAGGAAAGAGTCTTCCAAGACTACACCCAAACCACAGCACAAGTGTGAATCAACTTCACAAGGCATACATGTTTCCTTTGCCACTGGATGTTCTTATTGGACAAGCCTGTCAAGCCTGTAACTCCAATATGATGAGCATGATTAGATCAGATGAACACAGTCATCTGGGTATGGCCATACACTTTCTCAATCATCTCATCCAGGGGGGCCCTTTAGAACATCACACTCCAATTAAGGAGACGGCAATCCTTTGTCTATCACTAGTGCCCTAACCTGACTCAAGCTCACCATCCAAGATAGTCTATAATCATTATGTTTCAAATGATATTGAACTACCTCAAAATAATGACAATCATCATTTAGAAAACACAAGTGATCTCAAGTCAGAGGAAATGTGCCACTTGTTACAATCAAGGATTATTCACATTGTGACAAGCAATTGAATATCCTAGTAGGGTCTGTCCAGTACATCCCATGTACCCATGAGTCTACATCTTATTCCATGCTCGAAGCATCCTATAAGATTAGAACACATATTAGTCTCAATCATATCAAGGCTGTCTCATGTTCACCAAGATATCTCGACTAAGGACTTAACTGCATGTCAGCCTAGCTGAACAGCTTTGAGACATTATTCAGAAGAACATATATATTGCAGCAGACAATGTAGCAACCTGAATAATAACCATGCCTTTATAAACATAAGAGTTTATTACATGATACTGTTACAATCCCAAGGCCTCAAACATTAGCCTTAAGGGCATACCCCAACAGAAATAATGGGGGCCACCTCTTGAATCCATGGGAGCCACCTCTTGAATCCCACTATCTCTGATATGAGGAGCCATGACAGCTGCAGTCAGCATATGTTTGACTATGCGCCCATAAATGGGAAGAAATTGATAGTTGTGGAGCAAAGTGCTACATGGAACGAAGTGCCACATTATAAATAATGGGGGCCACCTCTTGAATCCATGGAAGCCACCTCTTGAATCCCACTATCTCTGATATGAGGAGCCATGACAACTCCAGCTGGCATATGTTTTGGTTTTACCCTAACGAGGGTGGAATATGCTTCTAGACGTGGAAGATTATGTTATTTGTGATTTCCCACTCTACTGACTATGTTGTGCATGATATGTATCTTTGGATTGATTCTTCTTTGTGATCTTTATGCTTACGATGTAACTATATGCCTCTTGGGGTTTGCTACTTTTGATATGCTTACCATGACTGTTATAACTTGATTTTATTAAATTTTAAATTTTGATTATTCAGAAATTTTATTTTTGAATTTGTCGAATTTTCTGAAATTTTTTGGAATTTTAAAAGGTTTAAAATTTTAGTTTTTATAAAAACTTTTGATTTTGCGCTCGCGCGGAATCGAACCCGTGTCGCGCGCGCGCGATCGACGCCGTCTAACCAACGCGCCGATTTGTGTTTTTAATATAATATTGAAAGAAACCCTTATTAAGGGGGAGAAACCCTAAACATGCGCATCTAGCATGCATGACGGAAAGAGGGTTTCTAAAAGATCGTATATGACAACCATATGATCAACTTGAAGCTATGAGTTTAGATCTATACCATAGCCATAGATTGGAGGTCGGCTTGGAAGAAGAGAGCAACTTTGATCTCCTCCAAAAGTTCACACACAAAGGCGATGAAGACTCCCAACTTGCGCACCTCTTGTGCTAGCAAAAGTGCCAAGATGTCAATGATCGAGTGTAGGGAAGAGATGAAGACTTCCTTTTGCTTGGCCGGTTCCTCCTCTTTTCGTCAACACCCTCACTTGCTCGAGAGCAAAAAATCGTTTCCACCAAGCAACAAGAGAGAGGTGTAACCGAAAAACATTAGGGAGACTTCAAGCCATGAACGCATATGCGTTTTCATTTTGGAACTTTCCAAAAATGGCAACCATTAAGAGTATGCGTTCATGCGTTCATGTCTCCATGAACCAAATGCAACTCCTTCTCCCTCTTGAACCATGCGCTCAACCCATGAGCCGGTTCAATACCCTTGGTTCAATAGCGAAACCAAATCAGCCCAAGCATTAAGTCTAGATCAAATTAGACCCCAAAGTCCAAGATCTGACCATTCATCATCTGACGCTTCTGATCGCATCGATCTAGCATCATCTCTCTCGATCGAAGCTTACCGATCTAAAGCCCTAATCAATCAAACATGATCAGACCAGATCTCACTTACAATCAGAGATTAAATCCCTTTAAACTAAACCGAAACAATTCAGTCCACACGATCTGACTTAAGCAAGCCATATCACCAAATTGTGCGACCCTAAGGGTTTCCTTTAAATGTCGGTAACGATAACTTTCGTTATCACGATCAGTGAGGGGTATCTAGCAACACATCACTGTCTCCCGATATAAAGGAAAGAGTCTTCCAAGACTACACCCAAACCATGGCACAAGTGTGAATCAAACTCACGAGGCATGCATGTTTCCTTTGCCACTGGATGTTCTTATTGGACAAGCATGTCAAACCTGTAACTCCAATACGATGAGCATGATTAGATCATATGAACACTGTCATCTGGGTATGGCCATACACTATCTCAATCTTCTCATACAGGGGGGGCCCTTTAGAACATCACACTCCTTAAACAAGGAGACGGCAATCCTTTATCTATCACAAGTGCCCTAACCTGACTCAAGCTCACCATCCAAGATAGTCTATAACCATTATGTTTCAAATGATATTGAACTACCTCAAAACAATGACAATCATCATTTAGAAACACAAGTGATCTCAAGTCAAAGGACATGTGCCACTTGCTGCTTACGAGGATCATTCACATTGTGACAAGCAATGGAATATCCCAGTAGGGTCTGTCCAGTACATCCAATGTACCCATGAGTCTACATCTTATTCCATGCTCGAAGCATCCTATAAGATTAGCACACATATTAGTCTCAATCATATCAAGGCTGTCTCAGGTTCACCAAGATATCTCGACTAAGGACATATAGCCTGTCAGCCTAGCTGAACAGCTTTGAGACATTATTCAGAAGTACACTTATTACAGCAGACAAGGTAACAACCTGAATAATAACCATGCCTTTATAAACACAAGAGTTTATTACATGATACTTATTACAATCCCAAAGGCCTCAAACATTAGCCTTAAGGGCATACCCCAACAATCTCCCACTTGCACTTAATCTAATGGTTGAGAAATCTCAAACCCATATTATTACAGTGCTGCTCATGCTTCTGCTGCGCCAGAGGCTTGGTAAGCGGGTCTGCCAGATTGTCATCTGTATGAACCTTGCATATTTTGATCTCGCCTCGATCAATGATCTCCCGGATCAAGTGAAACCGTCTCTGTATGTGCTTGGACTTCTGGTGCGACCGTGGTTCCTTTGCTTGTGCGATTGCTCCAGTGTTATCACAGAAGATAACCAAAGGATCAGCACTCGAAGGAACGACACCAAGTTCTCTCATGAACTTACGAATCCACACTGCCTCCTTGGATGCTTCCGAGGCTGCAACATACTCGGCTTCTGTTGTGGAATCAGCAACAGTTGACTGTTTGAAACTCTTCCACACCACTGCTCCACCATTCAAGCTAAAAACATAGCCTGATTGCGATCGGAAATCATCCTGGTCCGACTGGAACGAAGCATCAGTATATCCCTCTATACTGAGTTCTTCCTGACCACCATATATCAAGAACATATCTTTGGTCCTCCGCAGATATTTTATAATGTTCTTGACTGCAATCCAGTGCGCCAAACCTGGATTACTTTGGAATCGACTGGTCACGCTTAACCCGTAAGCGACGTCTGGGCGAGTACACAACATCGCATACATAATGGACCCAATAGCCGAAGCATAAGGCGTATTGTCCATTTCATCTTTCTCAGTCTGTGTTTGTGGACACTGACTCTTCGAAAGATTCAGACCATGTCTGACTGGAAGATATCCACGTTTAGAATTCTCTAAATGGAATCTCTCCAGGACTTTATCGATGTAAGTACTCTGGCACAGCCCGAGAAGCCTCTTAGATCTATCCCGGTAGATCTTCACACCTAACACATAGGCTGCTTCTCCTAGATCTTTCATCTGGAAACATTTTCCTAACCATGCTTTAACAGCATGTAGTTCAGGAATATCATTTCCAATGATTAAGATATCATCGACGTAGAGGATTAGGAATGTAATTACGCTCCCACTAAACCTCTTATAAACACACGGGTCATCCTCGTTCTTGATGAAACCAAACTCAGAGATTGATTCATCAAAACGAATATTCCAGCTCCTAGATGCTTGTTTCAATCCATAAATGGATTTCTTTAACTTGCATATTTTATGACGATCTGCTGGATTAGTGAAACCCTCAGGTTGTGTCATATACACATCCTCATCCAGATTTCCATTAAGGAAAGCTGTTTTCACATCCATCTGCCAGATCTCATAATCATAATATGCTGCTATCGCGAAAAGAATCCGAATAGACTTGAACATAGCTACAGGTGAGAAAGTTTCATCATAATCTTTCCCGTAGATTTGTTTGAAACCTTTCGCAACTAGCCTGCCTTTATAGGTAACCACGTTACCATCCATGTCAATCTTCTTCTTGAAGATCCATTTACAGCCTATAGGGATTACTCCCGGAGGCGGATCAACCAAATCCCAGACTTGGTTATCTGACATGGAGTCCATCTCGGCTCGCATAGCATCAAGCCATCTAGCTGACTCCGGTCCACTGACCGCATCCGCATAAGTTAGGGGTTCATCATTATCAATGATGTAGACTCCGTCATAGCGCTCAGGCTGTCGACGGATCCTTCCCGATCTTCGCGGTTCCCGTGTTATCTGAGCCTCAGGTTGTTCAATAACCTGATCTACCGGCTCAGGCTCATCCAACTGTGCTTGACTACTTTGTCCTTCCTCTGGATTTTCATCCAGCTTTATTTCTCTCCCACTGGCCTCTTGCAGAAGAAACTCCTTCTCAAGGAATATGGCCGTCCGAGCAACAAAAACTTTGTTCTCCTTGGGATCGTAGAAATAATAACCCTTAGTTTCCTTAGGGTAACCGACAAAGATGCATTTGTCAGATCTGCTCTCTAGTTTCCCAGAGGCGAGCTTTTTGACATAAGCCTCGCAACCCCAGATCCTGATAAATGTCAAGCTTGGCTGTTTCCCATACCATAATTCATATGGCGTCATTGAAACTGCCTTAGATGGCACTCGGTTTAGTACCTTTGCAGCTGTTTCCAGTGCAAAACCCCAAAAGGAGTATGGAAGAGTGGCCTGACTCATCATAGAACGAACCATATCAAGTAACGTTCTATTTCTCCTCTCGGACACACCATTCCATTGCGGTGTTCCTGGCGGAGTGAGCTGTGAGATAATCCCACACTCCTTCAGATAGTCAGTAAATGCATGACTTAGGTATTCTCCACCTCGATCTGAGCGAAGTGCCTTGATATTTCGGCCTAGCTGATTTTGTACTTCATTCTTGAACTCTTTGAACTTGTCAAAAGATTCACTTTTATGTCTCATCAGATAGACATACCCATACCTACTGAAATCATCAGTAAAGGTAATGAAGTACTGATAGCCACCTCTGGCATGTTTACTAAATGGCCCACACACATCACTGTGTATAAGGTCAAGTAAACCTGAAGCCCTTTGACCTTTCTTAGAAAAAGGTGACTTCGTCATTTTACCCATTAAACAAGCTTTGCATGTATCAATCTCCTTATAGGAGAATGATCCCAGCAGTCCATGATCATGCAACCGCTTAATGCGCTTCTCGTTTATATGGCCTAAACGACTATGCCATAGCAAGGTGCTGTCATCAGCATACTTGGCTTTCTTATTATCAATGTTTTGTATAGAATATTCCATGTCCAACATGAATAACCCATTGTTGATTGAACCAGTTGCATACACAATATTATCATAAGATAAAACACACTTTGAAATTTTGCATTCAAAGGCAAATCCTTTCCTGACAAGGCAAATCCTTAAGATAAGGGGGGTCCCCTTCTAGGGGGAGCATAACCCTAAAGCATATGGCGCATAAAATTTTCTTCTTGCGGAACTAGGGTTATAGGATCGATATGCATGCTAAAAGATCAACTTGATAATAAGAAAACAATCATACCATCGCCATGGGAAGATGTTTCCTTGGAAGCAAAGATCAAAGTAGATCTTCTCCTTGTCGTCACACACAAGATGATGTCGCTATCTCTCTTGGTGCCCCTTGTGCTAGCAAGGTTCCAAGAGGTCCTTGTCGAGTGAAGGGAAAATGAGATCTCTTTCTTCTTGGCCGAATCCTCCTCAACCTTCAAAGCGTCGCCCCACTCACGAGAGAGACGAGAGGAATATGGGCGAGAGGAATATCTCCGAGCGAAAATAGAGTATATTCTATTTTGATGAGCGCACTCTCCAAATGGAGATCATGGTTACTAAAAATAGTAACCACTCCTCACCACAACGTTCACGCCAAGTGAACTTGTCGCCTACTCCTCTCCCTATGAACCAAGCGCTCATTTAGTGAGCCGGTTCACTTTGGTTCGGTTTAAGAACCAATCAAGCCAATGATCTAGTCTAGATCTTAAATAAACCCTAAGGTTCACGATCTAACCGTCGATCTCAACGATGCCCCTGATCTGACCGATCTGGCATACATTCTCTCGATCGAAGCTTACCGATCTCAAGCCCTAATCAATCAAACATGATCAGACCAGATCTCACTCACAATCAGAGATTAGATCCCTTTAAACTGAACCCAAACAATTCAGTCCACACGATCTGACTTAAGTAAGCCATATCATCAAATTGTGCGACCCTAAGGGTTTCCTTTAAATGTCGGTAACGATAACTCACGTTATCACGATCAGTGAGGGGTATCTAGCAACACATCACTGTCTCCCGATAGAAAGGAAAGAGTCTTCCAAGACTACACCCAAACCATAGCACAAGTGTGACTCAAATCACTAGGCATGCATATTTCCTTTGCCACTGGATGTTCTTATTGGACAAACCTGTCAAGCTCGTAATTCCAATATGATGAGCATGATTAGAACAGATGAACACAGTCACCTGGGTATGGCCATACACTTTCTCAATCATCTCATCCAGGGGGCCCCTTTAGAACATCACACTCCTTAAACAAGGAGACGGCAATCCTATGTCTATCACTAGTGCTCTAACCTGACTCAAGCTCACCATCCAAGATAGTCTATAATCATTATGTTTCAAATGATATTGAACTATCTCAAAACAATGACAATCATCATTTAGAAAACACAAGTGATCTCAAGTCAGAGGAAATGTGCCACTTGTCATATCCAAGGAATATTCACATTGTGACAAACAATTGAACATCCTAGTAGGGTCTGTCCAGTACATCCCATGTACCCATGAGTCTACATCTTATTCCATGCTCGAAGCATCCTATAAGATTAGAACACATATTAGTCTTAACCATATCAAGGCTGTCTCATGTTCACCAAGATATATCGACTAAGGACATAATAGCTTGTCAGCCCAGCTGAACAGCTTTGAGACATTATTCAGAAGAACATATATTGCAGCAGACAATGTAGCTAACTGAATAACAACCATGCCTTTATAAACATAACAGTTTATTACATGATACAGATACATTCCCACAGGCCTCAAACATTAGCCTTAAGGGCATACCCCAACAATCTCCCACTTGCACTTAATCTAATGGTTGAGAAATCTCAAACCCATATTATTACAGTGCTTCTCATGCTTCTGCTGCGCCAGAGGCTTGGTAAGCGGGTCTGCCAGATTGTCATCTGTATGAACCTTGCAGATTTTGATCTCGCCACGATCTATGATCTCCCTGATCAAATGAAACCGTCTCTGTATGTGCTTGGACTTCTGGTGCGACCGTGGTTCCTTTGCTTGTGCGATTGCTCCAGTGTTATCACAAAAGATAACCAAAGGATCTGCACTCGTAGGAACAACACCAAGTTCTCTCACGAACTTACGAATCCACACTGCCTCCTTGGATGCTTCCGAGGCTGCAACATACTCGGCTTCTGTTGTGGAATCAGCAACAGTTGACTGTTTGAAACTTTTCCACACCACTGCACCTCCATTCAAGCTAAAAACATAGCCTGATTGCGATCGGAAATCATCCTGGTCAGACTGGAACGAAGCGTCAGTATATCCTTCAATACTGAGTTCTTCCTGACCACCATATATCAAGAACATATCTTTGGTCCTCCGCAGATATTTTAAAATGTTCTTGACTGCAATCCAGTGCGCCATACCTGGATTACTCTGGTAACGACTGGTCACGCTTAACCCGTAAGCGACGTCTGGGCGAGTACACAACATCGCATACATAATGGATCCAATAGCCGAAGCATAAGGCGTATTGTCCATTTCATCTTTCTCAGTCTGTGTTTGTGGACACTGACTCTTCGAAAGATTCAGACCATGTCTGACTGGAAGATATCCTCGTTTAGAATTCTCTAAATGAAATCTCTCCAGGACCTTTTCGATGTAAGTACTCTGGCACAGCCCGAGAAGCCTCTTAGATCTATCCCTGTAGATCTTCACACCTAACACATAGGCTGCTTCTCCTAGATCTTTCATCTGGAAACATTTCCTCAGCCATGCTTTTACAGCATGCATTTCAGGAATATCGTTTCCAATGATCAAGATGTCATCGACGTAGAGGACTAGGAAAGTAATCACGCTCCCACTAAACCTCTTATATACACACGGGTCATCCTCGTTCTTGATGAAACCAAATTCGGTAACTGAGTCATCAAAACGAATATTCCAGCTTCTAGATGCTTGTTTAAGTCCATAAATAGACTTCTTTAACTTGCATATCTTATGACGATCTGCTGGATTAGTGAAACCTTCTGGTTGTGTCATGTACACATCCTCATCCAGATTTCCATTAAGGAAAGCTGTTTTCACATCCATCTGCCAAATCTCATAATCATAATATGCAGCTATCGCGAAAAGAATCCGAATAGACTTAAACATGGCTACAGGAGAGAAAGTTTCATCATAATCTATCCCGTAGATTTGTTTGAAACCTTTCGCAACTAGCCTGCCTTTATAGGTAACCACGTTACCATCCATGTCAATCTTCTTCTTGAAGATCCACTTACAGCCTATAGGGATAACTCCCGGAGGCGGATCAACCAAATCCCAAACTTGGTTATCTGACATGGAGTCCATCTCGGCGCGCATAGCTTCAAGCCATCTCGCTGACTCCGGTCCACTGACCGCATCCGCATAAGTGAGGGGTTCATCATTTTCAATGATGTAGACTCCATCATAGCGCTCAGGCTGTCGACGGATCCTACCCGATCTTCGCGGTTCCCGTGATATCTGAGCCTCAGGTTGTTCAATAACCTGTTCTACCAGCTCAGGCACATCCAACTCTGCTTGAGCACTTTGTCCTTCCTCTGGATTCTCATCCAGTTTTATTTCTCTCCCACTGGCCTCTTGCAGAAGAAACTCCTTCTCAAGAAATATGGCCGTCCGAGCAACAAAAACCTTGTTCTCCTTGGGATCGAAGAAATAATAACCCTTAGTTTCCTTAGGGTAACCGACAAAGATACATTTGTCAGATCTACTCTCTAGTTTCCCAGAGGCGAGCTTTTTGACATAAGCCTCGCAACCCCAGATCCTGATAAATGTCAAGCTTGGCTGTTTCCCATACCATAATTCATATGGCGTCTTTGAAACTGCCTTGGATGGCACTCGGTTTAGTACCTTTGCAGCTGTTTCCAGTGCAAAACCCCAAAAGGAGTAAGGAAGAGTAGCCTGACTCATCATAGAACGAACCATATCAAGTAGCGTTCTATTTCTCCTCTCGGACACACCATTCCATTGCGGTGTTCCTGGTGGAGTGAGCTGTGAGATAATCCCACACTCCTTTAGATAGTCAGTAAATGCATGATTTAGGTATTCACCACCTCGATCTGAGCGAAGTGCCTTGATATTACGGCCTAGCTGATTCTGTACTTCATTTTTGAACTCTTTGAACTTGTCAAAAGATTCACTTTTATGTCTCATCAGATAGACATAACCATATCTACTGAAATCATCAGTAAAGGTAATGAAGTACTGATAGCCACCTCTGGCATGTTTACTAAATGGCCCACACACATCACTGTGTATAAGGTCAAGTAAACCTGAAGCCCTTTGACCTTTGTGAGGAAAAGGTGACTTCGTCATTTTACCCATCAAACAAGCTTTGCATGTATCAATCTCCTTATAGGAGAATGATCCCAGCAGTCCATTTTCATGCAACCGCTTAATGCGTTTCTCGTTAATATGGCCTAAACGACTATGCCATAGCAAGGTGCTGTCATCAGCATACTTGGCTTTCTTAATATCAATTTGCTGTATTGAACATTCCATGTCCAACATGAATAACCCATTGTTAATTGAACCAGTTGCATAAACAATATTATCATAAGACAAAATACACTTTGAAATATTGCATTCAAAGGAAAACCCCTTCCTGACAAGAGCAGGAATGGAGATAATATTTTTAGTTATACTGGGAACAAAGTAACAACTGTTTAGTTCCAATACAAGTCCAGATGGTAAAGAAATAAAGTAGTCTCCTACAGCAACAGCAGCAACCCGTGCCCCGTTTCCAACTCGTAGGTCCACCTCATGCTGTCCCACCTGCCTTCTTCTCTTGAGTTCCTGTACATTTGAACAAATGTGAACTCCACATGCAGTGTCCAACACCCATGATACAGAAGAAGAAAACATGACCTCAGTCACGAATATACCTGAGCCAGAAGCAAAGCTTCCCCTCTTATCTCCTTGGAGCGCTTTACAGTCCTTCTTCCAGTGACCCAGCTGGCCACAGTGGAAACACCTGTATTCCTTAGACCGCTTGACCTTCTGCTTCAGAGCCTTGCTGTAACTCTTGACAGGGGCCTTGCCCTTCTTCCCCTTCTTTTTGTTCCTAGAAGGAACCATCAAGACAGAGGTTGAAGGCTTACCCTTCAGAGTCTCCTCAGTGGTCAAGAGCATATTCAGCAGCTCTGCCGGAGTACAATCGATTTTGTTCATATTAAAATTAATAATGAACGCGTCGAATGACGGCGGGAGAGACTGCAGAATAATATCCACAGCAAGCTCCTGGTTGATGGTATGCCCCAGTTTCTCTAGAGCCTCCTTGTGCCCAATCATCTTGAGCACGTGAGCTCCCACTGGGCTCCCTTCAGCCAGTTTGCTCTGAAAGAAGAGCTTTGTCAAATTATAGCGTTCAGTCCTCGCCTGTGCAGCATACAGCATCTTGAGGTTTGCTATAATCTGTATAGCCGACATATCCTCATGCTGACGCTGCAGCGGTGGCGTCATAGACGCTAGCATCAGGCAAGCGACATCAATGCTATCATTGACGTGCTTTTCATAGGCTTCCCGAACCGCCCTTGCGGCGTTCGGAGCGGGCTGCGGCGGTATCGCCGTCTCGAGGACATACAGTTTCCTCTCTGCCTTAAGAACGATCTTAAGGTGTCCAAACCAGTCAGAGAAGTTCGGCCCAGCAAACTTCTCCCTTTCCAGTAGGGATCGCACATTGAAGTTCATGGTGTTCGTTGCTGCAGGTATCTACAACAATGCAAGAACAGCAAGGTCAGTATCAATGTATAAGAATCAATCAGGACTTAAGAAAGATTCTTTTTCTCACTATTTTATCAGGCGTGAAAAATCCAGCAAAACAGCCCGAAAGAGTAGAACTCTTTTAGTGAGATGGGATCCAGATTTCATACTTGGTCTCCGCGTCCCGCTCAGGCGAGATAAGATGCACAGAGAGTACAAGCACTAGTTTCTGGTAGGCAGTCCCTGCCGATCGCCAACCCGTGCGATTCCCCTTCATCCGGGCAGTCCAGCAGACTGTGCCAACTGAGTTGGTACAACACAATCTCTGACCCCACAGATGGCTGCCTCCATGTGCTACCATATGCGCCACATATGTAGCCTACATGGTCAAGCTGACCCGACCTACTCCCTGGACCACCACGTGCTATGCTGAGCAACGAGAAGGGATAAATCCCTACTCTGTAACACGCAGGTGTAATCCCGCACCATCTGAAGATAGATGGACGTGCCCACTGAGTGGGTACAACACGGCTCCAACGATAATCAGAACAGTGAGGTTTCGCGTCAGAAGGCTTACGAGCTTGATATTTAAGCGTTGGATTTTAACGGTCTTTTATCTTCTTGCCTATCATGCAATTCCTATGGTGATAGCAGAAGATAATTTAATCATGCAATTCTAATATTAAGCAATAAAAGAAAGCATGTATCTTATGTGGTAAAAGCCCATAGCCCTAGAAGACCTTAACCTAACTTAAGTCTTCATTTGCTCTTCATGGGTCTTTAGCTGCTTATCTGGCCCAAACCAGGGCCCAAGCGCCATCTGCAGCTCAGGTGCACCTACCAAGGAAAATGCGCCTGGTCCCAGAGTCGAACCCTGGACCTCCCACCTGGTCAAGCCACTGCTGCATGCGCCTCTGCCAAGTGTGCTTTGTGCTCTTGTCTAATTAAATTACAAATTTAACTATCTAGACAAGAGTGACACGCAGGTCACTTACATTTATAAATTAAAACACAGTGATGCGCAGATCACAATAATTAATTTACAATTGTTTAATACAGGCTCGCAGGCCCCAGCACAGCACACAATTAATATGGGCAGCCCACATAAGACTAAATAACCAAGCATATGCATCAATCAATAACCATGTGATCCAATCATAAAAATTAAAATTTTTGAAAACCCCATGGGATCAATTTTAATTTTTCCTTATTTGCCCTACAACCTTACAACGGTCCATCACTAGGGATCCACTCATCCAACCTAGTCAGATCCACTGCCCTTGCATGCACCAAGTCCTAACTGACTTGAGTCGACCATAGGGTCAACCATGCATGCGCAAGGGCTGAACGACCACACAGAGTTCTGGCAAACGGGCGTGACCCCGGGCCTAACTCAGGTGCGTTCATAAGTCGTCTCAAGCAGACATCGCTACACACCTGTCTGCAGTCGACCTATAGCCACCATAGGCTTGCGCCAAGGTGCTATTTGATCGACCCATTCAGGCTGTGAGATGATCTGATCAGACATTCTGGATCTAACCTAGGGGTTGACTTCAACCCTAATAACCCGTCTAAGGGTTTATAGTAAAGCCTTAGATCTATAATGAGTCGCGCAAGTATTCAAGTTTTGTAAAACAAAAACAAGATGCGCCAACTTACAACATACATGCGCCAATAGATGGAAACATATTTCATACATGAAGTTTCGCAAGATGATAAAACCTATCATGCAACTTTCGCATGTTATATAGATCTAAGCATATGGAATCACAAGGCCAAAGCAATCATAACGAACATGCATTCAACCAAAGCTCTGATACCAATTGTAAGTACCCCTTAAGATAAGGGGGGTCCCCTTCTAGGGGGAGCATAACCCTAAAGCATATGGCGCATAAAATTTTCTTCTTGCGGAACTAGGGTTATAGGATCGATATGCATGCTAAAAGATCAACTTGATAATAAGAAAACAATCATACCATCGCCATGGGAAGATGTTTCCTTGGAAGCAAAGATCAAAGTAGATCTTCTCCTTGTCGTCACACACAAGATGATGTCGCTATCTCTCTTGGTGCCCCTTGTGCTAGCAAGGTTCCAAGAGGTCCTTGTCGAGTGAAGGGAAAATGAGATCTCTTTCTTCTTGGCCGAATCCTCCTCAACCTTCAAAGCGTCGCCCCACTCACGAGAGAGACGAGAGGAATATGGGCGAGAGGAATATCTCCGAGCGAAAATAGAGTATATTCTATTTTGATGAGCGCACTCTCCAAATGGAGATCATGGTTACTAAAAATAGTAACCACTCCTCACCACAACGTTCACGCCAAGTGAACTTGTCGCCTACTCCTCTCCCTATGAACCAAGCGCTCATTTAGTGAGCCGGTTCACTTTGGTTCGGTTTAAGAACCAATCAAGCCAATGATCTAGTCTAGATCTTAAATAAACCCTAAGGTTCACGATCTAACCGTCGATCTCAACGATGCCCCTGATCTGACCGATCTGGCATACATTCTCTCGATCGAAGCTTACCGATCTCAAGCCCTAATCAATCAAACATGATCAGACCAGATCTCACTCACAATCAGAGATTAGATCCCTTTAAACTGAACCCAAACAATTCAGTCCACACGATCTGACTTAAGTAAGCCATATCATCAAATTGTGCGACCCTAAGGGTTTCCTTTAAATGTCGGTAACGATAACTCACGTTATCACGATCAGTGAGGGGTATCTAGCAACACATCACTGTCTCCCGATAGAAAGGAAAGAGTCTTCCAAGACTACACCCAAACCATAGCACAAGTGTGACTCAAATCACTAGGCATGCATATTTCCTTTGCCACTGGATGTTCTTATTGGACAAACCTGTCAAGCTCGTAATTCCAATATGATGAGCATGATTAGAACAGATGAACACAGTCACCTGGGTATGGCCATACACTTTCTCAATCATCTCATCCAGGGGGCCCCTTTAGAACATCACACTCCTTAAACAAGGAGACGGCAATCCTATGTCTATCACTAGTGCTCTAACCTGACTCAAGCTCACCATCCAAGATAGTCTATAATCATTATGTTTCAAATGATATTGAACTATCTCAAAACAATGACAATCATCATTTAGAAAACACAAGTGATCTCAAGTCAGAGGAAATGTGCCACTTGTCATATCCAAGGAATATTCACATTGTGACAAACAATTGAACATCCTAGTAGGGTCTGTCCAGTACATCCCATGTACCCATGAGTCTACATCTTATTCCATGCTCGAAGCATCCTATAAGATTAGAACACATATTAGTCTTAACCATATCAAGGCTGTCTCATGTTCACCAAGATATATCGACTAAGGACATAATAGCTTGTCAGCCCAGCTGAACAGCTTTGAGACATTATTCAGAAGAACATATATTGCAGCAGACAATGTAGCTAACTGAATAACAACCATGCCTTTATAAACATAACAGTTTATTACATGATACAGATACATTCCCACAGGCCTCAAACATTAGCCTTAAGGGCATACCCCAACAATCCATTCATGAAATTAAAATTTTGAAAAACCCCATGGTATCAATTTTAATTTCCTTATGTGCTCTACAACCTTACAATGGTCCATTGATAGGGATCCACTCATCCATCTAGTCAGATCCTCTGCCCTTGCATGCACCGAGTCCTAACTGACCCGTGTTGACCTAATGGTCAACCATGCATGCGCCAAGGGCTGAACCACCCTCATGAGTTTTGGCAAGCGGGTGTGACCCCGGGCCTAACTCATGTGTGTTCAGTAGTTGTCTCAACCAGACCTCGCTACACGCCCTGGATGCAGTCGACCTATAGCCACCTCGTGCTTGCGCACAGGTGCTATCTGGTCAACCCATCTAGGCTGTCAGATGGTCTGATCAGACTAGTTGGATCTAACCTAGAAGATGCTTTCAACCCCATCAACCCATCTAAGGATTTATAGTAGGGGCACCTTAGATCTAAGTAGGCGCGCAAGATGTAAGTTTTATAAAACATCTAGAACATGCGCAAACAAACAAAACAACATGCTTCACTTGAGAACATAAGATATATCTCATATCTAGCATATTGATAACCCTTAGATCTAAGGGGAGTCCCCTTCAAGGGGGAGCGCAAACTTTAGGGGGTCCCCTTCAAGGGGGAGCGCAAACTTCATGTAACCATGATACAAGCGCAAACATAGCCAATGTAAACCATGCATCATGAAAACAAAGCATCAAGTAAGCGCAACATGTATGGATCACAAACACTTCAAAGCAATCATATAGATCATATCGAAAGCCTTGCTCTGATACCAATTGAAAGAAACCCTTATTTAGGGGGAGAAACCCTAAACATGCGCATCTAGCATGCATGACGGAAAGAGGGTTTCTAAAAGATCGTATATGACAACCATATGATCAACTTGAAGCTATGAGTTTAGATCTATACCATAGCCATAGATTGGAGGTCGGCTTGGAAGAAGAGAGCAACTTTGATCTCCTCCAAAAGTTCACACACAAAGGCGATGAAGACTCCCAACTTGCGCACCTCTTGTGCTAGCAAAAGTGCCAAGATGTCAATGATCGAGTGTAGGGAAGAGATGAAGACTTCCTTTTGCTTGGCCGGTTCCTCCTCTTTTCGTCAACACCCTCACTTGCTCGAGAGCAAAAAATCGTTTCCACCAAGCAACAAGAGAGAGGTGTAACCGAAAAACATTAGGGAGACTTCAAGCCATGAACGCATATGCGTTTTCATTTTGGAACTTTCCAAAAATGGCAACCATTAAGAGTATGCGTTCATGCGTTCATGTCTCCATGAACCAAACGCAACTCCTTCTCCCTCTTGAACCATGCGCTCAACCCATGAGCCGGTTCAATACCCTTGGTTCAATAGCGAAACCAAATCAGCCCAAGCATTAAGTCTAGATCAAATTAGACCCCAAAGTCCAAGATCTGACCATTCATCATCTGACGCTTCTGATCGCATCGATCTAGCATCATCTCTCTCGATCGAAGCTTACCGATCTAAAGCCCTAATCAATCAAACATGATCAGACCAGATCTCACTTACAATCAGAGATTAAATCCCTTTAAACTGAACCGAAACAATTCAGTCCACACGATCTGACTTAAGCAAGCCATATCACCAAATTGTGCGACCCTAAGGGTTTCCTTTAAATGTCGGTAACGATAACTTTCGTTATCACGATCAGTGTGGGGTATCTAGCAACACATCACTGTCTCCCGATATAAAGGAAAGAGTCTTCCAAGACTACACCCAAACCATGGCACAAGTGTGAATCAAACTCACGAGGCATGCATGTTTCCTTTGCCACTGGATGTTCTTATTGGACAAGCATGTCAAGCCTGTAACTCCAATACGATGAGCATGATTAGATCAGATGAACACTGTCATCTGGGTATGGCCATACACTATCTCAATCTTCTCATACAGGGGGGGCCCTTTAGAACATCACACTCCTTAAACAAGGAGACGGCAATCCTTTATCTATCACAAGTGCCCTAACCTGACTCAAGCTCACCATCCAAGATAGTCTATAACCATTATGTTTCAAATGATATTGAACTACCTCAAAACAATGACAATCATCATTTAGAAACACAAGTGATCTCAAGTCAAAGGACATGTGCCACTTGCTGCTTACGAGGATCATTCACATTGTGACAAGCAATGGAATATCCCAGTAGGGTCTGTCCAGTACATCCAATGTACCCATGAGTCTACATCTTATTCCATGCTCGAAGCATCCTATAAGATTAGCACACATATTAGTCTCAATCATATCAAGGCTGTCTCAGGTTCACCAAGATATCTCGACTAAGGACATATAGCCTGTCAGCCTAGCTGAACAGCTTTGAGACATTATTCAGAAGTACACTTATTACAGCAGACAAGGTAACAACCTGAATAATAACCATGCCTTTATAAACACAAGAGTTTATTACATGATACTTATTACAATCCCAAAGGCCTCAAACATTAGCCTTAAGGGCATACCCCAACAAATATCGGATTTGATATTTTTGTATTAGATTTAAATTTTGATTTTGCGGACCGAGTCAACCCGTCGTCTTCCCCAATTTTTTCGGCGATTTGGTCGCCGCCGTGTTCTCGCCGTAGGGAACGCGTTTTGCCTCTATATAATAGGGCTTCTACTCTCGTGGATTCGATTCGAACCCTTGAACATCTTCACCCCTCGAAGCGCCGCCAGGAAGGAGAAATCGCGCTCAAACTCGTCGCCGGAGTTCGAACGGCGCCGCCTCATGTTCCAACCATCCAGCGCCTCCATCGACGGCGATCTCTGTCTTTTGGGCTACGATACATCGTCGTAGCAAGGTATGTAGGCTTCTGTGAAGTTTTAGTGAAGTTCCGTATGGGTTTGGGTATGTTTTGTGTATCGACGGCGGCGGCGCCACCGTCGATACTTGCTGTCGTTTCGGGTGGTTCGACCATGCGTCGAAACCTTGACGCAGCTGTTCGTGGATCCTCGCCTCGTCGTCAGAAGTGTTCTGGCGAAGTTTGGCAGCGAACGGCCCTTCGACGCGCCCTCGGGAGCTCGCCGGAGTAAGCGGCGGACGAAAGTCCGGTAGCCTTGCATGGCGGAGGTCGGGCGGCGCAGCGGCGGCCGGTTCGAGTTTTTAATTAAGTTTTGGGTTCGGTTTATTTTGAAATAAACCATCGGCTGTTTTGAAATTGATTTGAACCAAACCGAGCGGTTCAATTCCAGTTTGGGTCAGTAATTGAATTTGGACCGGTTCGACCCCGATTCGGTCGAATCCGGGCCGGTTCAGGTAGTCGTTGGAAAGGTAATTAAATTCCCTATCTAATGGTAGTCTGTATAACTTTAGATGAGGTTTATATTTTGTGTAATTGAAGTTAGAAGTCTCGGTTTAACTTGGTTCAGGGTGAATTTGATCGGTTCAGTGCAATTCCGTCCGGTTCAGTGGGTTTTAGGTTCGGTTCATATGATCTGAGACTGGTTCTTTAGGTTTAGAGTTATGTTCTACATGTTGGTAGTTTTAGTTTTCAAATTAGAATGTTTATTAATAGAGTTCATGTACAAATTCATGTTTCAGAGTGGTTGGTCCATTAATCGGCTTGCATCGTTTGATAAACAATTATTGACTTTTCAAAAGGATTCTGAATAACAGCGATTGAGGTAGGAATCTTACCCTACTCCTTTCTTACAGTGTCAATAATAGGATTTGCTACTTAATCCTTTTGTTTGATATATGATGCATATGATAGAATTGATTGACACTAATATCTGATTGCTTCATCTGCTTGATATGTTTCTGTAATTCAGTTGACCTCATTTATCTTGTTCCTTGGTCATATTCTATTTCTGTGTGCACGATAAAAGAAACTGTGTTGAGATATCTGATTTATTGGCTTATGAACCTGATTGAACAATTGTGTATCTGAGATATTGACGTATAAGTATGTGGAAACGCTGTAAATCTGAGATGATAAAGTCGTGATATATTTTGACCGCTGACCTGGATGATTTATTCTCTAGTGGCCTGTTTATCTGAGTTATAGTTCTGATTATATCAGACTATCTGAGCTGCCGGTTAGGGCACCGCCAGTTGTCCTCGGGACAATACTACGGATGTCAGATGTTGGACGCAACATTCACCGGACTGTTTGAGACAGTCGTTCCATTGCATGAGCAACAGTGGAAACACTCTGAAAATGAGTGCGGCTCTTAATTGAGATCTGTTGGCCAGCTTGATGATTTGCACGACATTCTTATATTATTTGTATATTGTTGTTTCAGTCATTGAATTATCCTGTTATTTGATTCCCTCACCATGTTTGTTGATTCCTACTTAGCATTTTTGCTAACTCCCTTTGTTTCTCTTCCAGGTACAGAGTTAACTTCTGGGAGGGATAGAGTAGATAGAAAATACCAGCCGAGTTGAGATAGTTGCCTTTTGTATTTTATTCAGTTAATAAATTGAATAGTTGTATTCAGATATTGTGTTATAAAACTGTAGATGTTAAGATTGGATCTTTTATTAAATAAATGATATTGGATTATTGTAGTTCTCTGGTTCCTATCAATATTGTTACTCCCTGAGGAACCCTGAGCTAGAAATAGCCGGCTTCCGCCGGGGCGTGACAATGACATTATGCTCATTATTTTACTATTGTTTACCATACCACTATTACTTACCATGTCACTATTGCTTACCATTATTATGTTTGTTTCCATTTGATATTACTTATGGAACCATATGGAGACCCATTGTGAATAACTTGTTATGACCTATCTTATTTTTGGCGTTTGATTTACTTGCTGAGCATTCTGCTCAATCCTTGCCTTCTAACCTCTTTACAGGTTAGCGTTGGGCTACAAGTTTATGTGGAAGGTTGCAAAGGATATAATGAGTTGTGTTTTGTGTTTTGCACATGTACACATTTGTGACTAATGTACAAAAGTTGTTTTTGGTGCTTGTTAGATAAGTTGGAGAAGATCCATGACTTGTATGTGATGATATATACTTTGGGTTTGACATATTGAGTATGTAAACTTGATGACTCATGTATGATATTGTTTTTAGTGTTTGTAATACTATGGTTTTGGAATAGAATGTATGGTTTGATCTAATGGATTATGATTATTAGGATGAAATTTTGAATTGTTATATTGAGTGGTTTGAGTTGTTGTTACCTCCTAAAAGATGACAAAAAGTGTATTTTTTAGTCATGTTAAATAGGTTATCGAATATTGATCTTGGGTGTATATAGCAAAAAATTTTTTTATGATATGATTTTCTTACCATCTTCTAGGGGTGTGACAATTATGGTATTAGAGGAAATGTTTTTGGATTTTTAGGGATCTATCATTTGATTAACCTAGTGATTAACAATGTTTCATTTGATGATTGTTTAGGTAGGTAAGCAAGATGTCAAGGTCATCCCAACCTCCTAAGGATTCTCCAAATCAAATGGCAAGTGTGATAAAAGCTTTGGAGACAATGTCTAGTTTGATGCAACAACAAATGGCAAGAAGTGAAAATCAAACTAATTCTGTTGCCTCAAGTCAACAAAATAATGATCATATGGGGTTAGAGAAGTTTAAGAAGTTGAATCCTCCTTCATTTTGTGGTGATCCAAATACAAATAAGGCGGAAAAGTGGATTATGCAAATGGAGAAATTATTTTCAGTTACCAGCTACTCAAATAGTCACAAGGTATTACTAGCAACATTTATGTTTGAAGGAGAAGCAGAGCATTGGTGGAGAATGGTCAAAAGAGTAGCTATATCAAGGGAGGAAACTATCACTTGGAATTCTTTTTTAGAAAATTTCTATGAAATGTACTTTCTAGAAAATATTAGAGATCAAAAGGAAATGGAATTCTTACAGCTAATTCAAGGAAACTGTTCTGTGGCACAATATGATGCTAAGTTCATAGAGTTATCCAGATTTGCCCCACACATGGTTGATACTGAGATAAAGAAATCAAAGAGGTTTGAGACCAAGTATAAGAACAAGAATTTCAGCTTTAAAACTTAGAGATTATGGTGAATTAGTGGATCGAGCAACAATTGTTGAAAGAGATGTTGAAGAAATGAAAGATATGAGAAACAAGAAGGGTAAAGTAAGAGAAATGGACAATAAGAGAAAGAGAGGAACTGAAGCTGCTATGAATTATAGGAAATTGAGACCAGCAACAAGTAACATTCAAAGGCCACCACAAAGGCCTCTTTCTTGTGCTAATTGTGGAGGGAAACATGAGACCAAACAATGCTATAGAATTACTGGTGCATGTTTTGCTTGTGGTAAGCATGGATATCTAGCAAGAGACTGTTCACTGAATAGAATTAAATATTTACCATCCACAAAGCCAGTAGCCCATGCTAAAGTGTATGCTATTGCTAAACCAGATGCTAAGGCTTCAAAGTCAGTGGTTGAAGGTATTATTCATTTTCCAAATAAAGTTGCAAAGGTTTTATTTGATCCTGGCTCAAATATATCATTTGTTTCTCCTCATTTTGCATCTCACTTGGGAAAAGAACCTAAACAACTTGATTTCTTGTTGAGTGTCTCTACACCAGTTAGTGAGTCTTTGACTACAGATTTTGTTTATCCTTCCTATTTAATCCCAATGGGAAAATATGAACTTCCAGCAAATTTGATCCGTTTAAATGTTCAAGATTATGATATTATCCTTGGTATGGATTGGCTTTCTTCATATCATACTACTATTCACTGTTATGGGAAAATAATCACTTTGAATCTTCCTAATGAGATCCAATTGCAAATCAAGGGTGTTGAACTTGATTCTAGTCTATCTCTCATTTCATTTATGCATGCTTCTAAGCTAATCCAAAATGGGTGTGAAAGTTATTTACTCATGTGAAAGATGTTGGGGTATGCCCTTAAGGCTAATGTTTGAGGCCTGTGGGAATGTATCTGTATCATGTAATAAACTGTTATGTTTATAAAGGCATGGTTATTATTCAGTTGTTTACATTGTCTGCTGCAATATATGTTCTTCTAAATAATGTCTCAAAGCTGTTCAGCTAGGCTGACGTGCTATAAGTCCTTAGTCGAGATATCTTGGTGAACATGAGACAGCCTTGATATGATTGAGACTAATATGTGTTCTAATCTTATAGGATGCTTCGAGCATGGAATAAGGTGTAGACTCATGGGTACATTGGATGTACTGGACAGACCCTACTAGGATGTTCAATTGTTTGTCACAATGTGAATATTCCTTGAGTGAGACAAGTGGCACATTTCCTTTGACTTGAGATCACTTGTGTTTTCTAAATGATGATTGTCATTGTTTTGAGATAGTTCAATATCATTTGAAACACAATGATTATAGACTATCTTGGATGGTGAACTTGAATCAGGTTAGGGCACTAGTGATAGACATAGGATTGCCGTCTCCTTGTTTAAGGAGTGTGATGTTCTAAAGGGGCCCCCCCGGATGAGATGATTGAGAAAGTGTATGGCCATACCCAGATGACTATGTTCATCTGATCTAATCATGCTTATCATATTGGAGCTACAGGCTTGACAGGCTTGTCCAATAAGAACATCCAGTGGCAAAGGAAATATGCATGCCTAGTGATGTTGATTCACACTTGTGCTGTTTTTGGGTGTAGTCTTGGAAGACTCTTTCCTTTATATCGGGAGACAGTGATGTGTTGCTAGATACCCCTCACTGATCGTGATAACGTGAGTTATCGTTACCGACATTTAAAGGAAACCCTCAGGGTCGCACAATTTGATGATATGGCTTACTTAAGTCAGATCGTGTGGACTGAATTGTTTGGGTTCAGTTTAAAGGGATTTAATCTCTGATTGAAAGTGAGATCTGGTCTGATCATGTTTGATTGATTAGGGCTTGAGATCGGTAAGCTTCGATCGAGAGAATGAATGCTAGATCAGTCAGATCAGAAGCATTGAGAGATTGACGGTCAGATCGAGAGCCTTTGGGTTTATTTTGATCTGGACTTATTTCTTGGTTTATTTGGTTAGTGGACCAAATCGGTTTGAACCAGCTCATGGATGAGCGCATGGTTCAATGGTGATGTGGCATTTGCGATTGGGGTAAACCCAAGATCGCATATGGAGAAGTGGGATGCTATTTTTAGCACTTCTCAAACGTGGCCATGAACTCACGTCGCCCCTCTCTTGCCTCTTCACGCAATTGACGCCTCCTTGGGTTGTCATCGAGCGGCATTCTCGTGTGAGGAAGTCTAAGGCGACAAGAGAAAAAACGCCAAGAAAGAAAAAGCTCTCTTTTCCCTTTTGCATTCGATCAGAGACACCTTGGACGACTCTTGCTAGCACAAGGGACGACAAGAAGGAGCCAAGACTCATCTTGTGTGTGACGATTTGGAGGAGATCTTCATTGCTCTCTTTCTTCCAAGGCGCCATCTAGAAATGGCAATGGTATGGATCGAATCACTTCTTTTACAATCGGTTTTTGTTAAGTTGATCATATAATACATGCTCTTCGATCTATGAAACCCTTTATCCGCTGCCCCCTACTTTGATTGCGCCACTTTAGGGTTTTGCTCCCCCTCGAAGGGGACTCTTCAATTGGTATCAGAGCGAGGTTAACGCATGTTTTTGTATGATTGCTTAAGCCATTTTGTGATCCATGCTTGCGAAAATGCTTAGATCTTTCATACATGCAAAAATACATGTTTACATGTCATAAGCGAAACTTGTGTTTGTTTTCTTTGCGCATGTATGTTGGCGCATGATGTAGTTTTTCTCAAAAAAAAAAAATATATCACTTGCGCGACTCATTGTAGATCTAAGATGCGCCTGCATTAAACCCTTAGACGGGTTATTAGGGTTGAAGTTATCCCCTAGGTTAGATCCAATCAGTCTGATCAGACTATCTGACAGCCTTGATGGGTCGACTGGATAGCACCTTGGCGCAAGCTTGAGGTGGCTATAGGTCGACTGCAGACAGGCGTGTAGCGATGTCTGATTGAGACGACCCATGAACGCACCTGAGTTAGGCCCGGGGTCACACCCGCTTGCCAGACCTCAGTGTGGTCGTTCAGCCCTTGGCGCATGCATGGTTGACCTTTTGGTCGACTCAAGTCAGTTAGGACTTGGTGCATGCAAGGGCAGTGGATCTGACTAGGATGGATGAGTGGATCCCTAGTAATGGACCGTTGTAAGGTTGTAGGGCAAATAAGAAAAATTAAAATTGATCCTATGGGGTTTTCGAAAATTTTAATTTTTATGATGGATCACATGATTGTTGAATGATGCATATGTATGTTTATTTAATCTTATGTGGGCTGCCCATTTTAATGTGTGTTGTGCTGGGGCCTGCGTGCCTGGAATTAATTGTAAATTAATTTTTAGTTTTGTGATCTGCGTATCACAGTTCAATTGATTTATAATGTGAAATTGACCTGCGTGTCAATCTTGTCTAGATAGTTAAATTTGTAATTTAATTAGACAAGAGCACAGAGCACACTTGGCAGAGGCGCATGCAGCAGTGGCTTGACCAGGTGGGAGGTCCAGGGTTCGACTCTGGGACCAGGCGCAAATTCCTGGTGGGCGCACCACAGCTGCAGATGGCGCTTGGGCCCTGGTTTGGGCCAGATGAGCAGCTAAAGACCCATGAAGAGCAAGTGCAGACTTAAGTTAGGTTAAGGTCTCACTAGGGCTATGGGCTTTTACCACATAAGATTCATGCTTTCTTTTATTTAATGTTTGAATATTAGAATTGCATGATTAAGTTTATCTTCTGCTATCACCATAGGAATTGCATGATAGTGAAGAAGATAAAAGACCGTTAAAATCCAACGCTGAAATATCAAGCTCGTAAGCCTTCTGACGCGAAACCTCATTGTTCTGATTATCGTTGGAGCCGTGTTGTACCCACTCAGTGGGCACGTCCATCTATCTTCAGACGGTGCGGGATTACACCTGTGTGTTACAGAGTAGGGATTTATCCCTTCTCGTTGCTCAGCATAGCACATGGTGGTCCAGGGAGTAGGTCGGGTCAGCTTGACCGTGTAGGCTACATATGTGGCGCATATGGTAGCACATGGAGGCAGCCATCTGTGGGGTCAGAGACTGTGTTGTACCAACTCAGTTGGCACAGTCTGCTGGACTGCCCAGATGAAGGGGAATCGCACGGGTTGGCGATCGGCAGGGACTGCCTACCAGAGATTAGTGCTTGTACTCTCTGTGCATCTTATCTCGCCTGAGCGGGACGCGGAGACCAAGTATGAAATCTGGATCCCATCTCACTAAAAGAGTTCTACTCTTTCGGGCTGTTTTGTTGGATTTTTCAAGCCAGATAAAATAGTGAGAAAAAGAATCTTTCTTAAGTCCTGATTGATTCTTATACATTGATACTGACCTTGCTGTTCTTGCATTGTTGTAGATACCTGCAGCAACGAACACCATGAACTTCAATGTGCGATCCCTACTGGAAAGGGAGAAGTTTGCTGGGCCGAACTTCTCTGACTGGTTTGGACACCTTAAGATCGTTCTTAAGGCAGAGAGGAAACTGTATGTCCTCGAGACGGCGATACCGCCGCAGCCCGCTCCGAACGCCGCAAGGGCGGTTCGGGAAGCCTATGAAAAGCACGTCAATGATAGCATTGATGTCGCTTGCCTGATGCTAGCGTCTATGACGCCACCGCTGCAGCGTCAGCATGAGGATATGTCGGCTATAGAGATTATAGCGAACCTCAAGATGCTGTATGCTGCACAGGCGAGGACTGAACGCTATAACTTGACGAAGCTCTTCTTTCAGAGCAAACTGGCTGAAGGGAGCCCAGTGGGAGCTCACGTGCTCAAGATGATTGGGCACAAGGAGGCTCTAGAGAAACTGGGGCATACCATCAACCAGGAGCTTGCTGTGGATATTATTCTGCAGTCTCTCCCGCCTTCATTCGACGCGTTCATTATTAATTTTAATATGAACAAAATCGATTGTACTCCGGCAGAGCTGCTGAATATGCTCTTCACCACTGAGGAGACTCTGAAGGGTAAGCCTTCGACCTCTGTCTTAATGGTTCCTTCAAGGAACAAGAAGAAGGGGAAGAAGGGCAAGGCCCCCGTCAAGAGTTACAGCAAGGCTCTGAAGCAAAAGGTCAAGCGGTCCAAGGAATACAGATGTTTCCACTGTGGCCAGCTGGGTCACTGGAAAAAGGACTGTAAAGCGCTCCAAGGAGATAAGAGGGGAAGCTTCGCTTCTGGCTCAGGTATATTCGTGACTGAGGTCATGTTTTCTTCTTCTATATCATGGGTGTTGGACACTGCATGTGGAGTTCACATTTGTTCAAATGTACAGGAACTCAAGAGAAGAAGACAGGTGGGACAGCATGAGGTGGACCTACGCGTTGGAAACGGGGCACGGGTTGCTGCTGTTGCTGTAGGAGACTACTTCATTTCTTTACCATCTGGACTTGTATTGGAACTAAACAATTGTTACTTTGTTCCCAGTATTACTAAAAATATTATCTCCATTCCTGCTCTTGTCAGGAAGGGATTTTCCTTTGAATGCAATATTTCAGAGTGTATTTTGTCTTTTGATAATATTGTTTATGCAACTGGTTCAATTAACAATGGGTTATTCGTGTTAGACATGGAAAGTTCGATACAAAATATTGATATTAAGAAAGCCAAGTATGCTGATGACAGCACCTTGCTATGGCATAGTCGTTTAGGCCATATAAACGAGAAACGCATTAAGCGGTTGCATGATTATGGACTGCTGGGATCATTCTCCTACAAGGAGATTGATACATGCAAGGCTTGTTTAATGGGTAAAATGACGAAGTCACCTTTTCCTCACAAAGGTCAAAGGGCTTCAGGTTTACTTGACCTTATACACAGTGATGTGTGTGGGCCATTTAGTAAACATGCCAGAGGTGGCTATCAGTACTTCATTACCTTTACTGATGATTTCAGTAGGTATGGCTATGTCTATCTGATGAGACATAAGAGTGAATCTTTTGACAAGTTCAAAGAGTTCAAGAATGAAGTACAGAATCAGCTAGGCCGAAATATCAAGGCACTTCGCTTAGATCGAGGTGGAGAATACTTGAGTCATACGTTTACTGACTATCTGAAGGAGTGTGGGATTATCTCACAGCTCACTCCGCCAGGAACACCGCAATGGAATGGTGTGTCCGAGAGGAGAAATAGAACGTTACTTGATATGGTTCGTTCTATGATGAGTCAGGCTTCTTTACCCAACTCCTTTTGGGGTTTTGCACTGGAAACAGCTGCAAAAGTACTAAACCGAGTGCCATCCAAGGCCGTTTCAAAGACGCCATATGAGTTATGGTATGGGAAACAGCCGAGCTTAACATTTATCAGGATCTGGGGCTGCGAGGCTTATGTCAAAAAGCTCGCCTCTGGGAAACTAGAGAGCAGATCAGACAAATGTATCTTTGTCGGTTACCCTAAGGAAACTAGGGGTTATTATTTCTTCGATCCCAAGGAGAACAAGGTTTTTGTTGCTCGGACGGCCATATTTCTTGAGAAGGAGTTTCTTCTGCAAGAGGCCAGTGGGAGAGAAATAAAGCTGGATGAGAATCCAGAGGAAGGACAAAGTGCTCAAGCACAGTTGGATGAGCCTGAGCCAGTAGATCAGGTTATTGAACAACCTGAGGCTCAGATATCACGGGAACTGCGAAGATCGGGAAGGATTCGTCGACAGCCTGAGCGCTATGACGGAGTCTACATCATTGATAATGATGAACCCCTCACTTATGCAGATGCGGTCAGTGGACCGGAGTCAGCGAGATGGCTTGAAGCTATGCGCGCCGAGATGGACTCCATGTCAGATAACCAAGTTTGGGATTTGGTTGATCCGCCTCCGGGAGTTATCCCTATAGGCTGTAAATGGATCTTCAAGAAGAAGATTGACATGGATGGTAACGTGGTTACCTATAAAGGCAGGCTAGTTGCGAAAGGTTTCAAACAAATCTACGGGATAGATTATAATGAAACTTTCTCACCTGTAGCTATGTTTAAGTCTATTCGGATTCTTTTCGCGATAGCTGCATATTATGATTATGAGATCTGGCAGATGGATGTGAAAACAGCTTTCCTAAATGGAAATCTGGATGAGGATGTGTACATGACACAACCTGAGGGTTTCACTAATCCAGCAGATCGTCATAAGATATGCAAGTTAAAGAAGTCTATTTATGGACTTAAGCAAGCATCAAGAAGCTGGAATATTCGTTTTGATGAATCAGTCACTGATTTTGGCTTCATCAAGAACGAGGATGACCCGTGTGTATATAAGAGGTTTAGTGGGAGCGTGATAACTTTCCTAGTCCTCTACGTCGATGACATCTTGATCATTGGAAATGACATTCCTGAAATGCATGCTGTTAAGGCATGGTTAAGGAAATGTTTCCAGATGAAAGATCTAGGAGAAGCAGCCTATGTATTAGGTGTGAAGATCTACAGGGATAGATCTAAGAGGCTTCTCGGGCTGTGCCAGAGTACTTACATCGAAAAGGTCCTGGAGAGATTTCATTTAGAGAATTCTAAACGAGGATATCTTCCAGTCAGACATGGTCTGAGTCTTTCGAAGAGTCAGTGTCCACAAACACAGACTGAGAAAGATGAAATGGACAATACGCCTTATGCTTCGGCTATTGGATCCATTATGTATGCGATGTTGTGTACTCGCCCAGACGTCGCTTACGGGTTAAGCGTGACCAGTCGTTTCCAAAGTAATCCAGGTGTGGCGCACTGGATTGCAGTCAAGAACATTTTAAAATATCTGCGGAGGACCAAAGATATGTTCTTGATATATGGTGGTCAGGAAGAACTCAGTATTGAGGGATATACTGACGCTTCGTTCCAGTCTGACCAGGATGATTTCCGATCGCAATCAGGCTATGTTTTTAGCTTGAATGGAGGTGCAGTGGTGTGGAAAAGTTTCAAACAGTCAACTGTTGCTGATTCCACAACAGAAGCCGAGTATGTTGCAGCCTCGGAAGCATCCAAGGAGGCAGTATGGATTCGTAAGTTCGTGAGAGAACTTGGTGTCGTTCCTTCGAGTGCAGATCCTTTGGTTATCTTTTGTGATAACACTGGAGCAATCGCACAAGCAAAGGAACCACGGTCGCACCAGAAGTTCAAGCACATACAGAGACGGTTTCATTTGATCAGGGAGATCATAGATCGTGGCGAGATCAAAATCTGCAAGGTTCATACAGATGACAATCTAGCAGACCCGCTTACTAAGCCTCTGGCGCAGCAGAAGCATGAGAAGCACTGTAATAATATGGGTTTGAGATTTCTCAACCATTAGATTAAGTGCAAGTGGGAGATTGTTGGGGTATGCCCTTAAGGCTAATGTTTGAGGCCTGTGGGAATGTATCTGTATCATGTAATAAACTGTTATGTTTATAAAGGCATGGTTATTATTCAGTTGTTTACATTGTCTGCTGCAATATATGTTCTTCTGAATAATGTCTCAAAGCTGTTCAGCTAGGCTGACGTGCTATAAGTCCTTAGTCGAGATATCTTGGTGAACATGAGACAGCCTTGATATGATTGAGACTAATATGTGTTCTAATCTTATAGGATGCTTCGAGCATGGAATAAGGTGTAGACTCATGGGTACATTGGATGTACTGGACAGACCCTACTAGGATGTTCAATTGTTTGTCACAATGTGAATATTCCTTGAGTGAGACAAGTGGCACATTTCCTTTGACTTGAGATCACTTGTGTTTTCTAAATGATGATTGTCATTGTTTTGAGATAGTTCAATATCATTTGAAACACAATGATTATAGACTATCTTGGATGGTGAACTTGAATCAGGTTAGGGCACTAGTGATAGACATAGGATTGCCATCTCCTTGTTTAAGGAGTGTGATGTTCTAAAGGTGTAACATCCCTCAGAATCACACCCCACACGCATACAAGTAAAATACGGGGTTTCAAAAATTTTTTTACTCTTCCATTAAAACACAAGAAGAAAGCGGCATCGAAGGACATTACTACGGAACAGAAAACCGCACAGAACTGAATAGGATCGATTACTAGGAAATAGAAATCCGGAAATCCAGAAAAAAATCCGGCAGCAAGTATTCTAAACTACTGCTGCACAGACACACATATCTTGTAACAACAACAAACGTCCACACTACACATATGTGGAATTTCAGAAATATACAGAACTGATTATTCAGATACTAAAATAAACAACACAAATTCGGTTACACATCTCAAATCGGACATTTCAAAATAAGAACCAATTCAATAAAAGAATCCAAGACTTGTATCCAATAATTTAAACGAAACAACTATAATATAATATCCTGAAAACAGGCATAAGCCCTCAGGAGATAAAACATGTCATATAGGTCATAATAAATTAGGCACGCAGGCCTGATAAATCTTTAGAAGACTATTCTTAGAAATGACATCAAACATTAGCGTCATATTAGCTGTAGCAATTACTGTCTTGATGTCTCACCTGAAAACATTTAAACAACGGAGGTGAGCTAAAAAGCTCAGTGAGTAAAAGACACTAAAAGTCATCCATAGTACACATCAAAAATATCATACTTAAGTTGAAATTCTTTTTATTTAACAGATAAAATAAATCAGCTTAACATGCACACTCATATCAGAAACAAAACACAATCAAATACAGATACTTGTAACAATAGGCTTCAAGCAGGTAGGATATGAATATACCAACCCATACCAACTAACCACACCGCCTAATACATCTAAATACAGATCGAAACAGAACTACAGAAATCAGAACTGACAGACAGAAAATCAGAATTTTCAGAGTCCAAACGGATAGTCTACATCGGAAACAGAAAGGCCACAGAAGGCCTGATGACCACAGAAGGTCTGACCCCACCTCTGCCGAGGACGAGACAATGCATGCATATCAGAAACAGAATGGTAGAGGAGATATCAGTGGGTGGCCCCCGTCTTGTCAGGACGTGGCACTCTGGTCTCCAATACCCAGAACAGAATGGTAGAGGAGGTATCAGTGGGTGGCCCCCGTCTTGTTAGGACGTGGCACTCTGGCCTCCAAAACCCAGAACTGAATGGTAGAGGAGGTATCAGTGGGTGGCCCCCGTCTTGTTAGGACGTGGCACTCTGGCCTCCAAAACCCAGAACTGAATGGTAGAGGAGGTATCAGTGGGTGGCCCCCGTCTTGTTAGGACGTGGCACTCTGGCCTCCAATACCCAGAACTGAATGGTAGAGGAGGTATCAGTGGGTGGCCCCCGTCTTGTTAGGACGTGGCACTCTGGCCTCCAATACCCAGAACTGAATGGTAGAGGAGGTATCAGTGGGTGGCCCCCGTCTTGTTAGGACGTGGCACTCTGGCCTCCAAAACCCAGAACTGAATGGTAGAGGAGGTATCAGTGGGTGGCCCCCGTCTTGTTAGGACGTGGCACTCTGGCCTCCAATACCCAGAACAGAAATAGTGTCTCAAGGGTCGTAGTAGACTATCAGCACCATTACAGCGCCATAGAAGGAGGGTAAGGACACGGAAGAGTGCTACACTAGGGCATAATTTTACAGAACAGATTATACTGAAACAGAGAAGTAGGATCAACCACTACTTAATTCTTACATTATGCCCAAAGTCTAACAAACTAGAAAATGACACACCCCAATATCCAGTCCTTAAACACAGAACGGAAATTATATGAGTGAATTCCTTACAACTAACCTTAATTCATGTCAAACCATTCTATGTTCTCACAAATGTTTTAACACATTCAAGGTTTTCAGAAAATTCACAACATATAAACAGAACAGGAAATATCCACATAACAAACAATTAAATACAGAACAGAAATTATTCATATAACAAACATTTAAACACAGAACAGAAATTATTCATGAAATAATCTCCTCAAAATTCCTAAAACCGTGAGCTATAAAATTACTGTAAGGGGCGCCACTTTCAGAACCTTAACAGAACGTACAAATTTCATGTAATTAATTTCAGTCCCCCACTACAGATAATTTTAATTACACGTTTGTGAAGAAAATTGACAAAAGCCCCAAAATTGGCTCGAACTATATTTTCGAAAATTCCTAAGTTCTTAGTTAAATCCCCAATTTTGTTTTCTCTAAAATTTCTCATCAAACAAATAAATTTTAGAAGAACTACAGACCACAATTTAAGAGGTTAAACCATACAATGTAAATTTTTCTCACAAAGGAATATTCGTCTAACCAAAACATAGCAGATTTATATTGTCAGTTTGCAAAATATATTTTTAGTCCAATTTCGAACCAAAGCTAGTCAATATTGTATTCAAAATGAAGCTCTCTGAATCTAGTTTCCAATAAAACTGGTTTCACAAGATTTCGAATTTTATACAGGAAGATATAAGGGTTCGAACATAGGAAGGTCAGAATTTCAGATTTCAAGAAAACAGATTCATATATCAGACTTGCGACATTTATTTAAGATCCAATAACTAATCGAAAATAGGCGTTATGGGAGTCAAAATAAAGCTCTTCGAGCCTACGGTCTAATAAAACTGATTTGACAAGATTTCGAGCTATACCTAGGGAGATATGATGGTTCGAACACATAAAGGTCGAAATCCAGAATTCCAGAAAACTGATTTTGTACAGCTAGATTGCAATACAGATTGAAATACTAATACCGCTCGGATATGGTCGATATCATATTCAAATTAAAGCCAAACATATCTAGTTTCATACAAAATTTATCTCGTGCGATTTGGATCTATAGGCCATGAGATATTGGGGTTATAGTACACAAAGGTCAGATTAGAGAATGCAGACTTTCAGCAAAACAGGATTTTAAAACCTTATAATTATTTGAATTCAACCCCATACGGATAATCATGGCAAATAACGAATTTTAATTCGGATTAGACTCCTTAGGATCGAATTACTCACCAGAAAAATCGCCCACAGAGAAAACGCCAAAACAGGGGATCAGGGGTCTCCAGAAAGTTCGTCCACCACTAGTCTGCCACCACCAGCGTCAGAAATTTTGCAGGAGCGCCAAGCACAGTGAGGGGCGACAACATAGGCGGCTAGGGCAAGAAACAAACCAAAAATCGTGAGGGAGAGGAGCTCTCACGAATTTTCCCCCCTTTTTTTTATTTTATTTTTTTTTTTCCACCCCAAACGGATCCAAGATCCAATAACCCAATTAACTTAAGTGGAAATCGGCTTTAATGGGCTTACCTGGGCTTAACCACCATGCGCCACTCCAATAACACAGAAATATGCGCCACCATGGTGGAAGAATTCCAAGAGCAAATAGTCAAGGTTGAGGGTTCGAAGCCCCAACAAAAATAATTATTTTTGCCCTGTAGGGAAAAGTCCTACAATTAGGCAAAAATCCCAAAATTTTAACCGATAAAAATACAGAAACTGAATTTCTAACCTTAAATCATAATTCAGAAAATCAAGGGCGTTACATCCTCCCCCCCTTATAGAGCTTTAGTCCTCTAAAGCTGACCAAGCCCGTCACTGAACAGGTGAGGATGCTCCTTTCTCATCTCTGCTTCAACCTCCCAAGAGGCTTCTTCAACAGACTGATTTCCCCAGATGACTTTCACAAGTGGAATAACCTTATTCCTCAGCACTTTCTCTTTTCTATCTTCAATTCTGAGAGGTTTCACCACAAAAGTCATGTTCTCTTCAAGCTGGAGAGGTTCCAACTCCAGAACATGAGAAGGATCAGAACAATATTTTCTGAGTGCAGAAACATGGAACACATTATGGAGGTGTTCCAGTGATGGGGGCAAAGCAAGTCGGTATGCTACAGGTCCAACCCTCTCAATGATATCAAAGGGACCAATGTACCTGGGACTCAATTTTCCCTTCTTCCCAAATCTCATCACCCCTTTCATAGGTGAGACCTTTAGGAAAACATGCTCTCCCACCAAAAACTCAAGAGGACGCCGCCTCACATCAGCATAACTCCTCTGTCTATCCTGAGCAATCTTCATCTTTTTCTGAATTTCTCTGATCTTCTCAGTGGCTTCCTGAACAGCATCAGACTTTAGCACTGTTCTGTCCCCAGTTTCCTCCCAGCATATAGGTGTTCTGCATTTCCTCCCATATAGGGCCTCATACGGAGCCATCTGTATGCTAGAGTGGAAGCTATTGTTGTAGGTGAACTCTATCAGTGATAAGTCCAGATCCCACTCAACAGACCAGTCAATCACATAAGATCTCAGAAGATCCTCAAGTGTCTGAATAGTTCTCTCTGTCTGACCATCAGATTGAGGATGATATGCAGTGCTGAAACTCAGATTAGTTCCCAAATCTTCCTGTAATTTCTTCCAAAACCTGGATAGAAATCGAGGATCACGATCAGAGACAATGTCCAAGGGAACTCCATGTAATCTGACAATCTCATCGATGTACAGTTTTGCTAACCGATCCAAACTGTAAGTCATTTTGATCGGTAAGAAGTGAGCCGACTTCGTGAGTCTGTCCACAATCACCCATACGGCATCATGATTCCTTCTGGTATTGGGCAGCCCACACACAAAGTCCATACTGATATGCTCCCACTTCCACTGAGGAATAGGGAGAGACTGCATCAAACCGCCCGGCCTCTGATGCTCAGCCTTCACGGTTTGGCAAGTCAAACATCTGGACACAAACAAATGCACATCCTTCTTCATACCATGCCACCAGAAAGTCTTTTTCAGATCCTGATACATCTTGGTACTACCAGGATGAACGGTATACTTAGTGCAATGACTTTCCTTAAGAATTTCATTTCTCAACTCAGGGTCCTCAGGGACAGAGACCCTCCCACGAAATCTGAGGAGACCATCATCCGACATACTGAAATTCTCATCCCAGCCTAGCTCAGACCTCTCTTTCCACCGTAGAATATCCTGATCTGACTGCTGCCCTGATCTCAGTCTCTGCAGTAAGTCTGACTGAACCCTGAGAGAAGCCAGAAGACCGCCTCTCTCACCCGGAGTCACACTCAGATGCATGTCACTGAACTCCTGCAATAGTCGCCACTCCTGGACTCGCAGTGCAGCTATCTGAGTCACAGGATACCGACTAAGCGCATCAGCCACCACATTGGCTTTACCAGACTGATATTGGATGGTGAAGTCATAATCCTTTATCAATTCAAGCCATCGCCTCTGTCTCATATTCAGCTCTTTCTGAGTGAAGATATACTTCAAGCTCTGGTGATCTGTAAACAATTCAAATGTCTGTCCAAACAGATAGTGCCTCCAGATTTTCAAGGCAAAAACTACAGCTGCCAACTCCAGATCATGAGTGGGGTAGTTTACTTCGTAATCTTTGAGTTGCCTTGAAGCATAAGCGACTACTTTTCCTTGCTGCATCAGTACAGCACCCAGACCCTTACCAGAGGCATCAGTGTAAACAATGAACTTCTCTCCATCACAGGGAATGATGAGGATAGGAGCACTGGTCAGTCTCTTTTTCAGTTCCTGAAAACTAGACTCACAATCATCAGACCACTCAAACTTTAAATTCTTTTTAGTTAACTTAGTCAGAGGACCAGCCAACTTGGAAAAACCTTCCACAAAACGGCGGTAGTATCCAGCTAAGCCCAGAAAACTTCTGACCTCAGTCGCTGTAGTTGGTCTTCCCCAGTGAAGAATGGCCTCCACCTTCACTGGATCCACAGACACACCCTGGCTAGAAATAATGTGCCCCAGAAAACCAATCTGATCTAGCCAGAACTCACATTTGCTGGCCTTAGCATATAGCCGCTTCAGCCGCAGAATCTCCAGCACCTTGCGCAAATCCTGAGAGTGGTCTTGCGCATTCTTGGAGTAGATCAGAATATCATCAATGAAGATGACCACACATTTGTCCAGGAGCTCATGAAATACCCTGTTCATCAGATCCATAAACACCGCAGGAGCATTTGTCAGTCCAAAGGGCATAACAAGAAATTCATAGTGCCCATACCTGGTCCTGAATGCAGTTTTAGGTACATCCTCCTCCTGAACTCTCAACTGATGATAGCCAGACCTCAGGTCAATTTTAGAGAATACAGTAGCACCCTGCAACTGATCAAAGAGATCATCAATACGGGGTAATGGGTACTTATTCCTAACAGTCACTTGATTGAGTTGACGGTAATCGATGCACATGCGCAAAGTACCATCCTTCTTCTTCACAAATAACACAGGTGCTCCCCATGTCTACCACTTCAGCATAAGACTCCAAGTGTAGCATAGCTACCCTTGTCCTGATGTCTTTCCTCAAGCCCCGCTGAAACTTCTTGGCTCTTCTTTCCTCGGTATTGACTAAGTGAGGAGCATACCCCGACAACCGAGCGAATGTGGCCTCATACTGATCCACCGTCAGGTCGCCCTGCTCAAGACGAATAAACTCCACCTCGCGCTCCTCAGATAAGCTAGAGGGGAAAAACTTGGCATTGAACTTCATCATGAAGTACTGCCAATCAACAACTCTGGATTCAGTTGCCGCCAGTCTGACGACTCCCTTCCACCAGTCTTCGGCATCTCCACGCAACATGAAGACAGACAAACATAGCTTGTCTGCATCATCACAGCGCAAAACCTGGAAAATCTTTTCCAGTGCCAACAGCCAATCCTCAGCTGCTCTGGGCCCCGGACTACCATAAAATGTAGTCGGGTTCAGGTGCTGAAACTATCGTTGATGTGCGCCATCACCCAGAGGGGAACCAGCGCCACCCACACCGTGTCCAGCCGGTTGTGACTGTGACTGAGGCTGTGTCTGCGACAGCCGCTGCAATAACTGTTGCTGAACCTCCATGTGCTGCGCCTGCTGCTGCTGCATCATCTGAGTTTGCTGCTGGATGAACGCGTTCTGTTGTTGCATCATAGCAGTCATAGCCTCCATGGCCTGCCTCAGATCAGACTATTGATCATCGTTGCTACTGCTAGATCTTGGTCGCACCATTTTTACCTGCATCACATAACACAGTAGAATAACAACCAATATTCAATCACAAATCAGATCCTAACTTGGTTTCTAGCAATACACAAACAGAGTTTTCCTTCCCCGGAGTTTCTAATTGCTAGTAAAATTCCTCTGATACCATCTGTAACATCCCTCAGAATCACACCCCACACGCATACAAGTAAAATACGGGGTTTCAAAATTTTTTTTACTCTTCCATTAAAACACAAGAAGAAAGCGGCATCGAAGGACATTACTACGGAACAGAAAACCGCACAGAACTGAATAGGATCGATTACTAGGAAATAGAAATCCGGAAATCCAGAAAAAAATCCGGCAGCAAGTATTCTAAACTACTGCTGCACAGACACACATATCTTGTAACAACAACAAACGTCCACACTACACATATGTGGAATTTCAGAAATATACAGAACTGATTATTCAGATACTAAAATAAACAACACAAATTCGGTTACACATCTCAAATCGGACATTTCAAAATAAGAACCAATTCAATAAAAGAATCCAAGACTTGTATCCAATAATTTAAACGAAACAACTATAATATAATATCCTGAAAACAGGCATAAGCCCTCAGGAGATAAAACATGTCATATAGGTCATAATAAATTAGGCACGCAGGCCTGATAAATCTTTAGAAGACTATTCTTAGAAATGACATCAAACATTAGCGTCATATTAGCTGTAGCAATTACTGTCTTGATGTCTCACCTGAAAACATTTAAACAACGGAGGTGAGCTAAAAAGCTCAGTGAGTAAAAGACACTAAAAGTCATCCATAGTACACATCAAAAATATCATACTTAAGTTGAAATTCTTTTTATTTAACAGATAAAATAAATCAGCTTAACATGCACACTCATATCAGAAACAAAACACAATCAAATACAGATACTTGTAACAATAGGCTTCAAGCAGGTAGGATATGAATATACCAACCCATACCAACTAACCACACCGCCTAATACATCTAAATACAGATCGAAACAGAACTACAGAAATCAGAACTGACAGACAGAAAATCAGAATTTTCAGAGTCCAAACGGATAGTCTACATCGGAAACAGAAAGGCCACAGAAGGCCTGATGACCACAGAAGGTCTGACCCCACCTCTGCCGAGGACGAGACAATGCATGCATATCAGAAACAGAATGGTAGAGGAGATATCAGTGGGTGGCCCCCGTCTTGTCAGGACGTGGCACTCTGGTCTCCAATACCCAGAACAGAATGGTAGAGGAGGTATCAGTGGGTGGCCCCCGTCTTGTTAGGACGTGGCACTCTGGCCTCCAAAACCCAGAACTGAATGGTAGAGGAGGTATCAGTGGGTGGCCCCCGTCTTGTTAGGACGTGGCACTCTGGCCTCCAAAACCCAGAACTGAATGGTAGAGGAGGTATCAGTGGGTGGCCCCCGTCTTGTTAGGACGTGGCACTCTGGCCTCCAATACCCAGAACTGAATGGTAGAGGAGGTATCAGTGGGTGGCCCCCGTCTTGTTAGGACGTGGCACTCTGGCCTCCAATACCCAGAACTGAATGGTAGAGGAGGTATCAGTGGGTGGCCCCCGTCTTGTTAGGACGTGGCACTCTGGCCTCCAATACCCAGAACTGAATGGTAGAGGAGGTATCAGTGGGTGGCCCCCGTCTTGTTAGGACGTGGCACTCTGGCCTCCAAAACCCAGAACTGAATGGTAGAGGAGGTATCAGTGGGTGGCCCCCGTCTTGTTAGGACGTGGCACTCTGGCCTCCAATACCCAGAACAGAAATAGTGTCTCAAGGGTCGTAGTAGACTATCAGCACCATTACAGCGCCACAGAAGGAGGGTAAGGACACGGAAGAGTGCTACACTAGGGCATAATTTTACAGAACAGATTATACTGAAACAGAGAAGTAGGATCAACCACTACTTAATTCTTACATTATGCCCAAAGTCTAACAAACTAGAAAATGACACACCCCAATATCCAGTCCTTAAACACAGAACGGAAATTATATGAGTGAATTCCTTACAACTAACCTTAATTCATGTCAAACCATTCTATGTTCTCACAAATGTTTTAACACATTCAAGGTTTTCAGAAAATTCACAACATATAAACAGAACAGGAAATATCCACATAACAAACAATTAAATACAGAACAGAAATTATTCATATAACAAACATTTAAACACAGAACAGAAATTATTCATGAAATAATCTCCTCAAAATTCCTAAAACCGTGAGCTATAAAATTACTGTAAGGGGCGCCACTTTCAGAACCTTAACAGAACGTACAAATTTCATGTAATTAATTTCAGTCCCCCACTACAGATAATTTTAATTACACGTTTGTGAAGAAAATTGACAAAAGCCCCAAAATTGGCTCGAACTATATTTTCGAAAATTCCTAAGTTCTTAGTTAAATCCCCAATTTTGTTTTCTCTAAAATTTCTCATCAAACAAATAAATTTTAGAAGAACTACAGACCACAATTTAAGAGGTTAAACCATACAATGTAAATTTTTCTCACAAAGGAATATTCGTCTAACCAAAACATAGCAGATTTATATTGTCAGTTTGCAAAATATATTTTTAGTCCAATTTCGAACCAAAGCTAGTCAATATTGTATTCAAAATGAAGCTCTCTGAATCTAGTTTCCAATAAAACTGGTTTCACAAGATTTTGAATTTTAGACAGGAAGATATAAGGGTTCGAACATAGGAAGGTCAGAATTTCAGATTTCAAGAAAACAGATTCATATATCAGACTTGCGACATTTATTTCAGATCCAATAACTAATCGAAAATAGGCGTTATGGGAGTCAAAATAAAGCTCTTCGAGCCTACGGTCTAATAAAACTTATTTGACAAGATTTTGAGCTATACCTAGGGAGATATGATGGTTCGAACACATAAAGGTCGAAATCCAGAATTCCAGAAAACTGATTTTGTACAGCTAGATTGCAATACAGATTGAAATACTAATACCGCTCGGATATGGTCGATATCATATTCAAATTAAAGCCAAACATATCTAGTTTCATACAAAATTTATCTCGTGCGATTTGGATCTATAGGCCATGAGATATTGGGGTTATAGTACACAAAGGTCAGATTAGAGAATGCAGACTTTCAGCAAAACAGGATTTTAAAACCTTATAATTATTTGAATTCAACCCCATACGGATAATCATGGCAAATAACGAATTTTAATTCGGATTAGACTCCTTAGGATCGAATTACTCACCAGAAAAATCGCCCACAGAGAAAACGCCAAAACAGGGGATCAGGGGTCTCCAGAAAGTTCGTCCACCACTAGTCTGCCACCACCAGCGTCAGAAATTTTGCAGGAGCGCCAAGCACAGTGAGGGGCGACAACACAGGCGGCTAGGGCAAGAAACAAACCAAAAATCGTGAGGGAGAGGAGCTCTCACGAATTTTCCCCCCTTTTTTTTATTTTATTTTTTTTTTTCCACCCCAAACGGATCCAAGATCCAATAACCCAATTAACTTAAGTGGAAATCGGCTTTAATGGGCTTACCTGGGCTTAACCACCATGCGCCACTCCAATAACACAGAAATATGCGCCACCATGGTGGAAGAATTCCAAGAGCAAATAGTCAAGGTTGAGGGTTCGAAGCCCCAACAAAAATAATTATTTTTGCCCTGTAGGGAAAAGTCCTACAATTAGGCAAAAATCCCAAAATTTTAACCGATAAAAATACAGAAACTGAATTTCTAACCTTAAATCATAATTCAGAAAATCAAGGGCGTTACAAAAGGGGCCCCCCCGGATGAGATGATTGAGAAAGTGTATGGCCATACCCAGATGACTATGTTCATCTGATCTAATCATGCTTATCATATTGGAGCTACAGGCTTGACAGGCTTGTCCAATAAGAACATCCAGTGGCAAAGGAAATATGCATGCCTAGTGATGTTGATTCACACTTGTGCTGTTTTTGGGTGTAGTCTTGGAAGACTCTTTCCTTTATATCGGGAGACAGTGATGTGTTGCTAGATACCCCTCACTGATCGTGATAACGTGAGTTATCGTTACCGACATTTAAAGGAAACCCTCAGGGTCGCACAATTTGATGATATGGCTTACTTAAGTCAGATCGTGTGGACTGAATTGTTTGGGTTCAGTTTAAAGGGATTTAATCTCTGATTGAAAGTGAGATCTGGTCTGATCATGTTTGATTGATTAGGGCTTGAGATCGGTAAGCTTCGATCGAGAGAATGAATGCTAGATCAGTCAGATCAGAAGCATTGAGAGATTGACGGTCAGATCGAGAGCCTTTGGGTTTATTTTGATCTGGACTTATTTCTTGGTTTATTTGGTTAGTGGACCAAATCGGTTTGAACCAGCTCATGGATGAGCGCATGGTTCAATGGTGATGTGGCATTTGCGATTGGGGTAAACCCAAGATCGCATATGGAGAAGTGGGATGCTATTTTTAGCACTTCTCAAACGTGGCCATGAACTCACGTCGCCCCTCTCTTGCCTCTTCACGCAATTGACGCCTCCTTGGGTTGTCATCGAGCGGCATTCTCGTGTGAGGAAGTCTAAGGCGACAAGAGAAAAAACGCCAAGAAAGAAAAAGCTCTCTTTTCCCTTTTGCATTCGATCAGAGACACCTTGGACGACTCTTGCTAGCACAAGGGACGACAAGAAGGAGCCAAGACTCATCTTGTGTGTGACGATTTGGAGGAGATCTTCATTGCTCTCTTTCTTCCAAGGCGCCATCTAGAAATGGCAATGGTATGGATCGAATCACTTCTTTTACAATCGGTTTTTGTTAAGTTGATCATATGATACATGCTCTTCGATCTATGAAACCCTTTATCCGCTGCCCCCTACTTTGATTGCGCCACTTTAGGGTTTTGCTCCCCCTCGAAGGGGACTCTTCAAAAGAATGCCAAGAACCTACACTTGATTTAGAGTTGATACCCATTGCTAGAGAATTTCCATATGTATTTACTGAATTACCTAGTTTACCTCCTGATAGAGAGGTTGAGTTTAGTCTTGATCTCATTCCTAGTACCATGCCCATATCTAAGACTCCATACAGGATGGCACCAACAGAATTAGTAGAATTGAAAAAGCAATTACAAGAATTGTTGGATAAAGGGTTCATCCGACCTAGTGTCTCACCTTGGGGTGCACCAGCTTTGTTTGTTAAAAAGAAGGATGGTACTTTAAGGCTTTGTATTGATTACAGACAATTGAATCAGGCAACAATCAAGAACAAGTATCCATTACTTAGAATTGATGATTTGTTTGACCAGTTACAAGGGGCACAAGTATTTTCAAAAATTGATTTGAGATCTGGTTATTATCAATTAAAGATAAAGAATGAGGACATTTCAAAAACAGCATTCAGAACTAGATATGGCCATTATGAATTCCTAGTTATGCCCTTTGGTTTAACTAATGCTCCTGCAGTATTTATGGATCTAATGAATCGGGTATTTCACTCACTTTTAGATAAATGCGTGATTGTTTTCACTGATGATATCTTGGTATACTGAAAAAGTGATCAAGAGCATGAAGAGCATTTAAGATTTGTGCTAGAAATATTGAGGGAGAAGAAGTTGTTTGCTAAATTGAGTAAATGTGAGTTTTGGTTAAAGACAATTAATTTTCTGGGTCATGTCATTTCAGGAGGAGGGATATCAGTTGATCCTAAAAAGGTAGAAGCAGTAGTAAAGTGAGAAAGGCCAACAAATGTAGCTGAGATGAGAAGTTTCCTCGGTATGGCAGGGTATTATAGACGGTTTGTAGCAGGTTTTTCACAAATTGCAAGCCCTCTCACTAAATTGATTAGAAAGAATGTAAAGTTTGTTTGGAATGATGAATGTGAAGAAAGTTTCCAAGAGTTAAAAAGAAGACTAACTAGTGCACCAATCCTCACTATTCCTAAGGGTAATGATGGATTTGTAGTTTACACTGATGCCTCAAGAAAAGGGCTTGATTGTGTCTTGATGTAGGACGGCCATGTCATTGCTTATGCTTCTCGGCAATTGAAAGTGTATGAGCAAAACTATCCAACACATGACTTGGAATTAGCTGCTATCATTTTTGCCTTGAAGATATGGAGACATTATTTTGTATGGCCAGACATTTGAAATCTACACTGATCACAAAAACTTGAAATATATATTCACTCAGAAAGAATTGAATATGAGACAAAGGAGATGGATAGAATTATTGAAAGATTATGATTGTACTATTCAATACCAATCTGGTAAGCAAATGTGGTAGCTAATGCACTTAGTAGAAAATCTTCAAACTTGATGGCAAGCTTAATGGTAAAGTAGTGGCAATTATTTGAAGAATTTTGTGTCTTGGATCTCAAGATAGTCACTCAAAAGCCAAAAGTACTAATTGCATCTCTCAAAGTCCAATCTGATTATCTTCAACAAATAAAAGAAGAACAACTGTAAGATGTACAACTAAAGAGCTTTAGATATGAAGTTGGTAAAGGTTGTTGGGAAACCCCAGGGACATTTTACAATTTTTCAGAGTTATAAGCATACATACATACATTGCACAGCGGAAGAATGTCCCCGAAACAGGCCGGTCCCAAAAACCCAGTGAAGATCGCAAGCAAGAGAGTCGACACGATGAGTTAGGAAATACCTTAGAGCAAGATGAGGTCGATGTCATGATAGGCGCGCAAGCGTGCGCCCTCTGCAGTCTCACACACACGGATGCCTCGAGTCCTCTTCTTCCACGCCCGGTGCTAGCCTCGGGAAGAAGATCCAAGCCCTGTGCTCCTTCTTCAAAGTATGCACCACCTCCAAGGTAGATGCGCCAAAGATGAAGAAGGATGAGGGAGAGGGAAACCGCCAAGCATCAAGTTCCTTGCATCAAGAGAGAAGGAAGAGGCTTGCGGCTAGGGTTTGGAAGGAAGAAGAAGATGCGCCACTTCTTGGTGTTGTCGCCCTTCAAGCCCTTGCTTTTGCCCTTCCTCTTGTTGTCATGCCTCTAAGGAATATGCATCATCACAAGAGGGGGCGGCTAGGGTCACTTATAAAGAGCTAGAGGCGGTTAGGGCAAGGGTTGAGATCATGACAAGTGTATGGCTTGGATGAGAAGGTTTGAGGTAAGGAAAGTCTCCAAGACTTTACCATAAACCTCATTCAACCTTTCCATAAGCTACCAAGCCTTGCCTTGTGTGCCAAGGCCTAGCCTTGCACCCCAAGCAATGCCTTAATGCATTCACACTATCAATGGGAGAGGGCTAGGCGCATAAAGCTTCCTTAATGAAGCAAATTTGCCATCCAAACCCCGTTATGCCCCTTAGGCGCCAATGGGCTTGGCTTCCTCCCCATTATACACTTTTAGCCTATTGCCTCTTCATGTCAACTTATTATTGGGCCTCATTGGATAATGAGCTAGCCCAAACTTCATTACATGGCTTGATTAAGCACTTGGATCCAATCCAATATAACCCTAATCCAAATGTGACCAACCATGGTCAAATACGGGTCAACCTGCCAAAAATGAAATTTGGCTCCAATAACATTCTTCCATCTCATCAGGCCCATTGGCGCTGATGAAATCTCCCAATTAGATCCGAGTTATCCAATAACTCGATCATAAGGCTTCCCGATCAATACGAGAACTAGAGTATCAAGGTGTGCGACCCTGTAGGTCCCTCTGACGTTGGCAGTGCTGACCAAATGTCACCACAAGCAGTGAGTGGCACCTAGCAGTGCATCGCTGCTACCCAAGTCATCGGAATGGATATCGACATCGACATCCCCATCATTGCAACAAGGTACAGATGCATTATAGTCTCTTTGCCGAACTGATATCCGATTGGACAAGTGTGTCACCACTTGTTTTCACCCAATCACATGGTTATGACTAAATCAGGTTCTCATCTGGGTATGGCCATACACTTTCAGTCATAGAACCATAGAGGAGCTCCATGGATATCATACTTCCCTTAGGAAGGGGCAAATCCTATGTCTGTCCATTGACTTTCTCATATGGGTCGTGACATGCTCAATGACAACCGTTATTACCTCCCAACTACGGTGAGGTGTTAGGTTGTATCAAAGCAAGTCCCTAACCATATAGAATGGTCAATGACCTCAAGTCAAGGGATCAATGCATCTCCTGTCACTTGTGAGGATAACTCATGACACCAAGTCTGTAACATCCCGTTATCTTAACCCCAAACAAATGGCACAATTCATGAATGATACAGGATGTTTCATATAAGATCGATTCATATGCTAGGTAAAACCGAGTTCAAGAAAACACGATCTGAAAATTTCCACAAATCCATACATAAATATCCACAAAACACAAATCTCATAAATCACATAAGGGTACCTGCCACCACGCAATCCTTGCACTAGACATATGCAAGGCAACAGTTATATCAAATCCGATGGCATAAATACAATTCGATTCGAAATTCAAAGCAAAGCCACAAAGTCGATTTTAAAAACTCATACCAAACACCGAAACCAGGCTGAAGCCCGCGGTGACACAAAAAATCAAACTCATTTAACAGCCACAATCTGGCATCATAGGTTCACATAGATTCACATAGTTCACATCATTCATATAGTTCGTATAACTCATATAGTTCGGCCACAACCGGCCTCATAATTAAGCACAAAAGTTCTTAAACATAATCACAGCAAACTAGCATAATGTCCACGCCAATGCTAACTCAAGAAATGCGCCCCTGCTCTATGCCTGAAAATAGTGAGGGGTGAGCTACACAGCCCAGTGAGTGGATAGTCTAAATCGACCATCCATAACATACATTCAAAAATATAGGCAGATTATTTTAAAAATCTTTAACAGAACATTATGTCAATATACAACAAGATTAAATACAGAAGTCATATAAACAGCCAGATGTACACACCAACATATAACAAACTCAGGTTCTAAACAAACTCAGGTTCTAGAGTTATACTCTAAACCAACTAAACACACCAATACTTAGTTAACCTAGTTGTCCAGCATATTCAGTAGTGACCAATATGGTCTAACCCGGCTTTGGCCTAAGCACTGGGAGCTGCAAAATCTCGTGCAACACACATAAACATGGACAGTGAGTAGAATCAAGAGGTGGCCCCCGCCAGGTCACGACGTGGCACTTTGCTCTAAACACCCCATAAACACATCGATGGCTTGTGTGTAGATTCAAGAGGTGGCCCCCGCCGGGTCACGGCGTGGCACTTTGCTCTACGACACCCCATATCACAAAAAGAGAGTGATGACATCAAGAGGTGGCCCCTGTCTGACCAAGACATGGCACTTTGCGTCAAAACCCGTTCTCCCAAAAGGTTCCTACTGGACAACAGACACATCTTATATCATATTTCATAAAGGTGGACTCCTAAGTGTCAACTAGACTCTAGGATAGTCATCACAAAAATCATATCGGGCAGGCTGAACATCAACCCCCATCACAATAATCATAATAGGCAGGCTGAACATCAACCTCCTCACATATCAAATACAGGGCTGAAATTCAAACCCTTAACATATCACATAAGGACTATCCTATGAGTACACGGTTACACTTAGCCATAGTCCTAACCAACACATAACACATAATATTCAAAATTCCCATAATCACATAATTTTCAAAAATCTCATAACCACATAATGTTCACAATTCACATAATCACATAATGTTCACAAATCACATAACAACATAATATTCCAAAAATCACATAAACACCTAATATTTAAAAATCACATAATTACATAATATTAACAATCATATAATGTAGTGTGGTCCTTAGGTTTCATGCTAACTAGTTCAGTCAAACCTTACTAGGTTATCACCCAAATTTCTCAAACAATTTCTCAACATTGCAGTTAACAAGCATCCATAAAAATTAACATAAAACTAAAACATGTAGTTATACAAACTATCCATAAAATTAACAAAAACTAAAACATGTATTCATACAAACTATTTTACAAATCTCTACATATAACCCACGGTTAACATAACATATTATCTATTAAATTTTACACCTTGAATTAACATGAATTTCATGCTCAAACCATTGGTCTAAAACTTCCGAAATTCCATAAATTAATACCTTAAATTTCATATTACCAATTTTCGGTTTTCATAAACAATCATCAAGATTATTTCGGTTTACATGGAAATTTAGGTTTTCATGGAAAAATACAATTCGGTTCTCATGAAGAACAATACCCTAAATTCGGTTTTCATACCCTAAATACACTTTGCATAATTTCGGTTTTAACATGGTAAATTTTCCAAGAACTCAAGTGTATCATTTAACACAAACACAACCAAATTGTTAAATCAATTAAGACATTCCACCCACCTTGAACCGTGAACACCAATAAGAAAAACCCTTCCAAAAATTCGTCTAAGGCTTTGAAAGACGCCACCAAACACCAAGGAATGCCGGCCAAAGGAAGAGGAAGAGGAAGAAAGGAATTTCGCCTCCAAGCCTCCAAGAATCGCCCACTTCTTCCTAGCCGTCGCCCAAGTTTTCTCCCAAGCCAAAATCGCCAATTTTCTTTCCCCAATCGTTAACCCACTAAAAATTCGGTTTTTGAATTTTAAACCCACTAACCAATTAATTCAAATAGGGTTTAACCCCTTTAACTAATTAATTCGAATCTTCATTCTAATATCCCATAGTTAACCAATTAATTTAATTAACTTAACCATTAACCATTCACTTAAACGAAATCCATTAAGGATTTAATTAACATCCAATAAGGATTTAATTAACCAATAAAGTCTAATTAATTAACCAATAAGCTCTAATTAATTAACTTATAATTTACAACCCATAAATCCTAATTAATTTATCATGAACAACCAATGATAATTTATCATAAATTAACAGCCAATAATCAAATAAATAATCTCTAATTAATTTACAATAAATTAACAAGCAAAAATCTCTAGTTAATTAACTATTAACAACCAATACATAGAAAAATATCACAGTCAATAATTTTAGAAAAAAATCAAAATAATGCTTACCAGGACTTAAGATCCTTGGATCTTACATCCCTCCCTCCTTATAAAGCTTTAGTCCTCTAAAGCTCAAATCATATCATCAAAGAGATAAGCATAAAATTTCCTCATATCAGCTTCAGTCTCCCAAGTCGCCTCCTCAACCGACTGATTTCCCCAGATAACCTTTACCAAAGGTATAGTCTTGTTCCTCAGAACTTTATCCTTTCTATCCACAATCCGGAGAGGTCTTTCCTCAAAAGTCAAATCACTCTGAATCTGAAGAGGTTCCAACTCCAACACATGAGATGGATCAGGATGATATTTCCTCAAAGCAGAGACATGGAATACATTATGCACATGATCCAAAGCAGGAGGTAAAGCTAACCGGTAAGCCACTGGACCAATTCTCTCAATAATGTCAAAAGGGCCTACAAATCTAGGGCTCAACTTGCCCTTTTTGCCAAACCTCATAACACCCTTAGTAGGTGACACCTTTAAGAAAACATGATCCCCTACCATAAACTCCAGGGAACGACGACGGTCATCAGCATAACTCTTCTGTCTGTCCCGAGCAATCTTCAATTTATCCTGAATCTCTCTGACTTTATCAGTAGTCTCCTGAACTGCATCAGATCTCAAAATCATTCTGTCACCAGTTTCCTCCCAACACAAGGGAGTCCTACACCTTCTTCCATACAAAGCCTCATATGGAGCCATCTGAATACTTGAGTGGAAACAATTATTATAAGTGAACTCTATCAAAGATAGATCCCGGTTCCACTCAGAACTCCAATCAACCACATAGGCTCTCAACAAGTCTTCTAGAGTCTGTATAGTACGCTCCGTCTGGCCATCAGACTAAGGATGGTATGCTGTACTAAAACTCAACTTAGTACCCAAACCCTCCTGTAAACTCTTCCAAAACCTGGACAGAAATCGAGAGTCCCTATCAGACACAATATCAATAGGCACTCCATGCAGTCTGACTATCTCATCAATATATAATCTAGCCAATCTCTCTAAAGGATAAGTCATCTTGATCGGGAGAAAATGGGCTGATTTAGTGAGTCTATCAACGATCACCCAAATAGCATCATGACCCAATCTGGTTCTGGGCAAACCACACACAAAGTCCATACTGATGCATTCCCACTTCCACTCAGGAATAGGAAGGGGCTGCAACAAACCACCAGGCTTCTGGTGTTCAGCCTTTACAGTCTGACAGGTTAAACACCTAGAGACAAAATCAGATACTTCTTTCTTCATGCCCGGCCACCAAAAATTTTTCTTGAGGTCCTGATACATCTTAGTCACGCCAGGATGTAGAGAATATTTGGAGTTATGGCTGTCCTCCAATATTTCTTTCCTCAAGCTCGGTTCCTCAGGGACACATACCCTTCCACGAAACCGAAGAATACCATCATCAGACAGGCTAAAATCCTGAACTGCGCCATCAACCAGACTATCCCTGATCTGAACTAATTTCGGATCCACAGACTGCTGATCTCTGATCTTCTGCAACAAAGCAGACTGTACTCTGAGAAAAGCCACGTAACCCGACTGAACTCTAGGAGAAACACTGATCCTGAGATCGCTGAACTCCTGCAGTAACCGCCACTCACTGACTCGTAGTGCCGCTACTGAAGTAACTGGATGTCTGCTCAGCGCATCCGCCACTACATTGGCCTTTCCAGCCTGATACTGAATAGAGAAGTCATAGTCTTTGATCAACTCCATCCATCTTCTCTGTCTCATGTTCAACTCCTTCTGAGTGAAGATATACTTGAGACTCTGGTGATCAGTGAACAGATCAAACTCCTGGCCCAGCAAATAGTGACGCCATATCTTCAAAGCAAAGACTACGGCCGCCAACTCTAAATCATGAGTAGGGTAGTTCAATTCATACTCCTTCAGTTGTCTCGAAGCATAGGCTACTACAGAACCCTTCTGCATCAAAACACAACCCAACCCTTTGCCAGAAGCATCCGTATAAACAGTAAACCTTTCCCCATCACTAGGAATAATGAGGATTGGTGTACTAGTCAACCTCCTTTTCAGCTCTTGAAAGCTCTCTTCACACTTATCATCCCAAATAAACTTGGCCTCCTTTCTGGTCAATTTAGTTAAAGGACCCGCCAACTTGGAGAATCCCTCAACAAATCTCCGGTAGTAACCTGCTAAACCCAGGAAACTTCTGATCTCAGTAGCACTAGTCGGTCTTCCCCAATCAAGGATGGCTTGCACTTTAACTGGATCCACAGACACCCCTTGACCAGAAATCACATGTCCAAGGAAACTGATCTTCTCTAGCCAGAACTCACACTTACTAGCCTTGGCATATAACTGATTCTTCCTCAGGATCTCCAGCACTCTGCGCAAGTCACTGACATGATCCACAGTAGTCCGTGAGTATACCAAAATATCATCTATAAAGACTACCACACAAGAGTCAAGCAATTCATGGAATACCCTGTTCATCAAATCCATGAAGACAGCAGGTGCATTCGTCAGTCCAAAAGGCATAACTAAAAATTCAAAATGCCCATACCTGGTCCTGAAAGCAGTCTTAAATATATCCTCATCCTTGACCCTAAGCTGATAATACCCTGATCTCAGATCAATCTTAGAGAACACTGTCGCTCCCTGTAATTGATCAAATAGATCATCAATTCTGGGAAGAGGATACTTATTCTTGATAGTCACTTGGTTCAGTTGCCTGTAGTCTATACACATCCTCAGGGTTCCATCTTTCTTCTTCACAAATAGCACTGGCGCTCCCCAGGGAGAAGCACTAGGCCGAATATACCCTTTCTCTAGCAATTCCTCCAGTTGTTTCTTAAGCTCGGCCAACTCTGAAGTAGCCATACGGTAAGGAGCTCTGGAGATAGGTGCCGTACCTGGCGCCAACTCAATGCCAAACTCCACTTCTCTAATTGGTGGCAAGCCTGAAAATTCTTCAGAGAACACATCAGGAAATTCTTTCACCACCGCCATCTGAGTCAAATCAGAAGTAGAATCATCCTGCACCTTAACATGCGCAAGATAACCCTTGCATCCACTAGCAAGTAACTTCCTGGCCTGCAGGAAAGATATTACATGCGGTCCTTGGTTTGACACTAGACCTCTCACAAAAATCCTACTCCCATCTAGCAGATTTAAAGTGATTACTTTCTCAAAGCAATCCACAGAGGCATGATGTGAGGATAACCAATCCATACCTAGGATGACATCATAGTCTTGCATGTCTAGGAGGATTAAATCCACCAGAAACTCATAACCCTCTACATGCACCACACAATCAGCACACACAGTGTCTGTAGATAATGATTTTCCTAAGGGAGTACTCACAGACACAACATAATTCATCACCTTAGGTAACACAGGTAAACATGCAGCAAACTTAACAGATACAAAAGACAAATTTGCACCAGGATCAAATAAAATGCGAGCTAACTGATCAAATACAAATAAGGTACCTTCCACAACGGATCGGGAAGCTCGTGTATCCTTCTCAGCCACAGCATAAACTCTAGTCTGGACTGTAGGCTTATCTGCGCCTCTAGGCTGTATCTCAGGCTCTTTGCAGTCCCTGACCATGTGCCCCGGTTTCTTACACCTGAAGCACACGCCATTCTTCTTATAACAGTCTTTCACTAAATGTCCCTTGAGCCCACAATAATTGCAAGTCCAGTTCTCATTGTTACTGATCTTTGCCTCCCTGGCATCCCTGAACTGCTGCGGTGCATCCCTGGACTGCTGCGGTGCCTTGTAAGAGTAAGGCTTATACCTGCTCTTCTTGTAGTCCTTATGTTTAGGGTACTTCTTACCCTTGCCGCCACTGCCATACTGAGGAACCGCCGCCTCAGCTGCAGGAACCACTGTCACGGCAACATGAGAACTCCTCTCAGCTATGTATCTCTCAATGGTGCGTGCTCGCCCAACAGTCTCAACATAGGTCTCCAAGTGCTGAGCACCAACCTGCTCTCTAATGTCCCATCTGAGACCTCTGAGAAACTTAGTAGCTCTCCTCTTTTCAGTGTTTATCAAGTGAGGAGCATACTTTCCCAATTTCGTGAACTGTAATTCATACTGGTCCACAGTCATATCACCCTGCTCCAGGTGAATAAATTCCACCTCTCGGTCCTCAACCAAGCTATCGGGGAAGTACTTCTCGTTAAATCGAGACAAGAAGTAAGGCCAATCTACAGTCTCATGTCTTTCTTCGGCAAGTCTCACCACGCCCTTCCACCACTCATCTGCGTCACCACGCATCATATAGGTGGCCAGACACAGCTTGTCTTCATCCGAGCAACGCATGACTAGGAAAATCTTGTCCAAGCATAACTGCCAGTTCTCGGCATTACATGATTCTGAGCCCCCATAAAAAGAACTAGGACCTAGTTTCTGGAATTCACTCACAAGTGAAGCATAGCGCCTATGAGCGCCCTCCTGAGAGTCATCCCCCACCGCCCGAGTAGTAGTCTGGGGTCTCTCTTGAGTCAACTGCTGCAAGAGCTGCTGTTGCGCCTCTTGATGCTGAGTCTGTTGCTGCTGCAGCATCTGAGCTTGCCTCTCTATCATGGCACCTTGTTGCTGTACCATGCCAGTCAGAGCCTCAATAGTTCTCGTGAGGTTCGAAGGCTGCTCATCCTCGCCACTAACATTTCCTCTGGTTCGCACCATCTTAAATTCCTACACACACATACCATAGTCAGGAAAACAAACATAAACCTATCAGGTGTCTAGCAATACACAAACATGTTTTCCCCCCGAACTAAGTTTTAGCTAGCCAACTGCTCTGATACCATTCTGTAACATCCCGTTATCTTAACCCCAAACAAATGGCACAATTCATGAATGATATAGGATGTTTCATATAAGATCGATTCATATGCTAGGTAAAACCGAGTTCAAGAAAACACGATCTGAAAATTTCCACAAATCCATACATAAATATCCACAAAACACAAATCTCATAAATCACATAAGGGTACCTGCCACCACGCAATCCTTGCACTAGACATATGCAAGGCAACAGTTATATCAAATCCGATGGCATAAATACAATTCGATTCGAAATTCAAAGCAAAGCCACAAAGTCAATTTTAAAAACTCATACCAAACACCGAAACCAGGCTGAAGCCCGCGGTGACACAAAAAATCAAACTCATTTAACAGCCACAATCTGGCATCATAGGTTCACATAGATTCACATAGTTCACATCATTCATATAGTTCGTATAACTCATATAGTTCGGCCACAACCGGCCTCATAATTAAGCACAAAAGTTCTTAAACATAATCATAGCAAACTAGCATAATGTCCACGCCAATGCTAACTCAAGAAATGCGCCCCTGCTCTATGCCTGAAAATAGTGAGGGGTGAGCTACACAGCCCAGTGAGTGGATAGTCTAAATCGACCATCCATAACATACATTCAAAAATATAGGCAGATTATTTTAAAAATCTTTAACAGAACATTATGTCAATATACAACAAGATTAAATACAAAAGTCATATAAACAGCCAGATGTACACACCAACATATAACAAACTCAGGTTCTAAACAAACTCAGGTTCTAGAGTTATACTCTAAACCAACTAAACACACCAATACTTAGTTAACCTAGTTGTCCAGCATATTCAGTAGTGACCAATATGGTCTAACCCGGCTTTGGCCTAAGCACTGGGAGCTGCAAAATCTCGTGCAACACACATAAACATGGACAGTGAGTAGAATCAAGAGGTGGCCCCCGCCAGGTCACGACGTGGCACTTTGCTCTAAACACCCCATAAACACATCGATGGCTTGTGTGTAGATTCAAGAGGTGGCCCCCGCCGGGTCACGGCGTGGCACTTTGCTCTACGACACCCCATATCACAAAAAGAGAGTGATGACATCAAGAGGTGGCCCCTGTCTGACCAAGACATGGCACTTTGCGTCAAAACCCGTTCTCCCAAAAGGTTCCTACTGGACAACAGACACATCTTATATCATATTTCATAAAGGTGGACTCCTAAGTGTCAACTAGACTCTAGGATAGTCATCACAAAAATCATATCGGGCAGGCTGAACATCAACCCCCATCACAATAATCATAATAGGCAGGCTGAACATCAACCTCCTCACATATCAAATACAGGGCTGAAATTCAAACCCTTAACATATCACATAAGGACTATCCTATGAGTACACGATTACACTTAGCCATAGTCCTAACCAACACATAACACATAATATTCAAAATTCCCATAATCACATAATTTTCAAAAATCTCATAACCACATAATGTTCACAATTCACATAATCACATAATGTTCACAAATCACATAACAACATAATATTCCAAAAATCACATAAACACCTAATATTTAAAAATCACATAATTACATAATATTAACAATCATATAATGTAGTGTGGTCCTTAGGTTTCATGCTGACTAGTTCAGTCAAACCTTACTAGGTTATCACCCAAATTTCTCAAACAATTTCTCAACATTGCAGTTAACAAGCATCCATAAAAATTAACATAAAACTAAAACATGTAGTTATACAAACTATCCATAAAATTAACAAAAACTAAAACATGTATTCATACAAACTATTTTACAAATCTCTACATATAACCCACGGTTAACATAACATATTATCTATTAAATTTTACACCTTGAATTAACATGAATTTCATGCTCAAACCATTGGTCTAAAACTTCCGAAATTCCATAAATTAATACCTTAAATTTCATATTACCAATTTTCGGTTTTCATAAACAATCATCAAGATTATTTCGGTTTACATGGAAATTTAGGTTTTCATGGAAAAATACAATTCGGTTCTCATGAAGAACAATACCCTAAATTCGGTTTTCATACCCTAAATACACTTTGCATAATTTCGGTTTTAACATGGTAAATTTTCCAAGAACTCAAGTGTATCATTTAACACAAACACAACCAAATTGTTAAATCAATTAAGACATTCCACTCACCTTGAACCGTGAACACCAATAAGAAAAACCCTTCCAAAAATTCGTCTAAGGCTTTGAAAGACGCCACCAAACACCAAGGAATGCCGGCCAAAGGAAGAGGAAGAGGAAGAAAGGAATTTCGCCTCCAAGCCTCCAAGAATCGCCCACTTCTTCCTAGCCGTCGCCCAAGTTTTCCCCCAAGCCAAAATCGCCAATTTTCTTTCCCCAATCGTTAACCCACTAAAAATTCGGTTTTTGAATTTTAAACCCACTAACCAATTAATTCAAATAGGGTTTAACCCCTTTAACTAATTAATTCGAATCTTCATTCTAATATCCCATAGTTAACCAATTAATTTAATTAACTTAACCATTAACCATTCACTTAAACGAAATCCATTAAGGATTTAATTAACATCCAATAAGGATTTAATTAACCAATAAAGTCTAATTAATTAACCAATAAGCTCTAATTAATTAACTTATAATTTACAACCCATAAATCCTAATTAATTTATCATGAACAACCAATGATAATTTATCATAAATTAACAGCCAATAATCAAATAAATAATCTCTAATTAATTTACAATAAATTAACAACCAAAAATCTCTAGTTAATTAACTATTAACAACCAATACATAGAAAAATATCACAGTCAATAATTTTAGAAAAAAATCAAAATAATGCTTACCAGGACTTAAGATCCTTGGATCTTACAAAGTCATAGCCTCACAGCGGGTCGGTCCAGTATATCCACCACTGATATACCCATATGTTTGCGTTAGCATCTCGTGCCTAACCAGCCCATATACTAGAATCACAAGTACCAGAGCTGTCCCATATCCACTCAGGTAGATCGACTGAGGACAATCATTTGAGCACAGATCCAATCTGTCTCCTGGGACATTATCATGTAAGTACACAATCGCAGGTGTAGACAAACAATGATAACGACAATGCCAGAAAGATATATATATGAATATCAGAGTCAAGTAGTACAAAGATGGACCAAAACTAGGTCCTAGGGCATATACGCCAACAATCTCCCACTTGCACTAAGACTTAGAGGTTGAGCAACCTCAACCCCATATCTCTAGTACGACCATCATGCTTCTGCTGCGCCAAAGCCTTGGTCAGTGGGTCTGCTAGATTGCTCTCTATGTCAACTCTGCTAATCTTGACATCACCTCGATCAATGATCTCTCTAATCAGGCGAAATCTCCTGAGTATGTGTTTGGACCTTTGATGAGACCGTGGTTCCTTAGTATGTGCAGTTCCCATTGTTGGGGAATGCCGGGTGTAATTTAAAATTTTTGCAGTCCCAGGACGCAGCGGAAGAAGCATTACACCCGAAACACATTCCAGTCCCAAGGATCCATGCGAGGGAGAGAACACAAGGATGTGTTAGGGTTAGTACCTTTATTGCTTGTTAGGATGAAGGTGCCAAGTTGAAGACGCCCAAGTGTTCGTCCTCTACAAGTATCCACGCGTCGACTCCTTGATCGTTGCTCCCTTCCACGCTTGGTGCTAGCCTCGGGAAGAGAATCAAGCCTTATCACTCTCTTCAAAATTTGCGCCACCTCCAAGGTAGAAGCGCCAAGAAGAGATGAGGAGGAAGATGATGCGCCAAGTACTTCCTTCTTCTTCTTTGCTTGCGCCACCTCCAAGGTGCGCCTATGGCCAAGGGACGATAGGGCTCGTGGCAAGAAGGCGCCACCAAGCTCAAAGAATCCTTGTGCCAAGAAGATGAGAAGAAGAACAAGAAGAACTTGCTTGCGCCTTTGATGGAAGAAGGAGAGCTCCAAGCCCTCAAGTTGTCGCCACCTTAAACTTCCAATTCTCTCCAAGAGATGTCACCACCAAGCCCTTCTCCAAGTTGCGCCAAGAGGAGAAGAAGGAGAAGAAGGCTTGCGGCTACAAAGAGGAGGAAGGTTGCGCCACCTTGATGTTGTCGCCCTTTGCCCTAGCTCACACCTCTCTATGTTTGTTCACACCTCCAAGGAATCGAACCAACCACAACAAGAGAGGGCGGCAAGGGTCCTATTAATAGGACAAGGGGCGACTAGGGCAATGGCTAGGATCATGCCAAGTGGGCGGCTAGGATGAGAGGGGTTTGTGGTAAGGAAAGTCTCCAAAACTTTGCCATAAACCTTATTCAACCTATCCTTATATGCCCAATAGCCATATCAGCCCAAGACATGCCTTAGAGGCATTCTTTCCATCCAAGGAGAAGGTCTAGGCGCAACATCCATGAAGAATTCGGCTAGGATGGTTTCTTGGGAGAAATTAGGGTTTGAGGTAAGGTAAGTCTCCAAGACATTACCATATTCCTCACCCTACTATCCATATGCGCCCAAGAACTTCCCATAAAAGTTCTCAAGCCATATCAGCCCCAATACTTACCATAGAGGCAAGATACCATCAAGGGATCAAAGGGGGAGGCGCCTAATGCTTCCTTATGAAGCAACATGCGCCCACTTCATCCCATTATGCCCTTGGCGCCAATGGGGTGTAAATCTTCCCCATTATACCCTTATTTGCTTCTTCTTCTTCATGATAACTAATTATTGGGCCTCATTAGATAATGAACTAGCCCAAACTTCATGGCATGGGTTGATTAAGCCATTGGATCCAATCCAATGCAACCCTAATCCAAATGTGACCAATCTAGGTCAATTTCGGGTCAACCTGCCAAAAATGAAGTTTGGCTCCAATAACTTTCTTCCAACTCATCAGGCCCATTGGCGCTGATGAAATCTTCCAAATGGATCCAAGTTATCCAATAACTTGATCCAAAGGCTTCTGATTAAAGCAACGTCAAGAGTCCATTGCGTGTGACCCCGTAGGATCCATATGACGATGGCAATGATGTAAACATCATAAGTAGTGAGGGGTATCTAGCAACACATCACTACTACCCATGTCATAGGACTTAAGTCATTATGGCAATAACTCCTAACAAGCAACGAGGATTCCTATTACATTACAGATCCCTTTGCCTAAACTGATATCCTGCCATTGGAATAGTCTCAAGTTTATTATCCAATGCATTGGTCATGACTTAACTAGTGTGGCCACACATTCCTGTCATGCACCAATAAGGTGGGGCGCCCCGAGGTGGATATCATGCTTCCAATATGGAAGGGGCAAATCCTACTATTAGTCATCCATGCCTCTACATGATTTATGACATGCCCAATGACAGTCGTTTTGATCTCCCAATTACGGAGAGACGTAAGACTGTATTAAAGCATACCCATCATCAAATCTAGACATGAATACCTCAAGTCTAAGGATCAATGCAAACCTCTTGCATGTGAGATTGACTTGTTGACTAGACAAATCAATCCTCACGATGGATCACTCCAGTGCATCCAATGCACCTGTATGTCTGCGTTACTGTGCCCCGCACCTAACCAGCCCATACACCAGTCTCACATGTACCAAAGTTGTCCCATATCTGCTAAGGTACCTTGTCTGGGGATAGCTTATGAGAATGGATCCAATCCAAACTCCTGGGACATTATTTATGCAACTCAATACATCAACGCAGGTAGAGAAGTCTGCATAATAACGACCATGCCTATATAGTTCTATCAAAGTACATTCAAACAATGCCTGACCATGTCCATACATTGGTCTTTAGGGCATATACACCAACAATCTCCCACTTGCACTAAGACCAAGGACAACTGATGTTTAGTCAGTTCCAATGTCTCTAGTATGACCCATTTAGCTTCCGCTGCGCCAGAGGCTGGATCAGTGGGTTTTTCCAGATTGCTATCTGTGTTTATTTTAACTAGTTTGAATCATCATCCTTATCCATGATCTCCAAGATCAGATGATATTGCTGCAGTACATACTTGAATGCTAAGTTCCTTTACACATGCTTACGGCCCCAGTAAAAACTATACTGGACCATCAAGCACCAGGGACTAAATCAAGTTCAAATGAATGAAGCTGCTTCCTTGGCTGCCACAAGAAGCTGCAATGTACTCAGCCCTATTTGTAGAATTTGCCACTATGGTTTGCATAAAGCTCTTTCAGCCTACAACACCACATCAAGGCAAAGTGCAAATCCTGGCTATGAACGATAGTCATTAGACTGGAACGAAGTGTCAGTGTACCCCTGTACACAAAGTTCTTCCTGTCTATCACAGACTAAAATTCAATCCTTTATACTTCCAAAGTACGAAGGATTGCTTTCACAGCTATCTAGTGTATGAACACTAGGATTAGATTGAAACTTGCTGGCATTGCTCCAAGCATTTGCCATAAATGGTCTAGTGCACTCTGCACAAAACATGGTCTATCTTGTACCCAATGTACCGGGATTATAGACCCATGTCACTACTCTCCAGCTGTGTCATAGGACACAACATCCTCATGAGAGTCAGACCATATCTCTCTGGAAGGTATCAATATTTGGAATCATCCAATATAAACCTCTCCAGAAAATCTTGGATGAACATAGATTGACTAAAGGGCAATGACTTTCTTGGATCTCTGTCTATAGATCCTCATGCCTAGGATGTAGGCATCATTCCCTAGGTCATTCTTCTCGAAATACATTCCAAGCCTGTACTTCACCACGTGAAGAGCTGGGATGTCATTTCATGCGAGGAGATATCGTCAATCTATTAGAACAAGAAACATTATGATGCTCCCACTGATCTTCTTGTAAACACAGGATACTTGTATAATACCATACATATCTTTATGGCGACTGTATGAAAACATTTTGGCTATTTCCATCTAGACATCCTCTTCCAGACGTCCATTAAGAAAAGCAATTTTCATAACAACACGCTATAACAGAACATGCAATTATAACAAGTAGATACCTAATGGACTCAAACAAAGCTATCGGTGAAAAATTTCATCACTATCCACCCAGTGGACTTATCTGAAATTTCATTCACTAGCTTGTCATCATGGGTAACAATGTTACTTTCCATGTCTATCTTCCAAGAAGATCCAAATACAGCCTCTGGGTGTTACCCCTTTGGCGGCTCAATCAAGTTCCACACCTGATTAGCAGACATGGAGTCCATTACGGTTCTTATGGCACTCAGCCATTTCTTGGAATCTAGTCCACTGACCGCTTCCATTTCCTCATAAGTCTTTAGGTTCATCCTAGATGAAAAATTCATCATGCCCACAACCTGTGAGCGTATTTCGAATCCATTCAGACTCATGTGGTTCCTGTGTTACTTGAACCTCAGGTTGACTTTCAACCTGCATGTGTGATTCTACTGTACTGTGGTTGATTTTTGGACCTTGTCCTAATCAAATCTGCTCCCACTAGCTTCTTTCAAATAGATATCTCCTAAAGAAAGACAGCAGTTTGAGCAACAAATATTTTTGTTCTCATCGGGATAGAAGCAGCACTTTCAGTGCCCCACAAGTACACACTATGGAGTGTCAGAACAGTTGCTTGCATGGCCTCTAAAGGAAGTAAATTTGCATGACTATTCAAAGGTGGAACCACATCCAATGTGTTCCCTTTTCTTTCTTTGAATTTCACCACACAGTTGTGGTGTTCCAAGTAAGCTGTGAGACAACCCCACACTCCTCAAGATAGTCATCAAATTCTTCACTTCCTACTTTGATCCAATCAAAGGGTTTTAATAGATTCTCCAATTTGATTCTATACTTCATTTCTTAACTTCTTGGATTTCTCCAAAGTTACGTGTTGGATATGACATATCCCAACTTAATGAAGTATACCACTTAGTGCTTGTCTCCATGGGTCTACACACATTGCTGTGCACTAGATCCAACAAGCATCTAACCTCTCTCTCCTTCCTAAATGAAGGTAGCATCTGCCATCTTGTCCATTAGACAAGGCTCACATATATCATAACCCTGAAAGGATAATGATCCCAATAGTCCATGGACTTTTGGATGTGACTTATGTCTTATGGTCCAAGAGACAATGCAAAGAGATGGTATTGAATGAATCATTGGACTTGATCTATTCAGTGTTACATACAGAACTACAAGCTATCATCAATTGTACCACTACTATAGAACATTCCAGATTTAAGGAAATACCAATTTATTTCAAACTGAAAATCCATTCAAAATAATGGACATAATGTTCTAATACAAAAGCTAGTACATAATAGCAAAGTTCTAGTTGAAGTCTTTGAAGGTAGTGAGATGACATCAACAGCAGCATCCAATGCTCCGTCCCTGACTCAAAAGTCGATCCCACCAAGCCTTATTGTCCTACTTCTTTTGAGCCCCTGCATATGAAAAACATATGTAAGCTCCTCATGCGGTACCCAGTACCCATGAATAAGAAGTAGACATAAAGACCTCAGTAACACAATACCTGAAGCAGATGGATAACATCCCTTCTTTTGTGCCATGCTCTTCCTGGGCCTTAATCCATCCTGAAATTTCCATGCATTCCCAGGCTTCCGAAGTTTTAGCTTCGAAGATACGGAACCATAGTCATTCTTGGATTCAAGCAAACACCCAGAAGATCCAACAACACTCTCTTGATTACTATTTGAAGTGCCCGGTGTGAAGAGACGTCGAAGATGTATGATCATATCATAAATCCCCATCTCATCACACTCAACCTGGACCTCAGGGGTCAAGCACCTCAAAATAAGAGCAGTGTAATGTTCACTATCCACACAATGTTCAAGATAGACATTCCACTCCCACTCTGTACAGAAATATATACAGGGCTGGGTTGGAGGTCTTTCAAGAAGATAGACCACATTCTCATGTTCTAGAAGTTTGGACAAAAGTCTGAACCATCTTGTCCAATTTGTTCCATCCAGTTTATTTTTAAGAAGTTTCAATCTAGGTTCAGGAGATGGGATCATCTACAATAAGCAAACAAGCAAAATAAGTACTATGATAAAGCATTTAACAAGGACTTTAAATTAAATGGTATACTCCCACTATTTCCTTAACAAGTTGATAACTCCCAAAACTCAACTTGGAAATATGTGAGTAGGATCCTAATTTCACACGAGGTCTCCGCGACTCACGAGGGTGAGTTGAGATGCACAGAGAGTCCCATGCTTCCTTAGGTAGGCATGCCAGCCATTTGTGCCGCGCACAATTCCTCTTAGTTAAGACAGACTAGGCGCCCTGTGTCCAGCGAGGGCTGGATACAACACAGAACCCTATCCTCTCAACAGCTGCCTCTAGTGATTCATCATGTCAGTGACATATGTAAAACTAGTCAAGTCTGGTCCTAACCGTTATGCCCAGGGCCAACGAATTTCCTTGCGAAGGCACGCCCAGGTTAAAACTGGACTGGGGAAATCATTGTCACCACACACCTCCTAAAGATAAGTGGGTGTGTCCCACGAGGGTGGGAAACAGTTCACAACACCACCGATCGATAGTTTGATGAGGGCTACGCGTTAGAAGGCTATTGACTTGATATTTCAATGAGAGTTTTTGCATGTTTTTATTCTTTTCTAGCATGCAGTTTTCCTATGGTTATGGTAGCAAAGGAAAAACATCACAGGCATGCTATGGACAAAATAATAAACCATCACAGGCATGCTAGTTTGGTTGATATGGTCATAGCCCTTTTCATACATATAACTTGTCACGAGCCATGTGACATGTTATCGTGCATCCAAGGGTTGCGAGTCCCTGAAGCAAATCAGCCCATGCCAGAAGCCGAAAGCTAGTGTCCTTCCTTCAGCCGCAAATCCATCACCACGCTTCCAAAGCTGGCGCCACTCTGAAATCGGTTGAAGAAGACACCTTGTTGTCTTTGATGAACCTTATCCTATCTTATGTAAACAGTTCTACATCTTTTCTAAGGAAAGATGAAAATTTTACATCAAGAAGGGGGAGAACCACACGCAGGTGGCAGAAAGATTTTACAAGCATTCATCATAGGTGGAAACATGCTTCCACATCACAACACATGAGGGCACCCGCTATGACCATATTAACCCAAGGAAGAGACAAGTGGCGCATATATAAAATTTGAAAAACCGGAATAATCAAATTTTATCCCCTTATGCGCCAACTCCATCCAAAGCACTCTCTCAATCGAATTTATGCTAAAATTGGGATCAAGTTTCATGATGATTTCATGGACCCTATCGGCTGGCAATTTTGTCAGATCAAGAGACCCGGCCAGTCCGAAGACACAATGCCCGTCCTACTTGACAAAACTACGTGCGCCTTTAGTCTTAAATCCATCATAAACACAATCCAAATTTCGGCCATAAAATTGATAAAAGAAGTTTGGATGAAAGCGCCTTCTAGGTGAATCGCGCATGGATGAAAGAAAAATTTTCCAAAAATTTTTCACACAAGCAAACGTACACCTTGTGTTTCTCGCAAGTAGCTCTGATACCACTGTTGGGGAATGCCGGGTGTAATTTAAAATTTTTGCAGTCCCAGGACGCAGCGGAAGAAGCATTACACCCGAAACACATTCCAGTCCCAAGGATCCATGCGAGGGAGAGAACACAAGGATGTGTTAGGGTTAGTACCTTTATTGCTTGTTAGGATGAAGGTGCCAAGTTGAAGACGCCCAAGTGTTCGTCCTCTACAAGTATCCACGCGTCGACTCCTTGATCGTTGCTCCCTTCCACGCTTGGTGCTAGCCTCGGGAAGAGAATCAAGCCTTATCACTCTCTTCAAAACTTGCGCCACCTCCAAGGTAGAAGCGCCAAGAAGAGATGAGGAGGAAGATGATGCGCCAAGTACTTCCTTCTTCTTCTTTGCTTGCGCCACCTCCAAGGTGCGCCTATGGCCAAGGGACGATGAGGGCTCGTGGAAAGAAGGCGCCACCAAGCTCAAAGAATCCTTGTGCCAAGAAGATGAGAAGAAGAACAAGAAGAACTTGCTTGCGCCTTTGATGGAAGAAGGAGAGCTCCAAGCCCTCAAGTTGTCGCCACCTTAAACTTCCAATTCTCTCCAAGAGATGTCACCACCAAGCCCTTCTCCAAGTTGCGCCAAGAGGAGAAGAAGGAGAAGAAGGCTTGCGGCTACAAAGAGGAGGAAGGTTGCGCCACCTTGATGTTGTCGCCCTTTGCCCTAGCTCACACCTCTCTATGTTTGTTCACACCTCCAAGGAATCGAACCAACCACAACAAGAGAGGGCGGCAAGGGTCCTATTAATAGGACAAGGGGCGACTAGGGCAATGGCTAGGATCATGCCAAGTGGGCGGCTAGGATGAGAGGGGTTTGTGGTAAGGAAAGTCTCCAAGACTTTGCCATAAACCTTATTCAACCTATCCTTATATGCCCAATAGCCATATCAGCCCAAGACATGCCTTAGAGGCATTCTTTCCATCCAAGGAGAAGGTCTAGGCGCAACATCCATGAAGAATTCGGCTAGGATGGTTTCTTGGGAGAAATTAGGGTTTGAGGTAAGGTAAGTCTCCAAGACATTACCATATTCCTCACCCTACTATCCATATGCGCCCAAGAACTTCCCATAAAAGTTCTCAAGCCATATCAGCCCCAATACTTACCATAGAGGCAAGATACCATCAAGGGATCAAAGGGGGAGGCGCCTAATGCTTCCTTATGAAGCAACATGCGCCCACTTCACCCCATTATGCCCTTGGCGCCAATGGGGTGTAAATCTTCCCCATTATACCCTTATTTGCTTATACTTCTTCATGATAACTAATTATTGGGCCTCATTAGATAATGAACTAGCCCAAACTTCATGGCATGGGTTGATTAAGCCATTGGATCCAATCCAATGCAACCCTAATCCAAATGTGACCAATCTAGGTCAATTTCGGGTCAACCTGCCAAAAATGAAGTTTGGCTCCAATAACTTTCTTCCAACTCATCAGGCCCATTGGCGCTGATGAAATCTTCCAAATGGATCCAAGTTATCCAATAACTTGATCCAAAGGCTTCTGATTAAAGCAACGTCAAGAGTCTATTGCGTGTGACCCCGTAGGATCCATATGACGATGGCAATGATGTAAACATCATAAGTAGTGAGGGGTATCTAGCAACACATCACTACTACCCATGTCATAGGACTTAAGTCATTATGGCAATAACTCCTAACAAGCAACGAGGATTCCTATTGCATTACAGATCCCTTTGCCTAAACTGATATCCTGCCATTGGAATAGTCTCAAGTTTATTATCCAATGCATTGGTCATGACTTAACTAGTGTGGCCACACATTCCTGTCATGCACCAATAAGGTGGGGCGCCCCGAGGTGGATATCATGCTTCCAATATGGAAGGGGCAAATCCTACTATTAGTCATCCATGCCTCTACATGATTTATGACATGCCCAATGACAGTCGTTTTGATCTCCCAATTACGGAGAGACGTAAGACTGTATTAAAGCATACCCATCATCAAATCTAGACATGAATACCTCAAGTCTAAGGATCAATGCAAACCTCTTGCATGTGAGATTGACTTGTTGACTAGACAAATCAATCCTCACGATGGATCACTCCAGTGCATCCAATGCACCTGTATGTCTGCGTTACTGTGCCCCGCACCTAACCAGCCCATACACCAGTCTCACATGTACCAAAGCTGTCCCATATCTGCTAAGGTACCTTGTCTGGGGATAGCTTATGAGAATGGATCCAATCCAAACTCCTGGGACATTATTTATGCAACTCAATACATCAACGCAGGTAGAGAAGTCTGCATAATAACGACCATGCCTATATAGTTCTATCAAAGTACATTCAAACAATGCCTGACCATGTCCATACATTGGTCTTTAGGGCATATACACCAACACCCATTGTTGTCATAGTAGAGCTCAATGGGATCCATTGCACTTGGAACCACCTGAAGTTCAGAAAAGAACTTCCTGATCCAAACGGCTTCATTGGCTGCCTCAGAAGCAACCACATACTCAGCTTCGGTTGTAGAATTAGCTATGGTGGATTGCTTGAAGCTCTTCCAGCATACAGCACCTCCAACCATCTTAAAAAAATAGCCGGTCTATGATCTGAAGTCGTCAGGATCAGACTGGAATGACTCATCAGTGAAGCCCTGCACACTAAGCTCTTCCTGTCCCCGTAGACCATATAGAATAAATCCTTAGTCCTTTTCAGGATACTCAAGGATATTCTTTACAGCCACCCAGTGCTGCAGACCTGGATTGGATTGGTATTGGCTGGTTATGCTTACAGCATAAGTCACATCTGGTCTAGTACACAGCATTGCATACATGATTGATTCCACTGCCGAAGCATAGGGAATTCGACTCATGTTATCCCTCTCAGCCTGTGTTGTAGGACACTAGCTCTTTGAGTGAGTAAGGCCATGCCTCACTGGAAGGTATCCTTTCTTGGATTGCTCCAAGTTGAACCTCTCCAGGACCTTATCAATGTGGGTACTCTGACTAAGGGCGAAGAGCCTCTTGGATCTATCCCGGTAGATCCTCACGCCTAGAATGTAGGCGGCCTCCCCTAAGTCCTTCATCTCGAAACACTTCCCTAACCATGTCTTCACAGCTTAAAGACTAGGGATGTCATTTCCGATGAGCAGTATGTCATCGACATACATGACCAGAAAAGTCACCAAGCTCCCACTGAATTTTCTGTATACACAGGCGTCATCTTCACTTTTGATAAAGCCATAATCTCTCACAGCTTCATCAAACTGAAGATTCCAACTTTGAGATGCTTGCTTTAATCCATAAATGGATTTCTTTAGCCTGCAGACCTTACTAGCATCTGCAGGATGGATGAAGCCATCAGGTTGTGTCATATACACATCCTTAGTCAGCTTCCCATTAAGGAACGCTGTCTCCATGTCCATCTGTCATATCTCATAATCATGATATGCAGCTATAACAAGCAGAATCTGAATGGATTTGATCATGGCAACTAGCGAGAAGGTTTCATCATAGTCCAACCTGTGGACTTGTTTGAATCCTTTAGCCACTAGTCCACCTTTATAGGTAACTATATTGCCATCCATGTTTGTCTTCCTCTTAAAGACCTATTTACACCCTATGGGTTTTACCCCATCAGGTAGCTCAACCAAATCCCAGACTTGGTTAGCCGACATGGAATCCATCTCGGATCTCATGTCCTCAAGCCATCTCTCAGAGTCCGGTCCACTGACCGCCTCATCATAAGTCCTGGGTTCATCCTCAATGATGAAGATCCCGTCGTGTTGGGTCGGCAGCGACCCATACCTCTCAGGTGCACAACGAATCCTTCCAGATCTACATGGGGCCTGTGTCTGAGCCTCAGGTTGCCTAGCAACCGGTGCATGTGGCTCAAGTTCCATCTCTATGTCTTGTGGTTGCACTTGGACCTCGTCCAAGTCAAACTTCCTCCACTAACTTCTTTCATGAGAAATTCTTTCTCTAGAAAGACAGCACCCCGAGCAACAAAAACTTTGTTCTCGGTGGGAACATAGAAGTAGTAACCCTTAGTCTCCTTAGGGTACCCCACAAACATACACTTATCAGATCTAGATTCTAGCTTGCTAGAATCCTGACGTTTGACATAAGCCTTACATCCCCAGATCCTGATAAAAGTGAGATTAGGGCGTCTCCCACTCCATACCTCATATGGAATCTTTGAGACACTCTTAGATGGAACATTATTCAGTATTAGAGAAGCTGTCTCAAGTGCATGTCCCCAGAATGAGGGAGGTAGAGTTGCATGACTCATCATAGATCGAACCATGTCCAATAAAGTTCGATTTCTCCTTTCAGACACACCATTCCATTGAGGTGTTCCAGGAGGAGTGAGTTGGGATATGACCCCAGATTCTCTCAAATAGTCAAAGAACTCACCGCTCAGGTACTCTCCACCACGATCTGATCGAAGAGTCTTAATGGATCTACCAAGCTGGTTCTCTACTTCATGTCTAAACTCCTTAAATTTCTCAAAGGATTCAGACTTATGTCTCATCAGATAGACATAACCATATCTACTGAAGTCATCAGTAAACGTGATGAAGTAGTTGTACCCTCCTCTGGCTTGTTTATTGAAAGGTCCACACACATCAGTATGTATGAGATCTAATAAACCTCCTGCCCTCTCACCAGTCTTGGTGAACGGCGCCTTTGTCATTTTCCCTAATAAACAAGGCTCACATGTATCAAGTTCCTCCAAGGAACTCGAATCTAACAACCCATTTGCATGGAGTTGTCGAATGTGATTCTTGTTTATATGGGCTAATCGACAATGCCGTAGGAAAGCACCAACTGAACCACTCAGTTTGGTCCTTTTATTATTTATGTTATAAATAGAGCTATCCATGTCCAAGATATGCAGACCATCGCACAAAGTACCCTTCCCATAAAACATGTTTGCAAAAGAAAAAGAACATAAGTTCTCTTTTATTTCAAACTTAAATCCTTTCTTTGCCAAGCAAGGAGTGGATACAATGTTTTGGCAAGGGAAGGTACATAATAGCAATTGTCTAGCTTTCACTGAAGTCCAGAAGGCAGGGAGAGAAACTCCTACAGCAACAGCAGCAACTTGTGCCCTGTTACCTATCCGTAGGTCAATCTCTCTAGGCCTTACAGATCTACCCTTTCTGAGCCCTTGCATATTTGTACAAATATGAGTTCCACATGCGGTATCCAATACCCATGTCATAGGAGTAGAAAGGTTGACTTCGGTAACATAAATACCTGAGCATGAAGACAAGGCCTTGCCTTTCTTCTCCTCATTCTAAAGTTGCAACCTGTCCTTCAACATGTGAGGTGGCCCTCCACATGAATAGCACCTATTATTCCTTATCATATCCATCTTTAATTTCAGTTCCTTGGTCAAGCCTTTCGGCTCAACACACTGAATATCAACTTTAGGAGGATTGAGCTCAACCAATTCATCAAAGAGCTGCCTTAGATTAAAAATAATTTCAGAGGCACTCTTCGATTCATATCACCCTCTAAATTCAGGTGACATGTTGGTTAGCAACCTCCAAAGTATTAGCCTGATGCTTATCATAAGCATCCCTCTCAGCTGCTGAGGCCAAGCATGGAAGTGGCTCAGGAAAAGGACGCTCAAGGACATAAAGCTTCCTTTCGAGCTTGAGCACGATTCTCAAGTTCATATACCAATCCAGTAAGTTGGATCCAACCAACTTATCCCTTTCCAGGGTAGATCGCAGTGACCATCTACCATTGTTCACAGCCATTGTTCTACAACAACCAAGAAACAGCAGATTAGTACTACTCATAATCATTTAAACTGGACTTGTTTTAAATGATTATGGCTCCCACTATTTTAATCGACTTGACAACCCACAAAGTCAATTGGAAAGTTTAAGACTTCCTAGTGAGATGGGATCCTCATTCCACATGAGGCTTTGAGTCCCACGAGGGTGGGATGAGATGCACAAAGTGACCCATGCTTCATAAGGTGGGCATGCCAACCGATTGCTCCAAGCAATTCCCCTTATTGAGACAGTCTAGGCATTTCATGTCCAGCGAGGGATGGATACAGCATGAATCCTAACCTCTCAACGATGCCTTTAGAGTTTCATCATGTGCCCAGCACATATGAAAATCTAGTCAAGTCCATTCCTAACCGTTATGCCCAGGGCCAACGAGTTTCCTTGCGAAGGCACGCCCATGTTAAAACTGGACTGGGGAAACCATTGTCACCACGCACTTTCTAAAGATAAGTGGGTGTGTCTCACGAGGGTGGGAAACGATTCACAACTCCACTGATCGATAGCTTAGTGAGGGCTACGCATTAGAAGGCTTACTAGACTTGATATTTTAATTGAGGGTTTTTGTTTAAGGTCTCATCATCTCAGTTTTATCTTATGTCTATCATTACAAGCATTCAATCCTATGGTGATAACATAACGATAAAACATTACAGGCATGCTTTTGCAGATAATGATAAAAGCAGTAAAGAATGATGTGATCATATCCTATTCAAGACATTGAACCAACCCATACCATGAAAGAGGTTCAACTCTTGTCCTATAACTCAAGCCCCAAAAACTAGACCTAGCCTAGCCGACCTCTAGCTTGAACTTCAAGGTTGGCTCCAAGGTCCTTCTCTCATGGTTTAGCTCCCAAACCCTAGAGGTACACTTTAAAAGTTCCCCATAGGTTCGGCCAATGCCATGGTCTTCCTCCAATGAGGATGCGCCACAATGCAAGAAGCCAAGTTAGCTAGCTCTCAAACCCAAGGGTTCGGCCATGCCTAACTTGCGCCACTAAGCAAGCTAGCACCAACTTGCATGCGCCACCTTGCATGCTTGCGCCATCAAGCAATTTGCGAGCATCAAGGTCCAAGAAGGATGCGCCCACCCCTTAATCTTCATCTTAATTTTTACAAAAAATAAAGAAAAAGATGGCACGCAGGCCGCACAAGGATACATCACAGGCATGCAAAAGGGGCTTGACTCATGATCACAACATTATGCACAATCAAGGTATTTACACATGCAATTCTACATGCTCATGAAAAACATAAAATCTGAAATTTTACTTTTTCATAAAACTAGTATCTTTTCCTCATCTTCTTCTCACAAATCTTTTGGTTAATTGCGATTTATTTTTCATGATGATTTCAGAGATCCTTTTAGCTGGCAATTTTGTCAGATCAAGAGACTTGGCCAGTCCGAAGACACAATGCCCGTCCTACTTGACAAAATTACGTGCGCCTTTGATCTTTAAATCAAACAAGAAAAATAGTCCAAAAATCCAAAAGAGATTGAGAGGATGATAGAAATAAGAAACCCTAATTTTTTTCTACTTAGAAAAAATCGTTTGCCATGCATCATGCTATTGACGAAAATAGAGATATAGCATGTGAGCATGAAAGAAAAGCGCAAAACATCATTCGAGTCTTGCAAGTCCCTCGGATACCATTGTTGGGAAACCCCGGGGACATTTTACAATTTTTCAGAGTTATAAGCATACATACATACATTGCACAGCGGAAGAATGTCCCTGAAACAGGCTGGTCCCAAAAACCCAGTGAAGATCGCAAGCAAGAGAGTCGACACGATGAGTTAAGAAATACCTTAGAGCAAGATGAGGTCGATGTCGTGATAGGCGCCCAAGCGTGCGCCCTCTGCAGTCTCACACACACGGATGCCTCGAGTCCTCTTCTTCCACGCCCGGTGCTAGCCTCGGGAAGAAGATGCAAGCCTTGTGCTCCTTCAAAGTATGCGCCACCTCCAAGGTAGATGCGCCAAAGATGAAGAAGGATGAGGGAGAGGGAAACCGCCAAGCATCAAGTTCCTTGTGTCAAGAGAGAAGGAAGAGGCTTGCGGCTAGGGTTTGGAAGGAAGAAGAAGATGCGCCACTTCTTGGTGTTGTCGCCCTTCAAGCCCTTGCTTTTGCCCCTCCTCTTGTTGTCACGCCTCTAAGGAATATGCATCATCACAAGAGGGGGCGGCTAGGGTCACTTATAAAGAGCTAGAAGCGGTTAGGGCAAGGGTTGAGATCTTGACAAGTGTATGGCTTGGATGAGAAGGTTTGAGGTAAGGAAAGTCTCCAAGACTTTACCATAAACCTCATTCAACCTTTCCATAAGCTACCAAGCCATGCCTTGTGCGCCAAGGCCTAGCCTTGCGCCCCAAGCAATGCCTTAATGCATTCACACTATCAATGGGAGAGGGCTAGGCGCATAAAGCTTCCTTAATGAAGCAAATTTGCCATCCAAACCCCATTATGCCCCTTAGGCGCCAATGGGCTTGGCTTCCTCCCCATTATACCCTTTTAGCCTATTGCCTCTTCATGACAACTTATTATTGGGCCTTATTGGATAATGAGCTAGCCCAAACTTCATTACATGGCTTGATTAAGCACTTGGATCCAATCCAATGCTACCCTAATCCAAATGTGACCAACCATGGTCAAATACGGGTCAACCTGCCAAAAATGAAGTTTGGCTCCAATAACATTCTTCCATCTCATCAGGCCCATTGGTGCTGATGAAATCTCCCAATTAGATCCGAGTTATCCAATAACTCGATCATAAGGCTTCCCGATCAATACGAGAACTTGAGTATCAAGGTGTGCGACCCTGTAGGTCCCTCTGACGTTGGCAGTGCTGACCAAATGTCACCACAAGCAGTGAGTGGCACCTAGCAGTGCATCGTTGATACCCAATTCATCAGAATTGATATCGACATCGACATCCCCATCATTGCAACAAGGTACAGATGCATTACAGTCTCTTTGCTGAACTGATATCCGATTGGATAAGTGTGTCACCACTTGTTTTCACCCAATCACATGGTTATGACTAAATCAGGTTCTCACCTGGGTATGGCCATACACTTTCAGTCATAGAACCATAGAGGAGCTCCATGGATATCATACTTCCCTTAGGAAGGGGCAAATCATGTGTCTGTCCATTGATCTTCTCATATGGGTCGTGACATGCTTAATGACAACCGTTATTACCTCCCAACTACGGTGAGGTGTTAGGTTGTATCAAAGCAAGTCCCTAACCATATAGAATGGTCAATGACCTCAAGTCAAGGGATCAATGCATCTCCTGTCACTTGTGAGGATAACTCATGACACCAAGTCATAGCCTCACAGCGGGTCGGTCCAGTATATCCACCACTGATATACCCATATGTCTGCGTTAGCACCTCGTGCCTAACCAGCCCATATACTAGTCTCACAAGTACCAGAGCTGTCCCATATCCACTCAGGTAGATCGACTGGGGACAATCATTTGAGCACAGATCCAATCTGTCTCCAGGGACATTATCATGTAAGTACACAATTGCAGGTGTAGACAAACAATGATAACGACAATGCCAGAAAGATATATATATGAATATCAGAGTCAAGTAGTACAAAGATGGACTAAAACTATGTCCTAGGGCATATACACCAACAAAGGTTGGGGACAAGATTTTCATATTAGGAATGATGGCCTATTAATGTTTAGGGAGAGAATTTGTATTCTTAGTGGTTCAGAAAGTAAGGAAAAGATATTGGAAGAGGGACACAAGTCCAAATACTCCATACACCCAGGTAGCACCAAGATGTATAATGATTTAAAGAAAAGTTTTTGGTGGGATGGTATGAAGAAAAATATTGCCCAGTATGTTTCCAAATGTTTAACTTGTCAATTGATCAAAGCTAAACACCAAAAGCCTGGAGGACTATTGCAACCTTTAGAGGTACCTGAATGGAAGTGGGAAAGCATTGCTATGGATTTTGTTTCTGGTTTTCTATTGACATATAGGAAACATGATGCCATTTGGGTGATTGTGGATAGGTTGACAAAAGTTGCACATTTCTTGCCAATTCGAATGACATATTCTCTTGATAAACTCAAAATTTTATATATTGATGAAATAGTAAGACTTCATGGTGTTCCAGTTGAGATTATATCTAATAGAGACCCAAGATTTCTTTCTAGATTTTGGCAAAGATTACATGAAGCTTTGGGGACCAGGCTAAAGTTTAGTATAGCTTATCATCCTCAAACCGATGGGCAATCTGAAAGAAGCATACAAACACTTGAAGACTTGCTTAGGGCTTATGTTATGGAGTGGAAAGGTGAATGGGATGATGATCTTGCTCTCATTGAATTCACCTATAATAATAGTTATCACTCAAGTATTCAAATGGCACCATATGAAGCTTTATATGGAAGGAAGTGTAGAACACCTTTATGTTGGGAGGAGGTTGGTGATAGAAATATCTTAAACCTTGACAAAGTGCAAGAAACAACAGATAAGATACATGTGATAAAAGACAAATTAAAAGTTGCACAAAGTCGCCAAAAAAGTTATGCTGATCAGCGAAGAAAGGACATAGAATTTCAAGTTGGAGACTATGTGTTCTTAAAGATTTCTCCTTCTAGAGGTGTAATACAATTTGGAAAGAAAAGCAAATTAAGTCCAAGATTCATTGGTCCTTTTGAAATTCTTGAAAAAATTGCTTCTATTGCTTATAAGACTGCTTTACCACCATCCCTAGCCAAGGTTCATAATGTATTTCATGTTTCCATGTTGAGAAAGTACCATCATGATCCATCTCACATACTTGATTATGAGCCCATTCAGATTGATCAAGAATGGTCATTTGTGCTTGTTGTGGAAATGGTATGTAATATGATCTTCTTGTTGTAGTACTTTTCTAATTGTTGATTAAAATGGAAGAGCTTTAAGAAGTTAAGTGGAGAGTAAGAGGTGAAGAAATTCTACTTATGATTCTAGGAGAAAATTTAAAATATAGCAAAAGGGTATAAGGGAAATTGAACTCAACTAAGACGGCATAAAGGGAAATAACTATGCCACCTCATCCTATTGGAAGTGCCTTCTTGCGTACACCTCATCTCCTCATGCTTGAGGAGATAAGTATTGAGAATTTTTGTCAAGCCTCCCTTTTGCTTCGTTCCAGCCTTGGGGGAGAAGAAATCTTACGAAAGGGAAGAGGAAAAAAAAAGGGAGAAATCCACTAGAAAGTGATTTTGGGCATATTAGGCAAGTTCTTCTTCTTCCTTTGTACTATTTTGTCTATTGCTTCAACTTTATGAGAAATCATCTTTCATGATACTTGTGATTTCAATTTTCTTCTAATGTCCATGATTTGGTTCAATTCGGTTCTTGGAAGAATGATAAATGCTAGGTTAAAAGACCATGAATGCTTATGAGAAGTAAACCTAACCTTTCTTCACTCAAATTAGCATAACTTTGGATTCCCTAACCCAAATCGTATGAAATTAGACTCATTAGAAAGAAGACTCAATTATCTTTCGTTTGAGTCAGAGTTTGAATACTTTCGAATAGGGTATCGACCCTGTTACATCAATTCATTCCAACCCTGTAAATCTGTTTTCACTATTTTGACCTTTGTCTATTTGTTGATTTTGGTTCTCATTATGTGACTGTAAATATGCAAAGTGAGTAATTTGATATCAAGCTATCTCCATAACATTCATGTAAAGACTTTATTTGTATGAATTAGATCATAAATGAATTTATAATCTAATTTCTACCGAACCATAGAAATCCTGAAATTCTCTTGTCAAGATTCTGACCTATTGTTAATTCATAAATCAGAACCTCTTGTCTTGAACTCTGTTTGAAGTAAAATTTATTTTCCTGAAAATTAGATTCAAAATCCTTTGTATTGACATAAAGATCGTACAAAAATGATTTCATATGATGGATTGGAAGTCCATGGTAAACAAGCTCCAAATTTGCTAAATTTTGGGTTTCTTGACCTTACATGTGTATATGTGAAATCTATTGATACACATGTCTCTATACAACCATTTGTCACATGTATCTATGTTATGATTATGATTCACCTCTTTGAGGATTTGATACCTATGTCAATGAACTCATTTCACCATTTATGTATGAATGCTAGTGGGAATATCATTATGAGCATAGAAATGGGAAGAGATTGATAGTTGAGGAACAAAGTGCTACATGGAACAAAGTGCCACATTAGAAATAATGGGGGCCACCTCTTGAATCCCGCTATCTCTGATATGAGGAGCCATGACAGCTCCAGCCAGCATATGTTTGACTATCCGCCCAGAAATGGGAAGAGATTGATAGTTGCGGAGCAAAGTGCTACATGGAACAAAGTGTCACATTAGAAATAATGGGGGGCACCTCTTGAATCCATGGAAGCCACCTCTTGAATCCCACTATCTCTGATATGAGGAGCCATGACAGCTCCAGCTAGCATATGTTTTGGTTTCACCCTGACGAGGGTGGAATATGCTTCCAGGCATGGAGGATTATGTTATTTGTGATTTCCCACTCTACTGACTATGCTGTGCATGATATGTATCTTTGGATTGATTCTTCTTTGTGATCTTTATGCTTACCATGTAACTATATGCCTCTTGGGGTTTGCTACTTTTGATATGCTTACCATGACATTATGCTCATTATTTTACTATTGTTTACCATACCACTATTACTTACCATGTCACTATTGCTTACCATTATTATGTTTGTTTCCATTTGATATTACTTATGGAACCATATGGAGGCCCATTGTGAATAACTTGGTATGACCTATCTTGTTTTTGGCATTTGATTTACTTGCTGAGCATTCTGCTCAATCCTTGCCTTCTAACCTCTTTACAGGTTAGCGTTGGGCTACAAGTTTATGTGGAAGGTTGCAAAGGATATAATGAGTTGTGTTTTGTGTTTTGCACATGTACACATTGTGACTAATGTATAAAAGTTGTTTTTGGTGCTTGCTAGATAAGTTGGAGAAGATCCATGACTTGTATGTGATGATATATACTTTGGGTTTGACATATTGAGTATGTAAACTTGATGACTCTTGTATGATATTGTTTTTAGTGTTTGTAAATACTATGGTTTTGGAATAGAATGCATGGTTTGATCTAATGGATTATGATTATTAGGATGAAATTTTGAATTGTTATATTGAGTGGTTTGAGTTGTTGTTACCTCCTAAAAGATGACAAAAAGTATATTTTTGAGTCATGTTAAACAGGTTATCGAATATTGATCTTGGGTGTATATAGAAAATTTTTTTTTTTATGATATGATTTTCTTACCATCTTCTAGGGGTGTGACAGTTTGAATTTGTTTGAAGGATTTTCATAATTTTTCATAGAGCTTAATGGGCCTAATTATGATAATTATCACAAGACTAGGGAATTATCATGATTAGGTACCAGATTACGCTTTGAGAGAAGGTAATTTGTACACTAGGATAAATCATTTTCAATGCTTTAATTTTCTATATGGAGATTTATTTTTATATATTTCTAACCTGTCAGCATGGTGAATCCCCGAGTCCCGATTCTATCCATATTGTTTTCTACCCGAAACACTCGCCTTTACTCTTTCATAGTTAGATGATTCCAAGCAAAAACATCCTTTGAATCATCTAGCAATAGATCGACCGTGTAATCAGTACTTGACCGCTAGATCATCGCTGGGAACGATCTTTTATCTATTACTTTGATTAAGCCGTACACTTGTGGTCGCATTAGCGCATGGGCTGGGTGACTTTGGGCCATTAGTCGGGTCGTTGGAGTGCACTACACCATCACTGAACATGCCACAATGAAACAACAGAACTGGCTAATGGTGGGTTGGTTCTGCACAATGTTAGCCGATTCTTGAGTAGAGTTGAGCACCCGGTTGTGGTAGTGATCGGGTGTCGATGCCGGGTGTCGATGCTTTGGAAGGCCTCATTATCAAATGCGTCGGTTTGATAGGTGTTGAAATGGATGATGATGGACTTACAACCCCCACAAAACAGTCAAAGGGTGGGAGGAACGTTGAGAGTGTCGAACATCACAAAACATGGGACCTTTATGCACTTCTGGACTATTCACGGGCATGGCCATGCATCCATGCATGGCCGTGAAGGTTTCTGCGGCTGGATCATGATTCTACGCCGAGGCTTTCACTAGCATGGCCATGCATCCATACACGATCGTGAAGTCTTCCGCATCCAAACTTCCATTTTTTTCATGAGACTTTCACGGGCGCGACCGTGCATCCATGCACGGCCGTAAAGTCTTTCGCGTCTGCTAACTAGTTTTTCACCGAGGCGTTCATGGGCGTGTATCGGAGCACACCCTGGCCTATGCATCCTTTCACAGCCGTGAAGGCATGCACACCCATGGGTGTGAAGTCTAGGCCGGCCTCCGTTTGAGCCAAAATTTTTAGGGTGTCTTCCTTGGGCCCTAGAGAGTCTGCTAGTGTGCTTTCTTGGGCTCCAAAGTCCGTGGGTGTGTCACTTTGGGCCCCAAGGCCTTCATCAGCTCCTTTGGCTCCGTCATACATCCAGAATCTAACAACCAAGTTTTTAAATCTTCTTATTGATCTTTTCCAAAATAGAGAGCTTGATCATTTTCAACACACAAAAAGAGTTGGTCTTGGTCTTGTTCTTCTTCTTCTTCTTTTGAGAAATGTGTCACTTGCTTTCCATCATTTCTCTCCTTTTTCTCTTTATACCGACAAATACTATATGAATGATAAGAGTCTTTGCATATAGTGCATCTAAAATAACAATCTCTAGTATGATGATAAGATTTCTTATTAATTGTGCAATATAAGTTAGAGTTATCAGGGTTTTGTGGTTGTTGGAATTCTTTTCTTCCTTCTTTATGTTAGAATTTCTTCTTCATTCATGATGTTGAAAAGTTCTTCCTCCTTCACCTCTACCCCGGCCTTGATTTGGGCTTGCACGACCTCTTGCATATGTTCCTCTTCCTTGGGATAAAGCACCTCTTTGTACATAATATGATCTTGTCACATTCTTTCTTGAAAAAAAATCATCTTTGCTTGAAAGGCTTGCTCTAATGGTTGATTAGAATACTTATTTAACTTTTGCTCATGAACTGAAAGTGAACCAATAAGCTTATACATAGAAAACTATGAAAGCTCTTTTGTTTCTTCAATTACTGCAACAATATGCTAAAATTTCTGAGGCAAGTTTCTAAGTATCATTTCAACAATTTTATTTTTTGGAATGATATCTCCAAGACTTCTAATTTGATTCACAGTTTCATAAGATTTTGAAAAGAAGTCTTTGACAAATTCACCATCTCTCATTCTCATGTTGACAAAATTTCTCAATATTTGTCATACATCTTTTGCCTCCTTTATACCAAGAATACAGGAATAAATAGATTTGCTCACACTTTGTTATATGATTCTTAATGTCATAGCATTCTTTTTCATATTTTTTATGTTCTCTTTCTCATTTGTTTCTGACCTTGAAGAACTACTTAATGCTTCAAGTTTTTCTTCATAGCCATCCTCAACAATATCCCACAAATCTTGAGAAACAAAAATCATTTCCATTTGGGCATTCCATATATCATAATGTTCTCCATCAAAAATGAGAACTTGACTAGAAGAATATGCAAAAAAATGTATTTTGAGAAGCCATAGCTGCCGATTGTTTCTATAGAGCTCCAATCCTTTAGAATGAAGTGCTTAGATATGTTATCACTTGTTTGTTTAAGGAACAGAAGATCCCAAATTTGCAGCTCCATTCCACATCCGAATTTACTTTTCCTTCCAATTCTCAATCTCTTTCCTCCTTTCCTTCTCGATTCTGTTGCAGCTCCTCTATAATTCAATCAAGATCTCCTTTTTCTCAAATGTCCCTCGAATGTGCCTTTGATTTGATGCTGCTTGAGAAGGGGCCGAAAGATCTTCTTCTTTGGATTATAACCTGGAGAGGAATTCGAGCTTGAAATTGGCGCTAATGCAGGTTCAGCTACTCTCCTACTTGGAATTTAGGGTTTCGTCCTCTTTGGAGGCAGATTCGAAAATGGAGGCGAAAGGTGATAATGCCTCCATGGTTGAAGATGTCAAAATGCCCGCCAGAGATCACAAACGGAAGCTCGATCTCTCAAACACAACCAAATGGATGCTGGCTTTGATACCAAATTTGTTGGAGAAATTTGGCGATTGAAGAAGATGGGTAAAAATTTAGAGAAAATTTTGGCAAAATCTTGTTTGTAATATGGAGGAGTGGAACACAACTATAGCTCTTGTTCACCTTTTTTTTATTTATCTCACCTATTTAATTAAAACCCCAAAACAAAGTCAAAATACACAAGACAAAATAAGTCCAGTCAACTAGAGTAAAATTACAAATTACTCCTTTAACAATCGAACCCGATCACCACTCAAACCCGCTCGCTTGTCTGCTCACCTTTTGGGCATCTGGATCTGCATCACATCTGTGAATGATCGGACCTGCATGGTAGCCCACACACAAACATCACCGGTTCGTCACTAGTGCCCGACACCTCCAGTATCCTCTCGAAGCTGCGAGCTTCTACAAAGAATAGAAGAAGAAGGGGTTAGAAGGCACGACGACGGTAGGATTTGGTGCGGTAGTAGTAGGATTACAACGAAGGCGATAGTAGGGTTTCGACTGTGGTGTCTGCAAAACTTTGGACACATGTGATTATGATATGATGATTATATCATGAGCATATATGAAGATAAATGGTTTCCATTGTTATGGAAATGTTACTCAAAAGAATTAATTGTGATTTGTTCATATGAACATGGGCAAATAAACCTTCCATAATTTAGTTAGGCTTAATAAAAAAGAGAAAAATAAAAAAAGGTTTGGAAAAAAAAACTCCAAAGTTGTTGAACACAATTTGGTATTTTTGCTTAATGGTTCGATTATTTAAAAAAAAAGATTAGTGAATCTTTCATAAATTCACTTTCTAGGTTCAATTGGTAGTTATAATTGTTAAAAAAAAGGTTTGATAATGTAACAATTTAATATCATTTTCAGTATTAGTTATTTTTATGTTAGATTTAATTTTATTTACACATCTAATATTTGTTTTAAAAGAATTTATTTAGAATAACTTTGCTTGCTATTATTTTTTGTTATAATATATGCGTTGCTTTATCTATATTATTCCAAATGATTCACTTCTGATTCTTGGTATTTATGACACTACATACATGACATGATGACATGTTTGTTTTGATTGTTCAATATAATTTCTTATTAGTGAATAAGTAAAATTCAACAATGTGATATCATAATAAATCTATAATCTCTTCAAAGGTCATAGAGGTCACACCATATGAACTCTTAAAATGTTGTAAGTCAAGGTTTACTTTTCTTGGAATGTGGGGATGTCTTACTAATGTTAATTTAGTAGATCCTAAAAAAAGAGAATTAGGTTATAAAATAATAAATACTCATTAGATAATCAAATAATTTTATTGAGTCATGCTTTATACAGTTTGAAAAACTAAAAATGCTAGAGACGAAAATGTGGGGGCTTGACTAGTTTAAAAGAAAAAAAAACCTAAGCCCATTAAGATAATTAATTAAATAGATTCAATTAATATAATGTACATCAAAATCATGGCATGCATAATGAATCTTATATACATAATATGTAATTTAATTATTTTAACAAAATTTAAAATAATCCTTATGCATATTGTGCAAAACATAAATATTATGCAGTAGATGTACATATTTAAAAATAATGTACAAAATGAAGATATAAAAAAAACATAATACACATATTAAACATGATGTGTATAATGTACAGAATAATTATAATATGCATAATTGTTGTAATAGACATTATGAATGTCTTGTACATATTGTACTTAATGATTATATAATCTATTACATTATGCTATAGTCCTGTTTGGACTAGTTGCCTGAGAAGTAGAAGGTCAGAAGTTTTCTACCGCTCCGTGGGCTAGGATTGGTGGTGCTAGTTATAGGACTGTGAGCTACCCCATCGTCAGTCTCGTAAATGGGATAGAATACCGGTAATGTCAGAAAAATCAAATACTAGTAACCCTTATCCTCTTGAATTTTGGTTTTTTGGGGGTGGACCCTATTTGCATTTTTAGGTGTATATCACCCACTTCCGTTTAAGTCAGATGACAAAAATCAAAGGATATGATGAAGGGGTTGACCTTAGGGGTTGGATCTTCCTAGGGTAAGTAGCTCTATGTGATGAACTAATTAGCAAACAACAACTATAAATTTCAGAAATTAAAACTAAGCAAATAGAGCAAGAAAAGAGAGAGAGAACAAACTCACCTATGGCCTTTGTAGGGAAGGGGTTGAAACCCTTTCTTTGTCCTTGCTCCCATAGCTTAGCGATGAGGCTAAGTATGAGAAATTAAGTAAATAACAATACAGTTTAACAGCAGGGGCAGAAAGGAATGCAAGCCCCAAGCACCCCCTTAAACTAAACAAGTGTCCTTAGAAGATTCTTGATCAAGTAATGAGTTGATTCTTCCCCTATGCACGCCAGCCTTCTTCACATGTCCACACCAGTCAGTAACTCCAAATTAGTCCAACGAGGAGGGTTCAATGTCAAGGATGCAATCGTGTGCAGGAGAGTGAGAAAGGAGGCGCGAGTGGGGAACAAGGAAGTTAGCAGGAAATGGAAACACTAGCTAGACACTCTTGGCAGCAAATTGAAACAAATCTTTCTAAAAATTATCATACTAAAGCACTATGGAATGATGCAGAATGCAAGTGCTTATAACACCTTTCCCCTCAACGTTATAGTCCAGATTGTCCAACGTTCATCTTTTCAATGGTTAGGATGAAGTGACCTTTGAGTATATGGCTTGGATGGCTATTCACTTCTTGCGCCAAAATTGCTAGTGGAGTTCTTGAGCATGTCTTGAGTGAGCAGATTGTTTGCAAGCTGATGATCAATTGGTGGAGGTCGGCGGCCAACATGTTGATCTCATTGGCTGATCCAAGAAGTTGGCGCATGCATTGGACGTTTAGGGCAGCACATTTAATAGGCTAATTTCTTGCATGCAAGCCAACCATTGGTTAAGAGAGTGGTGATATTTGCCTTCAGACTTGTGACTGCTCTCCTTGAAGTGGCATTGTGCTGGCAGCTTGTTGGTGAATTAATGGTGATGTGGCTTGGTGACATGGCAATGTAGTTGGGTAAGTGCTTGCTTGGAGAAGGTATCACATTTGGCTGCCTTCCTTGATTATTTGTTTGATGGTGATTTGGTCTTGCTGACATGGCCAAGTTTGCTAATGTGGCAACTTGATGTGGCATTGGAGTGTTAAGGTGTCTTGGAGAAAAGAGGTGGCTTGTATCAATGCACATGCAATGCAATGGAACCAAGTCTAGTTGAAACCTAGTACATAAGACTATAAAATTAAAATTGTTTTCAAAATTAAAATCCTAGCCTACCTAACTACGTGCAATGCTATGCAAATACCAATACAAAATCAATTATGTAAAATATCAAAATGTCCTACAAGTCAAACTTGCATTCAATAGTCAAAATATGCTTAAGTTTGAATTATCCTATGTTAGGAGGTCCATGTTTGATTGGAAGATTGAATTTTCTTGCATTGGGTGTAGAGAATTATTCTGTGGAGAATTAAATTTGTGATTATGTAGTAACTTCTGTTCTACATTGTTGGGGTATGCCCTTAAGGCTAATGTTTGAGGCCTTGGGATTCTTTTAGTATCATGTATAAACTCTTATGTTTATAAAGGCAATGGTTGTTATTCAGTTTGTTACATTGTCTGCCGCAATAAGTGTGCTTCTGAATAATGTCTCAATGCTGTTCAGCTTGGCTGACATGCTGTAATGTCCTTAGTCGAGATATCTTGGTGAACATGAGACAGCCTTGATATGATTGAGACTAATATGTGTTCTAATCTTATAGGATGCTTCGAGCATGGAATAAGATGTAGACTCATGGGTACATTGGATGTACTGGACAGACCCTACTAGGATATTCAATTGCTTGTCACAATGTGAATAATCCTTGTTTGCAACAAGTGGCACATGTCCTCTGACTTGAGATCACTTGTGTTTCTAAATGATGATTGTCATTGTTTTGAGGTAGTTCAATATCATTTGAAACATAATGGTTATAGACTATCTTGGATAATGATCATGAGTCAGGTTAGGACACTAGTGATAGATATAGGATTGCCGTCTCCTTGATTGGAGTGTGATGTTCTAAAGGGGCCCCCCTGAATGAGATGATTGAGAAAGTGTATGGCCATACCCTGGTGACTATGATCATCTGATCTAATCATGCTCATCATATTGGAGTTACAAGCTTGACACGCTTGTCCAATAAGAACATCCAGTGGCCAAGGAAACATGTATGCCTCGTGAAGGGTATTCACACTTGTGCTGTGGTTTGGGTGTAGTCTTGGAAGACTCTTTCCTTCATATCGGGAGACAGTGATGTGTTGCTAGATACCCCTCACTGATCGTGATAAAGTAAGTTATCGTTACCGACATTTAAAGGAAACCCTTAGTGAAAGTCCCCACAAGGGGGGCGAAACCCTAAGACATGCGCAGATATGAATTTGCATGGGCGGAATCTAGGGTTTCCTAGGATCGCATAGCATGTATTATATGATCAACTTAGAACAACAATGATCATACCATGGCCATTGTTTGTATGATGTCGAGGAAGAAAAGATCGACAGGGGTCTCCTCCAGAGGATGCGCACACAAGATGAAGAAGCCGCCTACTCCCTTGGTGCTCCTTGTGCTAGCAAGGTTCCAAGAGGTTCTTGTCGTATGAAAAAAGGAAGATGATCTCCTTGCTTGGCGAAAAAAAACTTTCTCCTCTTGTCGTCCACTCTTTTACACGAGAATGCAAAAACTCTCGAAATCACAAGAGGCGACAAAGGCGTGAAGAGGCGAGCAACATGAGGCGTGGTCACGTAAGTGATCATGCTTTCTAAAAATAGAAATCCACTCCCTCACATGCGATCATGGGTTTACCCCAATCGCAAACTCCTCTCCATTTGAACCACACGCTCACATGATGAGCTGGTTCATTTCGGTTTGGTCCAAGACCAATTAACCCAAGCAATCCAGTCTAGATCTCAATTAAACCCTAAGGCTCCAGATCTAACCGTTGATCTCTTGATGCTTCTGATCTCACTGATTTAGCATCCAATCTCTCGATCGAAGCTTACCGATCTCAAGCTCTAATCAATCAAACATGATCAGACCAGATCTCACTCACAATCAGAGATTAATTCCCTTTAAACTGAACCCAAAACAATTCAGTCCACACGATCTGACTTAAGTAAGCCATATCATCAAATTGTGCGACCCTGAGGGTTTCCTTTAAATGTCGGTAACGATAACTTACGTTATCACGATCAGAGAGGGGTATCTAGCAACACATCACTGTCTCCCGATATAAAGGAAAGAGTCTTCCAAGACTACACCCAAACAACAGCACAAGTGTGAATCAACTCACTAGGCATACATGATTCCTTTGCCAATGGATGTTCTTTATTGGACAAGCCTGTCAAGCTTGTAACTCCAATATGATGAGCATGATTAGATCAGATGAACATAGTCATCTGGGTATGGCCATACACTTTCTCAATCATCTCATCCAGGGGGCCCCTTTAGAACATCACACTCCAATGAAGGAGACGGCAATCCTATATCTATCACTAGTGACCTAACATGACTCAAGCTCACCATCCAAGATAGTCTATAACCATTATGTTTCAAATGATATTGAACTACCTCAAAACAATGACAATCATCATTTAGAAACACAAGTGATTTCAAGTCAGAGGACATGTGCCACTTGTTGCAATCAAGGATTATTCACATTGTGACAAGCAATTGAATAACCTAGTAGGGTCTGTCCAGTACATCCAATGTACCCATGAGTCTACATCTTATTTCATGCTCGAAGCATCCTATAAGACTAGAATACATATTAGTCTCAATCATATCAGGGCTGTCTCATGTTCACCAAGATATCTCGACTAAGGACTTTACTGCATGTCAGCCTAGCTGAACATCATAGAGACATTATTCAGAAGTACGCTCATTGCAGCAGACAATGTAACAACCTGAATAACAACCATTGCCTTTATAAACATAAGAGTTTATACATGATACTGTTACAATACCAAGGCCTCAAACATTAGCCTTAAGGGCATACCCTAACAATCTCCCACTTGCACTTAATCTAATGGTTGAGAAATCTCAAACCCATATTATTACAGTGCTTCTCATGCTTTTGCTGCGCCAGAGGCTTGGTAAGCGGGTCTGCCAGATTGTCATTTGTATGAACCTTGCAGATTTTGATCTCGCCACGATCAATGATCTCCCGGATCAAATGAAACCGTCTCTGTATGTGCTTGGACTTCTGGTGCGAGCGTGGTTCCTTTGCTTGTGCGATTGTTCCAGTGTTATCACAGAAGATAACCAAAGGATCTGCACTCGAAGGAACGACACCAAGTTCTTGAACGAACTTACGAATCCACACTGCCTCCTTAGATGCTTCCGAGGCTGCAACATACTAGGCTTCTGTTGTGGAATCAGCAACTATAGACTATTTGAAACTCTTCCACACCACTGCTCCTCCATTCAAGCTAAAAACATAGCCTGATTGCCATCGGAAATCATCCTGGTCAGACTGGAACGAAGCGTCAGTATATCCTTCAATACTGAGTTCTTCCTGACCACCATATATCAAGAATATATCTTTGGTCCTCCGAAGATATTTTAAAATGTTCTTGACTGCAATCCAGTGCGCCTGACCTGGATTACTTTGGAACCGACTGGTCACGCTTAACCCGTAAGCGACGTCTGGGCGAGTACACAACAACGCATACATAATGGACCCAATAGCCGAAGCATAAGGCGTATTGTCCATTTCATCTTTCTCAGTCTATGTTTGTGGACACTGACTCTTTGAAAGATTCAGACCATGTCTGACTGGAAGATATCCTCTTTTAGAATTCTCTAAATGAAATCTCTCCAGGACTTTATCGATGTAAGTACTCTGGCACAGCCCGAGAAGCCTCTTAGATCTATCCCTGTAGATCTTCACACCTAACACATAGGCTGCTTCTCCTAAATCTTTCATCTGGAAACATTTTCTTAACCATGCTTTCACCGCATGCATTTCGGGAATATCGTTTCCAATGATTAAGATATCATCGACGTAGAGGACTAGGAAAGTAATCATGCTCCCACTAAACCTCTTATATACACACGGGTCATCCTCGTTCTTGATGAAACCAAATTCACTGACTGATTCATCAAAACGAATATTCCAGCTTCTTGATGCTTGTTTAAGTCCATAAATGGACTTCTTTAACTTGCATATCTTATGACGATCTGATGGATTAGTGAAACCTTTCGGTTGTGTCATATACACATCCTCATCCAATTTTCCATTAAGGAAAGCGGTCTTCACATCCATTTGCCAGATCTTGTTACATCCCGTTATCTTAACCCCAAACAAGCAACATAATTCATAAAAGAAACAGGATGTGTCATACAAGATCGATTCATATGCTAGGTAAAACCAAGTCCAGGAAACACGATCTGAAAATTTCGAAATTCCATACATATAAATCTCCACAAAAACACAATTTCATAAAGGTACCTGCCACCACGCATTCCTTGCACTAGACATATGCAAGGCAACAGTTATATCAAATCCGTATCAAAACCATAAAATCCATAAAGGTACCTGCCACCAGGCAATACTTGCACTAGACATATGCAAGTTACAGATATATCAAAACCGATTACAAAGAATACACCACAAACCGAAATTCAAAACAAAATCACAAAATCGCTTTTATAAACTCATACCAAACACCGAAACCAGGCCAAAGCCCGCGGTGACACAAAAATCAAAACCATTTAACTGCCACAATCCGGCAACACAAATTCATATAGTTTAGCCATAGTCGGCAGCACATGTTCACATAATTCAGATATTAAGGCCACAACCGGCATCATAAGTTCATTAAGCATAAATCACGATATCCATATAATGCTAACTGCGCCCCTGCTCTACTCCTGAAAATAATGAGGGGTGAGCTACACAGCCCAGTGAGTGGATAGTCTAAATCGACCATCCATAACATACACTCAAAAATATAGACAGATTATTTTAAAAATCTTTAACAGGAACAATTATGTTAACATATAACAACATAAAGAAAACAGAAGTTATAATAACAGTCAGATGTACACACCAACATATAACAAACTCAGGTTCTAGAGTTATACTCTAAACCAACTCAGATGTACACACCAACACATAACAAACTCAGGTTCTAGAGTTATACTCTAAACCAACTAAACACACCAACACTTAATTAACCTAGTTGTCCAGCATATTCAGTAGTGACCATTATGGTCTAACCCGGCTTTGGCCTAAGCACTGGGAGACTGCAAAATTTCATGCAACACATAAACATGGACAGTGAGTAGAATCAAGAGGTGGCCCCCGCCAGGTCACGACGTGGCACTTTGCTCTAAAACACCCCATAAACACATCGATGGATTGTGTGTAGATTCAAGAGGTGGCCCCCGCCGGGTCACGACGTGGCACTTTGCTCTACGACACCCCATATCACAAAAAGAGAGTGATGACATCAAGAGGTGGCCCCTGTCCGACCAAGACATGGCACTTTGTGTCAAAACCCGTTCTCCCAAAAGGTTCCTACTGGACAACAGACACATCTTATATCATATATCACAAAGGTGGACTCCTAAGTGTCAACTAGACTCTAGGATAGTCATCACAATAATCACATCGGGCAGGCTGAACAACAACCCCCATCACAATAATCATAACAGGCAGGCTGAACATCAACCCCCTTCACACATCACAATACAGGCTGAAAATTCAAACCCTTAACATATCACATATTGACCATCCCCTTGAGTACACAGCTACACTTAGCCTTAGTCCTAACCAACACATGATCACAACAGATAATATTCGAAAATCCCATATCAACATAATTTTCGAAATTCACATAACCACATAATATTCACATATTCAAAGATCACTTAACATTCCAAAAATCATAAATCACATAATATTTAAAAATCACATAACATAGTGTAATCCTTAAGTTTCAGGCTGGTCAGTTCAGTGTAACCTTGCTATGTTATCACCCAATGTTCTCAAACATGAATACATGATCTTAGATAAATAAACATGAGTTTTATAATATTATAAGCATTTATCAAGTATCCATAAAATCAATATAAAATTTAAACATAAACTTAAAGCGTGTATTCATCAATTTGCTTTACAATTCACACATGTAATCCATGGTTAACATAACATATTATCTACTAAAATTTTAAACCTTAGTTAACATGAATTTCATACTCAAGATCAATGATTTAATGCTTCCTAAACTCCATATAAGAAATACCCTAATTTCGGTTTTCATGGAGACATACCCTAAATTCGGTTTTCATGAAAAATATCAAGATTCAATTCACAATTAACATCAAGGATTCGGTTTTTCATAAATAATTATCAAGGTTACAAATTTTCGGTTTTCATCCCAACTATCAAGATTTCGGTTTTACACATGGTAATTTTTCATGCAATCAAATTTATTATTTAACACAACTATATTGATGAAGTTCGAATAAGACACATATGGAAGGAATTAAGACACCCCACTCACCTTGAACCGTGAACACTAAGGTGAAAACTCTCCAAAAAAACGTCTAGAGCCTTGCCACCACCAATGGAAAAGAACGCCACCCAAATCAAAGATGCCGGCCAAGGAAAAGGAAGAGGAAGAAAGGAAAATTCCTCCAAGCCCTCAAGAATCGCCTAAGTTCTTCAAAAATCGCCCCAAGCCTTCAAGCCGTCGCCCAAGATTTCTTTCAAGCCAAAATTCTCGCCCAAAAACTCTACCCTAACCGAAATACCAATTTGAATTTTCGGTTTTAAATTCTTAACCCATTAACCCATTAATTCAAATCGGGTTTAATCCATTTAACCAATAATTTGAATTTTAAACCCAATTAGCGCAAACCCAATAACCCATAATTAACTAATTAATTTAACCATTAACTAACCATTCACTTAATGAAAATCCAATAAGGATTTAATTGACATCCAATAAGGATTAACGTCCAATAACTCCAATTAATTGACAATTAAATAACTTAAATTAACAAGCAATAAACTCTAATTAATTACCTGAAAATTAGCATCCAATAAGCTAGTTAATTAATTAGCATTAACATCCAAAAATCTCTAATTTAATTAACTATAATTCAACAACCAAAATCTCTAATTAATTTATCATAAATTAACAATCAATACACAGGAATAATAACACAGTCAATAATTTTATTTAAATCAAAATAATGCTTACCAGGACTTAAGATCCTTGGATCTTACATCCCTCCCTCCTTATAAAGCTTTAGTCCTCTAAAGCTCAAATCATATCATCAAAGAGATAAGCATAAAATTTCCTCATATGAGCTTCAGTCTCCCAAGTCGCCTCCTCAACCGACTGATTTCCCCAGATAACCTTTACCAAAGGTATAGTCTTGTTCCTCAGAACTTTATCCTTTCTATCCACAATCCGGAGAGGTCTTTCCTCAAAAGTCAAATCACTCTGAATCTGAAGAGGTTCCAATTCCAATACATGAGATGGATCAGGATGATATTTCCTCAAAACAGAAACATGGAACACATTATGCACATGATCCATAGCAGGAGGTAAAGCTAATCTGTAAGCCACTGGACCAATTCTCTCAATAATGTCAAAAGGGCCTACAAATCTAGGGCTCAACTTGCCCTTTCTGCCAAACCTCATAACACCCTTAGTAGGTGACACCTTTAAGAAAACATGATCCCCTACCATAAACTCCAAGGAACGACGACGGTCATCAGCATAACTCTTCTGTCTGTCCCGAGAAATCTTCAGTTTATTCTGTATCTCTCTGACCTTATCAGTAGTCTCCTGAACTGCATCAGATCTCAAAATCATTCTGTCACCAGTTTCCTCCCAACACAAGGGAGTCCTACACCTTCTTCCATACAAAGCCTCATAAGGAGCCATCTGAATACTGGAGTGGAAACTATTATTATAAGTGAACTCTATCAAAGATAGATCCCGGTTCCACTCAGAACTCCAATCAACCACATAAGCTCTCAACAGGTCTTCTAGAGTCTGTATAGTACGCTCCGTCTGGCCATCAGACTGAGGATGGTATGCTGTACTAAAACTCAACTTAGTACCCAAACCCTCCTGTAAGCTCTTCCAAAATCTGGACAAAAATCGAGAGTCCCTATCAGACACAATATCAACAGGCACTCCATGCAGTCTGACTATCTCATCAATGTATAATCTAGCCAGCCTCTCTAAAGGATAAGTCATCTTGATCGGGAGAAAATGGGCTGATTTAGTGAGTCTATCAACGATCACCCAAATAGCATCATGACCCAATCTGGTTCTAGGCAAACCACACACAAAATCCATACTGATGCATTCCCACTTCCACTCAGGAATAGGAAGGGGCTGCAACAAACCACCAGGCTTCTGATGTTCAGCCTTTACAGTCTGACAGGTTAAACACCTAGAGACAAAATCAAATACTTCTTTCTTCATACCCGGCCACCAAAAATTTTTCTTAAGGTCCTGATACATCTTAGTCACACCAGGATGTAGAGAATATTTGGAGTTATGGCTGTCCTCCAATATTTCTTTCCTCAAGCTCGGTTCCTCAGGGACACATACCCTTCCACGAAATCGAAGAATACCATCATCAGACAGGCTAAAATCCTGAACTGCGCCATCAACCAGACTATCCTTGATCTGAACTAATCTCGGATCCACAGACTGCTGATCTCTGATCTTCTGCAACAAAGCAGACTGTACTCTGAGAAAAGCCACATAACCCGACTGAACTCTAGGAGAAACACTGATCCTGAGATCGCTGAACTCCTGCAGTAACCGCCACTCACTGACTCGTAAAGCAACTACTGAAGTAACTGGATGTCTGCTCAGTGCATCAGCCACTACATTGGCCTTTCCAGCCTGATACTGAATGGAGAAGTCATAGTCTTTGATCAACTCCATCCATCTTCTCTGTCTCATGTTCAACTCCTTCTGAGTGAAGATATACTTGAGACTCTGGTGATCAGTGAACAGATCGAACTCCTGACCCAGTAAATAGTGGCGCCATATCTTCAAAGCAAAGACTACGGCCGCCAACTCTAAATCATGAGTAGGGTAGTTCAATTCATACTCCTTCAGTTGTCTCGAAGCATAGGCTACTACAGAACCCTTCTGCATCAAGACACAACCCAACCCTTTGCCTGAAGCATCCGTATAAACAGTAAACCTTTCCCCATCACTAGGAATAATGAGGATCGGTGTACTAGTCAACCTCCTCTTCAGCTCTTGAAAGCTCTCTTCACACTTGTCATCCCAAATAAACTTGGCCTCCTTTCTGGTCAATTTAGTTAAAGGACCCGCCAGCTTGGAGAATCCCTCAACAAATCTCCGGTAGTAACCTGCTAAACCCAAGAAACTTCTGATCTCAGTAGCACTAGTCGGTCTTCCCCAATTGAGAATGGCTTGCACTTTAACTGGATCCACAGACACCCCTTGACCAGAAATCACATGCCCAAGGAAACTGATCTTCTCTAGCCAGAACTCACACTTACTAGCCTTGGCATATAACCGGTTCTTCCTCAGAACCTCCAGCACTCTGCGCAAGTCACTGACATGATCTGAAGTAGTCCGTGAGTATACCAAAATATTGTCGATAAAGACTACCACACAAGAGTCAAGCAATTCATGGAATACCCTGTTCATCAAATCCATGAAGACAGCAGGTGCATTCGTCAGTCCAAAAGGCATAACTAAAAATTCGAAATGCCCATACCTGGTCCTGAAAGCAGTCTTAAATATATCCTCATCCTTGACCCTCAGCTGGTAATACCCTGATCTCAGATCAATCTTAGAGAACACTGTCGCTCCCTGTAATTGATCAAATAGATCATCAATTCTGGGAAGAGGATACTTATTCTTGATAGTCACTTGGTTCAGTTGCCTGTAGTCTATACACATCCTCAGGGTTCCATCTTTCTTCTTTACGAACAGCACTGGTGCTCCCTAGGGAGAAGCACTAGGCCGAATGTACCCTTTCTCTAGCAATTCCTCCAGTTGTTTCTTAAGTCCGGCCAGCTCTGAGGTAGCCATGCGATAAGGAGCTCTGGAGATAGGTGCCGTACCTGGCGCCAACTCAATGCCAAACTCTACCTCTCGAATCGGTGGCAAGCCTGAAAATTCTTCAGAGAACACATCAGGAAATTCTTTCACCACCGCCATCTTAGTCAAATCAGAAGTAGAATCATCCTGCACCTTAACATGCGCAAGATAACCCTTGCATCCACTAGCAAGTAACTTCCTGGCCTGCAGGAAAGATATTACATGCGGTCCTTGGTCTGACACTAGACCTCTCACAAAAATCCTACTCCCATCTAGCAGATTTAAAGTGATTACTTTCTCAAAGCAATCCACAGTAGCATGATGTGAGGATAACCAATCCATTCCTAAGATGACATCATAATCTTGCATGTCTAAAAGGATTAGATCTACCAGAAACTCATAACCCTCTACATGCACTACACAATCAGCACAAACAGTATCTGTAGACAATGATTTTCCTATGGGAGTACTCACAGACACAACATAGTCTAGCATCTTAGATACAACAGGTAAACATGCAGCAAATCTAACAGACACAAAAGACAGATTTGCACCAGGATCAAATAAGATACGAGCTAACTGATCAAATACAAATAAGGTACCTTCCACGACGGATCGGGAAGCTCGTGTATCCTTCTCAGCCACAGCATAAACTCGTGTCTGGACTATAGGCTTCTCTGCGCCTCTATTCTGCATCTCAGGCTCTTTGCAGTCCTTGACCATGTGCCCTGGTTTCTTACACCTGAAGCATACACCATTCCTCTTATGACAGTCTTTCACCAGGTGTCCCTTGAGCCCACAATAATTACAAGTCCGGTCCTCTGTGATACTGTTTCTTACATCCCTGGCATCCCTGAACTGCTGCGGTGCATCCCTAGACTGCTGCGGTACATCCCTGGACTGCTGCGGTGCCTTGTAGGAGTAAGGCTTATACCTGTTCTTTTTGTAGTCCTTATGTTTAGGGTACTTCTTACCCTTGCCGCCAATGCCATACTGAGGAGCTGCCGTCTCAGCTGCAGGAACCACAGTCACGGCAACATGAGAACTCCTCTCAGATATGTATCTCTCAATGGTGCGTGCTCGCCCAACAGTCTCAACATAGGTCTCCAAATGCTGAGCACCAACCTGCTCCCGAATGTCCCATCTGAGACCTCTAAGAAACTTAGTAGCCCTTCTCTTTTCAGTGTTTATCAGGTGAGGGGCATACTTTCCCAACTTAGTGAACTGCAATTCATACTGGTCCACAGTCATATCACCTTGCTCCAGGTGAATAAATGCCACCTCTCGGTCCTCCACCAAACTATCTGGGAAGTACTTCTCGTTAAATCGAGACAAGAAGTAAGGCCAATCTACAGTCTCATGTCTTTCTTCGGCAAGTCTCACCACGCCCTTCCACCACTCATCTGCGTCAGCACGCATCATATAGGTGGTCAGACATAACTTATCCTCATCTGAGCAGCGCATGACTTGGAAAATCTTTTCCAAGCACAACTGCCAGTTCTCAGCAGTACTGGATTCTGAGCCCCCATAAAAAGAACTAGGACCCAGTTTCTGGAATTCACTCACAAGTGAAGCATAGCGCCTGTGAGCGCCCTCCTGAGAGTCATACCTCACCGCCCGAGTAGTATTCTGGGGTCTCTCTTGAGTCAGCTGCTGCAAAAGCTGCTGTTGTGCCTCTTGATGCTGAGTCTGTTGCTGCTGCAGCATCTGAGCTTGCCTCTCTATCATGGCACCTTGTTGCTGTACCATGCCAGTCAGAGCCTCAATAGTTCTCGTGAGGTTCGAAGGCTGCTCATCCTCGCCACTAGCATTTCCTCTGGTTCGCACCATCTTAAATTCCTACACACACATACCATAGTCAGGAAAACAAACATAAACCTATCAGGTGTCTAGCAATACACAAACATGTTTTCCCCCCGAACTAAATTTTAGCTAGCCAACCTGCCTCTGATACCATTCTGTTACATCCCGTTATCTTAACCCCAAACAAGCAACATAATTCATAAAAGAAACAGGATGTGTCATACAAGATCGATTCATATGCTAGGTAAAACCAAGTCCAGGAAACACGATCTGAAAATTTCGAAATTCCATACATATAAATCTCCACAAAAACACAATTTCATAAAGGTACCTGCCACCACGCATTCCTTGCACTAGACATATGCAAGGCAACAGTTATATCAAATCCGTATCAAAACCATAAAATCCATAAAGGTACCTGCCACCAGGCAATACTTGCACTAGACATATGCAAGTTACAGATATATCAAAACCGATTACAAAGAATACACCACAAACCGAAATTCAAAACAAAATCACAAAATCGCTTTTATAAACTCATACCAAACACCGAAACCAGGCCAAAGCCCGCGGTGACACAAAAATCAAAACCATTTAACTGCCACAATCCGGCAACACAAATTCATATAGTTTAGCCATAGTCGGCAGCACATGTTCACATAATTCAGATATTAAGGCCACAACCGGCATCATAAGTTCATTAAGCATAAATCACGATATCCATATAATGCTAACTGCGCCCCTGCTCTACTCCTGAAAATAATGAGGGGTGAGCTACACAGCCCAGTGAGTGGATAGTCTAAATCGACCATCCATAACATACACTCAAAAATATAGACAGATTATTTTAAAAATCTTTAACAGGAACAATTATGTTAACATATAACAACATAAAGAAAACAGAAGTTATAATAACAGTCAGATGTACACACCAACATATAACAAACTCAGGTTCTAGAGTTATACTCTAAACCAACTCAGATGTACACACCAACACATAACAAACTCAGGTTCTAGAGTTATACTCTAAACCAACTAAACACACCAACACTTAATTAACCTAGTTGTCCAGCATATTCAGTAGTGACCATTATGGTCTAACCCGGCTTTGGCCTAAGCACTGGGAGACTGCAAAATTTCATGCAACACATAAACATGGACAGTGAGTAGAATCAAGAGGTGGCCCCCGCCAGGTCACGACGTGGCACTTTGCTCTAAAACACCCCATAAACACATCGATGGATTGTGTGTAGATTCAAGAGGTGGCCCCCGCCGGGTCACGACGTGGCACTTTGCTCTACGACACCCCATATCACAAAAAGAGAGTGATGACATCAAGAGGTGGCCCCTGTCCGACCAAGACATGGCACTTTGCGTCAAAACCCGTTCTCCCAAAAGGTTCCTACTAGACAACAGACACATCTTATATCATATATCACAAAGGTGGACTCCTAAGTGTCAACTAGACTCTAGGATAGTCATCACAATAATCACATCGGGCAGGCTGAACAACAACCCCCATCACAATAATCATAACAGGCAGGCTGAACATCAACCCCCTTCACACATCACAATACAGGCTGAAAATTCAAACCCTTAACATATCACATATTGACCATCCCCTTGAGTACACAGCTACACTTAGCCTTAGTCCTAACCAACACATGATCACAACAGATAATATTCGAAAATCCCATATCAACATAATTTTCGAAATTCACATAACCACATAATATTCACATATTCAAAGATCACTTAACATTCCAAAAATCATAAATCACATAATATTTAAAAATCACATAACATAGTGTAATCCTTAAGTTTCAGGCTGGTCAGTTCAGTGTAACCTTGCTATGTTATCACCCAATGTTCTCAAACATGAATACATGATCTTAGATAAATAAACATGAGTTTTATAATATTATAAGCATTTATCAAGTATCCATAAAATCAATATAAAATTTAAACATAAACTTAAAGCGTGTATTCATCAATTTGCTTTACAATTCACACATGTAATCCATGGTTAACATAACATATTATCTACTAAAATTTTAAACCTTAGTTAACATGAATTTCATACTCAAGATCAATGATTTAATGCTTCCTAAACTCCATATAAGAAATACCCTAATTTCGGTTTTCATGGAGACATACCCTAAATTCGGTTTTCATGAAAAATATCAAGATTCAATTCACAATTAACATCAAGGATTCGGTTTTTCATAAATAATTATCAAGGTTACAAATTTTCGGTTTTCATCCCAACTATCAAGATTTCGGTTTTACACATGGTAATTTTTCATGCAATCAAATTTATTATTTAACACAACTATATTGATGAAGTTCGAATAAGACACATATGGAAGGAATTAAGACACCCCACTCACCTTGAACCGTGAACACTAAGGTGAAAACTCTCCAAAAAAACGTCTAGAGCCTTGCCACCACCAATGGAAAAGAACGCCACCCAAATCAAAGATGCCGGCCAAGGAAAAGGAAGAGGAAGAAAGGAAAATTCCTCCAAGCCCTCAAGAATCGCCTAAGTTCTTCAAAAATCGCCCCAAGCCTTCAAGCCGTCGCCCAAGATTTCTTTCAAGCCAAAAATCTCGCCCAAAAACTCTACCCTAACCGAAATACCAATTTGAATTTTTGGTTTTAAATTCTTAACCCATTAACCCATTAATTCAAATCGGGTTTAATCCATTTAACCAATAATTTGAATTTTAAACCCAATTAGCGCAAACCCAATAACCCATAATTAACTAATTAATTTAACCATTAACTAACCATTCACTTAATGAAAATCCAATAAGGATTTAATTGACATCCAATAAGGATTAACGTCCAATAACTCCAATTAATTGACAATTAAATAACTTAAATTAACAAGCAATAAACTCTAATTAATTACCTGAAAATTAGCATCCAATAAGCTAGTTAATTAATTAGCATTAACATCCAAAAATCTCTAATTTAATTAACTATAATTCAACAACCAAAATCTCTAATTAATTTATCATAAATTAACAATCAATACACAGGAATAATAACACAGTCAATAATTTTATTTAAATCAAAATAATGCTTACCAGGACTTAAGATCCTTGGATCTTACAGATCTCATAATCACACCCATACCTACTGAAATCATACCTACTGAAATCATCAGTAAAGGTAATGAAGTACTGATAGCCACCTCTGGCATGTTTACTAAATGGCCCACACACATCACTGTGTATAAGGTCAAGTAAACTTGAAGCCCTTTGACCTTTATTAGGAAAAGGTGACTTCGTCATTTTGCCCATTAAACAAGCTTTACATGTATCAATCTCCTCACAGGAGAATGATCCCAGCAGTCCATGATCATGCAACCGCTTAATGCGTTTCTTGTTAATATGGCCTAAACGACTATGCCATAGCAAGGTGCTGTCATCAGCATACTTGGCTTTCTTAATATCAATCTGCTGTATAGAACATTCCATGTCCAACATGAATAACCCATTGCTAATTGATCCAGTGGCATAAACAATATTATCAAAAGATAAAACACACTTTGAAATATTGCATTCAAAGGAAAACCCTTTCCTGACAAGAGCAGGAATAGAGATAATATTTTTAGTAATGCTAGGAACAAAGTAACAATTGTCTAGTTCCAATACAAGCCCAGATGGTAGAGAAATGAAATATGTGCCTACAGCAACAGCAGCAACCCGTGCCCCGTTTCCAACTCGTAGGTCCACCTCATGCTGTCCCACCTGTCTTCTTCTCTTGAGTTCCTGTACATTTGAACAAATGTGAACTCCACATGCAGTGTCCAACACCCATGATATAGAAGAAGAGAACATGACCTCAGTCACATAAATACCTGAGCCAGAAGCGATGCTTCCCTTCTTGTCTCCTTGGAGCGCTTTACAGTCCTTTTTCCAGTGACCCAGCTGGCCACAGTGGAAACATCTGTATTCCTTCGACCGCTTAACCTTTTGTTTCAGCGCCTTGTTGTAGTTCTTGACTGGGGTTTTTCCCTTCTTCCCCTTCTTCTTGTTCCTAGAAGGAACCATTAAGACAGAGGATGAAGGCTTTCCCTTCAGAGTTTCCTCTGTAGTCAAGAGCATATTCAGCAACTCTGCCGGGGTACAGTCGATTTTGTTCATATTAAAGTTAATAATGAACGCATCGAAAGAAGGCGGTAGAGACTGCAGAATAATGTCTACAGCAAGCTCCTGATTGATGGTGTGTCCCAGTTTCTCTAGAGCCTCCTTGTGCCCAATCATCTTGAGCATATGAGCTCCCACTGGACTCCCTTCAGCCAGTTTGCTCTGAAAGAACAGCTTGGTCAAGTTATAGCGCTCAGTCCTCACCTGTGCAGCATACAGCATCTTGAGGTTTGCTATAATTTCTATAGCAGACATATCCTCATGCTGACGCTGCAGCGGTGGCGTCATAGACGCTAACATCAGGCAAGCGACATCAATGCTATCATTGACATGCTTTTCATAGGCTTCCCGAACCGCCCTTGCGGCGTTCGGAGCGGGTTGAGGCGGTATCGCCGTCTCGAGGACATACAGTTTCCTCTCTGCCTTAAGAACAATCTTAAGGTGTCCGTACCAGTCTGAGAAGTTTGGCCCAGCAAACTTCTCCCTTTCCAGTAGGGATCGCACATTGAAGTTCATGGTGTTCGTTGCTGCAGGAATCTACAACAATGCAAGAACAGCAAGGTCAGTATCAATGTTAAGAATCAATCAGGACTTAAGAATGATTCTTTTTCTCACTATTTTATCTGACTGAAAAATCCATTAAACAGTCCGAAAGAGTAAACACTCTTTTAGTGAGATGGGATCCAGATTTCATACTTGGTCTCCGCGTCCCGCTCAGGCGAGATAAGATGCATAGAGAGTACAAGCACTAATTTCTGGTAGGCAATTCCTGCCAATCGCCAACCCATGCGATTCCCCTTCATCTGGGCAATCCAGCAGACTGTGCCAACTGAGTTGGTACAACACAGTCTCTGATCCCTCAGATGGCTGCCTCCATATAGCTCACATATGCTCAGTATGTAGCCTACATGGTCAAGCTGACCTGACCTACTCCTTGGACCACCACGTGCTATGCTGAGCAACGAGAAGCGATAAATCCCTTCTCTGTAACACGCAGGTGTAATCCCGCACCGTCTGAAGATAGATGGACGTGCCCACTGAGTGGGTACAACACGGCTCCAACGATAGTCAGAACAGTGAGGTTTCGCGTCAGAAGGCTTTACGTGCTTGATATTTAGCGTTGGATTTTAACGGTCTTTTATCTTCTTACCTATCATGCAATTCCTATGGTGATAGCAGAAGATAAACTCATGCATTTCTAATTATATAAGCAATAAATAGAAAGCATGCTGATCTTATGTGGTAAAAGCCCATTAAGCCTAAGTAAGACCTTAACCTAACTTAAGTCTTGACTTGCTTTTCCTCATGGGGCTTTTGCTTCTCATCTGGCCCAACTTAGGGCCCAAGCGCCAATTGCAGCTGAGGTGCGCCCACCAGGGAAAATGCGCCTGTCCCAGAGTCGAACCCTGGACCTCCCACCTGGTTAAGCGTCAAGCTGCATGCGCCTCTGCCATGTGTGCTCTGTGCTCTTGTCTGATAAATTTACAAATTAATCTATCTATACAAAATTGACACGCAGGTCAATTACACTTTATAAATTAAATAAAATGTGATGCGCAGATCACGATAAATATTAATTTACAACAATTCACCAGGCTCGCAGGCCCCAGCACAGCACACATTAAGGGCAACCCACATAAGATAAAATAAACAAGCACATGGCATCATCCAAAAATCATGTGATCCAACATAAAAAATTAAAATTTCGAAAACCCCATTGGCATCAATTTTAATTTTCCTTATGTGCCCTACTACCTTACAACAGTCCATTGATAGGGATCCACTCATCATGTCTAGTCAGATCCACTGCCCTTGCATGCACCAAGTCCTAACTGACTTGAGTCGACCAAAAGGTCAACCATGCATGCGCCAAGGGCTGAATAGCCACAATGAGGTCTAGCAAGCGGGCGTGACCCCGGGCCTAACTCATGTGCGTTCATTAGTTGTCTCACAATCAGACATCGCTACATGCCTGTGATGCAGTCGACCTATAGCCACCACGTGCTCGCGCATGGGTGCCATCTGGTCGACCCATCTAGGCTGTCAGATGGTCTGATCAGACTATTGGATCTAACCTAGAGGATGACTTCAGCCCCATCAACCCGTCTAAGGGTTTATAGCAGGCGCCTCTTAGATCTAGTGAAGGTCGCGCAAGTGATATAGTTTTGAGAAAAACAAACTATGCGCCACACAAACATGCGCCATCAAAACATATTCAAGTTTCGCATATGCAACAACTAAAGATGAAAGTTCGCATGTATAGATCTAAGCATACAAGGATCACAAAAAAGGCTAAAGCAATCATAAAATCATGCATCAACCAGCGCTCTGATACCAATTGAAAGTCCCCACAAGGGGGGCGAAACCCTAAGACATGCGCATATATGAATTTGCATGGGCGGAATCTAGGGTTTCCTAGGATCGCATAGCATGTATTATATGATCAACTTAGAACAACAATGATCATACCATGGCCATTGTTTGTATGATGTCGAGGAAGAAAAGATCGACAGGGGTCTCCTCCAGAGGATGCGCACACAATATGAAGAAGCCGCCTACTCCCTTGGTGCTCCTTGTGCTAGCAAGGTTCCAAGAGGTTCTTGTCGTATGAAAAAAGGAAGATGATCTCCTTGCTTGGCGAAAAAAAACTTTCTCCTCTTGTCGTCCACTCTTTTACACGAGAATGCAAAAACTCTCAAAATCACAAGAGGCGACAAAGGCGTGAAGAGGCGAGCAACATGAGGCGTGGTCACGTAAGTGATCATGCTTTCTAAAAATAGAAATCCACTCCCTCACATGCGATCATGGGTTTACCCCAATCGCAAACTCCTCTCCATTTGAACCACACGCTCACATGATGAGCTGGTTCATTTCGGTTTGGTCCAAGACCAATTAACCCAAGCAATCCAGTCTAGATCTCAATTAAACCCTAAGGCTCCAGATCTAACCGTTGATCTCTTGATGCTTCTGATCTCACTGATCTAGCATCCAATCTCTCGATCGAAGTGAAGAAACCCCTTTCAAGAGGGGGGCGTGAAACCCTAAAGAGGGGGTGGGCGCATATCAAGATTTTCGCAAGGAAGCATAGGGTTTATTAGGATCTTTTGCATGCCATATGATCAACATCAAAAACGATTGCAACCATGAATGAAGGATCATACCATCGCCATCATATGGATGGTAGCTTGGAAGCAAAGACCGAAAGGGATCTTCTCCCTAGTTGACGCACACAAGGTGATGTGCCTACTCCTTGGAGATCCTTGTGCTAGCAAGGTTCTTCAAGGGTTCTTGCCGTATGGAAAGGGAATGAGAGATGGTCTCTAGGCTTGCCGAACCTTCTCCAAGATGTCTCCTTCTCCACACCAAGGTCTCGTCGAGAGAGAGAGGTGCCAAAGGTTGAATGGAGCGTTCACTTGTTTTGGCGTTGAAGGGAACATGCGCTTATTACTTTCCAAAATAGGAAAGACATTAAGCCATGCGTTCAAGATCTCTAAACCGATCAATAACGCCACAAACAATGAACCATGCGTTCAAGCTCTTGAACCGGTTCAATGTAAATGCATTTGGTCCAAAGACCAAACCAAACCAGCCCAAGCCATTTGGTCTAGATCATCTTAAACCCTAAGGCTGCAGATCTAACCGTTCATCTCGTCATGCTCTTGATCTCACCGATCTAGCATCAATACTCTCGATCGAAGCTTACCGATCTCAAGCCCTAATCAATCAAACATGATCAGACCAGATCTCACTTACAATCAGAGATTAAATCCCTTTGAACTGAACCGAAACAATTCAGTCCACACGATCTGACTTAAGTAAGCCATATCATCAAATTGTGCGACCCTAAGGGTTTCCTTTAAATGTCGGTAACGATAACTTACGTTATCACGATCAGTGTGGGGTATCTAGCAACACATCACTGTCTCCCGATATAAAGGAAAGAGTCTTCCAAGACTACACCCAAACCACAGCACAAGTGTGAATCCACTTCACTAGGCATACAAGTTTCCTTTGCCACTAGATGTTCTTATTGGACAAGCGTGTCAAGCCTGTAACTCCAATATGATGAGCATGATTAGATCAGGTGAACATAGTCACCTGGGTATGGCCATACACTTTCTAAATCATCTCATCCAGGGGGGCCCTTTTAGAACATCACACTCCAATCCAGGAGATGGCAATCCTTTGTCTATCACTAGTGCCCTAACCTGACTCAAGCTCATTATCCAAGATAGTTTATAATCATTATATTTCAAATGATATTGAACTAACTCAAAACAATGACAATCATCATTTAGAAACACAAGCGATCTCAAGTCAGAGGACATGTGCCACTTGTTGCAAACAAGGAATATTCACATTGTGACAAGCAATTGAATATCCTAGTAGGGTCTGTCCAGTACATCCAATGTACCCATGAGTCTACATCTTATTCCATGCTCGAAGCATCCTATAAGATTAGAACACATATTAGTCTCAATCATATCAAGGCTGTCTCAGGTTCACGAAGATATCTCGACTAAGGACAATATAGCATGTCAGCCTAGCTGAACAGCTTTGAGACATTATTCAGAAGAACACACATTGCAGCAGATGATGTAACAACCTGAATAATAACCATTGCCTTTATAAACATAAGAGTTTATATATGATACTGTTACAATCCCAAGGCCTCAAACATTAGCCTTAAGGGCATACCCCAACACGAAGCTTACCGATCTCAAGCTCTAATCAATCAAACATGATCAGACCAGATCTCACTCACAATCAGAGATTAATTCCCTTTAAACTGAACCCAAAACAATTCAGTCCACACGATCTGACTTAAGTAAGCCATATCATCAAATTGTGCGACCCTGAGGGTTTCCTTTAAATGTCGGTAACGATAACTTACGTTATCACGATCAGAGAGGGGTATCTAGCAACACATCACTGTCTCCCGATATAAAGGAAAGAGTCTTCCAAGACTACACCCAAACAACAGCACAAGTGTGAATCAACTCACTAGGCATACATGATTCCTTTGCCACTGGATGTTCTTTATTGGACAAGCCTATCAAGCTTGTAACTCAAATATGATGAGCATGATTAGATCAGATGAACATAGTCATCTGGGTATGGCCATACACTTTCTCAATCATCTCATCCAGGGGGCCCCTTTAGAACATCACACTCCAATGAAGGAGACGGCAATCCTATATCTATCACTAGTGACCTAACATGACTCAAGCTCACCATCCAAGATAGTCTATAACCATTATGTTTCAAATGATATTGAACTACCTCAAAACAATGACAATCATCATTTAGAAACACAAGTGATTTCAAGTCAGAGGACATGTGTCACTTGTTGCAATCAAGGATTATTCACATTGTGACAAGTAATTGAATAACCTAGTAGGGTCTGTCCAGTACATCCAATGTACCCATGAGTCTACATCTTATTTCATGCTCGAAGCATCCTATAAGACTAGAATACATATTAGTCTCAATCATATCAGGGCTGTCTCATGTTCACCAAGATATCTCGACTAAGGACTTTACTGCATGTCAGCCTAGCTGAACATCATAGAGACATTATTCAGAAGTACGCTCATTGCAGCAGACAATGTAACAACCTGAATAACAACCATTGCCTTTATAAACATAAGAGTTTATGAAAGTCCCCTTTCAATAAGGGGGGGGGCCGAAACCCTAAAGTGGCGCATAGAAAACATGGGCAGCGGATACTAGGGTTTCATGGGATCGATGCATGTATTATGATCAACATTAAATCTTTTGAATGCAAGAAAGAATGCGATTCATACCATGGCCATTTCTAGATGGCGCCTTGGAAGCAAGAGAACAAAAGAGGTCTCCTCCAAATCGTCACACACAAGATGATCAACGGCTTGCTCCTTCTTGTCGTCCCTTGTGCTAGCAAGGATCGTCCAAGGTGTCTTTGATCGTTTGAAGGGAAGAGAGAGCTTTCCTTGCTTGGCGATTTTTTCTTCTTTCGTCTACCACCTTTTCTCACACGAATGTGTGAAGAGCCAAAGGCAAAACGGCGACTAGAGGGCGAGAGAGGGGCGACGTGAGAGAGATGTGGTCACGTTGTGACATGCTATCTAAAAATAGCAAAACCATCTCAACGTTCAAGTGACCCCAATCGCAAATGACAACTTGAACCATACGCTCATCCAATGAGCTGGTTCAAATCGATTTGGTTCAATAACCAAATAAACCAAGCAATTAGTCCAGATTATAATAAACCCCTAAGGCTTAAGATCTGACCATTGATCTCTTGATGCTCCTGATCTCACTAATCTAGCATCTATTCTCTCAATCGAAGCTTACCGATCTCAAGCCCTAATCAATCAAACATGATCAGACTATATCTCACTTACAATCAGAGACTAAATCCCTTTAAACTGAACCTAAACAATTCAGTCCACACGATCTGACTTAAGTAAGCCATATCATCAAATTGTGCGACCCTAAGGGTTTCCTTTAAATGTCGGTAACGATAACTTACGTTATCACGATCAGTGAGGGGTATCTAGCAACACATCACTGTCTCCCGATATAAAAGAAAGAGTCTTCCAAGACTACACCCAAACCATAGCACAAGTGTGAATCCAATTCACAAGGCATGCAAATTTCCTTTGCCACTGGATGTTCTTATTGGACAAGCGTGTCAAGCTTGTAGCTCCAATATGATGAGCATGATTAGATCAGATGAACACTGTCACCTGGGTATGGCCATACACTTTCTCAATCATCTCATACAGAGGGGGGCCCCTTTAGAACATCACACTCCAATTAAGGAGACGGCAATCCTATGTCTATCACTAGTGCCCTAACCTGACTCAAGCTCACCATCCAAGATAGTCTATAACCATTATGTTTCAAATGATATTGAACTACCTCAAAACAATGACAATCATCATTTAGAAACACAAGCGATCTCAAGTCAGAGGAAATGTGCCACTTGTTGCAATCAAGGATTATTCACATTGTGACAAGCAATTGAATATCCTAGTAGGGTCTGTCCAGTACATCCAATGTACCCATGAGTCTACAGCTTATTCCATGCTCGAAGCATCCTATAAGATTAGAACACATATTATGTTGGGGTATGCCCTTAAGGCTAATGTTTGAGGCCTATGGGAATGTATCAGTATCATGTAATAAACTGTTATGTTTATAAAGGCATGGTTGTTATTCAGTTAGTTACATTGTCTGCTGCAATATATGTTCTTCTGAATAATGTCTCAAAGCTGTTCAGCTGGGCTGACATGCAATTATGTCCTTAGTCGATATATCTTGGTGAACATGAGACAGCCTTGATATGGTCAAGACTAATATGTGTTCTAATCTTATAGGATGCTTCGAGCATGGAATAAGATGTAGACTCATGGGTACATTGGATGTACTGGACAGACCCTACTAGGATGTTCAATTGTTTGTCACAATGTGAATATTCCTTGAATGTGACAAGTGGCACATTTCCTCTGACTTGAGATCACTTGTGTTATCTAAATGATGATTGCCATTGTTTTGAGGTAGTTCAATATCATTTGAAACATAATGATTATAGACTATCTTGGATGGTGAGCTTGAATCAGGTTAGGGCACTAGTGATAGACATAGGATTGCCGTCTCCTTGTTTAAGGAGTGTGATGTTCTAAAGGGGCCCCCTGGATGAGATGATTGAGAAAGTGTATGGCCATACCCAGGTGACTGTGTTCATCTGATCTAATCATGCACATCATATTGGAGTTACAAGCTTGACAGGCTTGTCCAATAAGAACATCCAGTGGCAAAGGAAATATGCATGCCTTGTGAATTGATTCACACTTGTGCTATGGTTTGGGTGTAGTCTTGGAAGACTCTTTCCTTTATATCGGGAGATAGTGATGTGTTGCTAGATACCCCTCACTGATCGTGATAATGAGAATTATCGTTACCGACATTTAGAGGAAACCCTCAGGGTCGCACAATTTGATGATATGGCTTACTTAAGTCAGATCGTGTGGACTGAATTGTTCGGGTTCAGTTTAAAGGGATTTAATCTCTGATTGTAAGTGAGATCTGGTCTAATCATGTTTGATTGATTAGGGCTTGAGATCGGTAAGCTTTGATCGAGAGATTGGATGCTAGATCGGTCAGATCAGGAGCATCGAGAGATTGACGGTCAGATCAAGAACTTAAGTGTTTATTGTGGTCTGGACTGATTGCTTGGTTTATTTGGTTATTGAACCAAACTTAAGTGAACCGGCTCATGGATGAGCGCTTGGTTCAATTCAAAGAAGAGAGGAAAATGCGATTGGTTAAATGCATGAACACATGATCGCATGAAAGAGTGAGGTTGGCTATTTTTAGCAACCACGTCTCCATGTCTTGTGTGGAGCGCATATCGTGTGGCCTCCTCTCTATTCTCGTCGCCTCCTCTCGTGTTGATCATTATTCTTCACGCCTTGAAGAGTCGAGAAGAAAAAAACAAGCAAGCTCTCTCTCATTTCCCATACGAAGGACTCCTTGAAGATTTGCTAGCACAAAGTCGCCAAGGAAGTAGTCGCCTTCTCATTGTGTGCGTCATCTAAGGAGAAGAGGCACTTGCGTCTTTGATTCTAAGACACCATCAAACCGATGGCAATGGTATGATTTTATCTCTTGTGCAATCGGTTTTTAAGTTGATAATAATACATGCATCAAAGGTCCTAGAAACCCTCCTTTCCGTTGCTTTAAAAATTACATGCGCCTATCTAGGGTTTCGCCCCCCTTATTTAGGGGTTCTTTCAATTGGTATCAGAGCCAAGTTTGCATGTTTCTATGATTGCTTAAAACTTTGTGATCCATGTATAAGTATGCTTAGATCTATAACATGCGCATATTAGATGTTCCATGCGAAAAATATATCATGTTACATTCAAACCTTGGCGCATGTTCTTGGCGCTTGTTTTTGTATGTTTTTCTCAAAAACTTATATCACATGCGCGTATAACCTTAGATCTAAGGCACCTACTGTAAACCCTTAGATGGGTTATTAGGGTTGAAATCTCAGTCTAGTCAAGATCCAACCAGTCTGATCAGACTATCTGACAGCCTGAATGGGTCGACCAGATAGCACCTTGGCGCAAGCCTGAGGTGGCTATAGGTCGACTGCAGACAGGTGTGTAGCGATGTCTGATTGAGACAACTAATGAACACACATGAGTTAGGCCCGGGGTCACACCCGCTTGCCAGACCTCATTGTGGTTGTTCAGCCCTGGCGCATGCATAGTTGACCTTATGGTCAACTCAAGTCAGTTAGGACTTGGTGCATGAAAGGGCAGTGGATCTGACTGGGTCTGATGAGTGGATCCCTAGTAATGGACCATTGTAAGGTAGTAGGGCGAATAAGGAAAATTAAAATTGATCCCAAGGGGTTTTCGAAATTTAATTTTTCATGAGTGGATCACATGTTGGTTGTTGCATATGCTTGTTTATTTCTTCTTATGTGGGCTGCCCGTTATTAATGTGTGCTGTGCTGGGGCCTGCGTGCCTGGGAGTTAATTGTAAATTAATTTTTATTTTTGTGATCTGCGAATCACAGTTTAATTAATTTATAATGTGAAATTGACCTGCGTGTCAATCTTGTCTAGATAGTTAAATTTGTAATTTAATTAGACAAGAGCACAGAGCACACTTGGCAGAGGCGCATGCAGCAGTGGCTGGACCAGGTGGGAGGTCTAGGGATCGACCCTAGGACCAGGCGCATATTCCTGGTGGGCGCACCTATGCTGCAGATGGCGCTTGGGCCCTGGTTTGGGCCAGATGAGCAGCTAAAGACCCATGAAGAGCAAGTGAAGACTTAATTTAAGTTAAGGTCTCACTAGGGCTATGGGCTTTTACCACATAAGATTCATGCTTTCTTTTATTGTTTAAATATTAGAATTGCATGATTAGTTTATCTTCTGCTATCACCATAGGAATTGCATGATAGTGAAGAAGATAAAAGACCGTTAAAATCCAACGATCAAATATCAAGCTCGTAAGCCTTCTGACGCGAAACCTCACTGTTCTGATTATCGTTGGAGCCGTGTTGTACCCACTCAGTGGGCACGTCCATCTATCTTCAGACGGTGTGGGACTACACCTGTGTGTTACAGAGTAGGGATTTATCCCTTCTCGTTGCTCAGCATAGCACATGGTGGTCCAGGGAGTAGGTCGGGTCAGCTTGACCGTGTAGGCTACATATGTGGCGCATATGGTAGCACATGGAGGCAGCCATCTGTGGGGTCAGAGACTGTGTTGTACCAACTCAGTTGGCACAGTCTGCTGGATTGCCCGGATGAAGGGGAATCGCACGGGTTGGCGATTGGCTGGGACAGCCTACCAGAGATTAGTGCTTGTACTCTCTGTGCATCTTATCTCGCCTGAGCGGGACGCGGAGACCAAGTATGAAATCTGGATCCCATCTCACTAAAAGAGTTCTACTCTTTCGGGCTGTTTTGCTGGATTTTTCAGCCAGATAAAATAGTGAGAAAAAGAATCTTTCTTAAGTCCTGATTGATTCTTATACATTGATACTGACCTTGCTGTTCTTGCATTGTTGTAGATACCTGCAGCAACGAACACCATGAACTTCAATGTGCGATCCCTACTGGAAAGGGAGAAGTTTGCTGGGCCGAACTTCTCTGACTGGTTTGGACACCTTAAGATCGTTCTTAAGGCAGAGAGGAAACTGTATGTCCTCGAGACGGCGATACCGCCGCAGCCCGCTCCGAACGCCGCAAGGGCGGTTCGGGAAGCCTATGAAAAGCACGTCAATGATAGCATTGATGTCGCTTGCCTGATGCTAGCGTCTATGACGCCACCGCTGCAGCGTCAGCATGAGGACATGTCGGCTATAGAGATTATAGCGAACCTCAAGATGCTGTATGCTGCACAGGCAAGGACTGAGCGCTACAATTTGACGAAGCTCTTCTTTCAGAGCAAACTGGCTGAAGGGAGCCCAGTGGGAGCTCACGTGCTCAAGATGATTGGGCACAAGGAGGCTCTAGAGAAACTGGGGCATACCATCAACCAGGAGCTTGCTGTGGACATTATTCTGCAGTCTCTCCCGCCTTCATTCGACGCGTTCATTATTAATTCTAATATGAACAAAATCGATTGTACTCCGGCAGAGCTGCTGAATATGCTCTTGACCACTGAGGAGACTCTGAAGGGTAAGCCTTCGACCTCTGTCTTAATGGTTCCTTCCAGGAACAAGAAGAAGGGGAAGAAGGGCAAGGCCACTGTCAAGAGCTACAGCAAGGCTCTAAAGCAAAAGGTGAAGCGGTCCAAGGAATACAGGTGTTTCCACTGTGGCCAGCTGGGTCACTGGAAAAAGGACTGTAAAGCGCTCCAAGGAGATAAGAGGGGAAGCATCGCTTCTGGCTCAGGTATATTCGTGACTGAGGTCATGTTTTCTTCTTCTATATCATGGGTGTTGGACACTGCATGTGGAGTTCACATTTGTTCAAATGTACAGGAACTCAAGAGAAGAAGGCAGGTGGGACAGCATGAGGTGGACCTACGCGTTGGAAACGGAGCACGGGTTGCTGCTGTTGCTGTAGGAGACTACTTCATTTCTTTACCATCTGGCATTGTATTGGAACTAGACAATTGTTATTTTGTTCCCAGTATTACTAAAAATATTATCTCCATTCCTGCTCTTGTCAGGAAGGGATTTTCCTTTGAATGCAATATTTCAAAGTGTGTTTTATCTTTAGATAATATTGTTTATGCAACTGGTTCAATTAGCAATGGGTTATTCATGTTGGACATGGAATGTTCGATACAGCAAATTGATATTAAGAAAGCCAAGTATGCTGATGACAGCACCTTGTTATGGCATAGTCGTTTAGGCCATATTAACGAGAAACGCATTAAGCGGTTGCATGATAATGGACTGCTGGGATCATTCTCCTATAAGGAGATTGATACATGCAAGGCTTGTTTGATGGGTAAAATGACGAAGTCACCTTTTCCTCATAAAGGTCAAAGGGCTTCAGGTTTACTTGACCTTATACACAGTGATGTGTGTGGGCCATTTAGTAAACATGCCAGAGGTGGCTATCAGTACTTCATTACCTTTACTGATGATTTCAGTAGGTATGGCTATGTCTATCTGATGAGACATAAGAGTGAATCTTTTGACAAGTTCAAAGAGTTCAAGAATGAAGTACAAAATCAGCTAGGCCGAAATATCAAGGCACTTCGCTCAGATCGAGGTGGTGAATACTTGAGTCATACGTTTACTGACTATCTGAAGGAGTGTGGGATTATCTCACAGCTCACTCCGCCAGGAACACCGCAATGGAATGGTGTGTCCGAGAGGAGAAATAGAACGTTACTTGATATGGTTCGTTCTATGATGAGTCAGGCTACTCTTCCATACTCCTTTTGGGGTTTTGCGCTGGAAACAGCTGCAAAGGTACTAAACCGAGTGCCATCCAAGGCAGTTTCTAAGACTCCATATGAGTTATGGTATGGGAAACAGCCGAGCTTGACATTTATCAGGATCTGGGGCTGCGAGGCTTATGTCAAAAAGCTCGCCTCTGGGAAACTAGAGAGCAGATCTGACAAATGTATCTTTGTCGGTTACCCTAAGGAAACTAAGGGTTATTATTTCTACGATCCCAAGGAGAACAAGGTTTTTGTTGCTCGGACGGCCATATTTCTTGAGAAGGAGTTTCTTCTGCAAGAGGCCAGTGGGAGAGAAATAAAGCTGGATGAGAATCCAGAAGAAGGACAAAGTGACCAAGCAGAGTTGGATGAGCCTGAGCCGGTAGAACAGGTTATTGAACAACCTGAGGCTCAGATATCACGGGAACCGCGAAGATCGGGAAGGATCCGTCGACAGCCTGAGCGCTATGACGGAGTCTACATCATTGATCATGATGAACCCCTCACTTATGCGGATGCGGTCAGTGGACCGGAGTCAGCGAGATGGCTTGAAGCTATGCGCGCCGAGATGGACTCCATGTCAGATAACCAAGTTTGGGATTTGGTTGATCCGCCTCCGGGAGTTATCCCTATAGGCTGTAAATGGATCTTCAAGAAGAAGATTGACATGGATGGTAACGTAGTTACCTATAAAGGCAGGCTAGTTGCGAAAGGTTTCAAACAAATCTACGGGATAGATTATGATGAAACTTTCTCACCTGTAGCCATGTTTAAGTCTATTCGGATTCTTTTCGCGATAGCTGCATACTATGATTATGAGATCTGGCAGATGGATGTGAAAACAGCTTTCCTTAATGGAAATCTGGATGAGGATGTGTACATGACACAACCAGAGGGTTTCACTAATCCAGCAGATCGTCATAAGATATGCAAGTTAAAGAAGTCTATTTATGGACTTAAGCAAGCATCTAGAAGCTGGAATATTCGTTTTGATGAATCAGTCACCGAATTTGGTTTCATCAAGAACGAGGATGACCCGTGTGTATATAAGAGGTTTAGTGGGAGCGTAATTACTTTTCTAGTCCTCTACGTCGATGACATCTTGATCATTGGAAATGACATTCCTGAAATGCATGCTGTTAAAGCATGGCTGAGGAAATGTTTCCAGATGAAAGATTTAGGAGAAGCAGCCTATGTATTAGGTGTGAAGATCTACAGGGATAGATCTAAGAGGCTTCTCGGGCTGTGCCAGAGTACTTACATCGATAAGGTCCTGGAGAGATTTCATTTAGAGAATTCTAAACGAGGATATCTTCCAGTCAGACATGGTCTGAATCTTTCGAAGAGTCAGTGTCCACAAACACAGACTGAGAAAGATGAAATGGACAATACGCCTTATGCTTCGGCTATTGGTTCCATTATGTATGCGATGTTGTGTACTCGCCCAGACGTCGCTTACGGGTTAAGCGTGACCAGTCGTTTCCAAGGTAATCCAGGTATGGCGCACTGGATTGCAGTCAAGAATATTTTAAAATATCTGCGGAGGACCAAAGATATGTTCTTGATATATGGTGGTCAGGAAGAACTCAGTATTGAAGGATATACTGACGCTTCGTTCCAGTCTGACCAGGATGATTTCCGATCGCAATCAGGCTATGTTTTTAGCTTTAATGGAGGTGCAGTGGTGTGGAAGAGTTTCAAACAGTCAACTGTTGCTGATTCCACAACAGAAGCCGAGTATGTTGCAGCCTCGGAAGCATCCAAGGAGGCAGTGTGGATTCGTAAGTTCGTGAGAGAACTTGGTGTCGTTCCTTCGAGTGCAGATCCTTTGGTTATCTTCTGTGATAACACTGGAGCAATTGCACAAGCAAAGGAACCACGGTCGCACCAGAAGTCCAAGCACATACAGAGACGGTTTCATTTGATCAGGGAGATCATAGATCGTGGCGAGATCAAAATCTGCAAGGTTCATACAGATGACAATCTGGCTGACCCGCTTACCAAGCCTCTGGCGCAGCAGAAGCATGAGAAGCACTGTAATAATATGGGTTTGAGATTTCTCAACCATTAGATTAAGTGCAAGTGGGAGATTGTTGGGGTATGCCCTTAAGGCTAATGTTTGAGGCCTATGGGAATGTATCAGTATCATGTAATAAACTGTTATGTTTATAAAGGCATGGTTGTTATTCAGTTAGTTACATTGTCTGCTGCAATATATGTTCTTCTGAATAATGTCTCAAAGCTGTTCAGCTGGGCTGACATGCAATTATGTCCTTAGTCGATATATCTTGGTGAACATGAGACAGCCTTGATATGGTCAAGACTAATATGTGTTCTAATCTTATAGGATGCTTCGAGCATGGAATAAGATGTAGACTCATGGGTACATTGGATGTACTGGACAGACCCTACTAGGATGTTCAATTGTTTGTCACAATGTGAATATTCCTTGAATGTGACAAGTGGCACATTTCCTCTGACTTGAGATCACTTGTGTTATCTAAATGATGATTGCCATTGTTTTGAGGTAGTTCAATATCATTTGAAACATAATGATTATAGACTATCTTGGATGGTGAGCTTGAATCAGGTTAGGGCACTAGTGATAGACATAGGATTACCGTCTCCTTGTTTAAGGAGTGTGATGTTCTAAAGGGGCCCCCTGGATGAGATGATTGAGAAAGTGTATGGCCATACCCAGGTGACTGTGTTCATCTGATCTAATCATGCACATCATATTGGAGTTACAAGCTTGACAGGCTTGTCCAATAAGAACATCCAGTGGCAAAGGAAATATGCATGCCTTGTGAATTGATTCACACTTGTGCTATGGTTTGGGTGTAGTCTTGGAAGACTCTTTCCTTTATATCGGGAGACAGTGATGTGTTGCTAGATACCCCTCACTGATCGTGATAATGAGAATTATCGTTACCGACATTTAGAGGAAACCCTCAGGGTCGCACAATTTGATGATATGGCTTACTTAAGTCAGATCGTGTGGACTGAATTGTTCGGGTTCAGTTTAAAGGGATTTAATCTCTGATTGTAAGTGAGATCTGGTCTAATCATGTTTGATTGATTAGGCTTGTGATCGGTAAGCTTTGATCGAGAGATTGGATGCTAGATCGGTCAGATCAGGAGCATCGAGAGATTGACGGTCAGATCAAGAACTTAAGTGTTTATTGTGGTCTGGACTGATTGCTTGGTTTATTTGGTTATTGAACCAAACTTAAGTGAACCGGCTCATGGATGAGCGCTTGGTTCAATTCAAAGAAGAGAGGAAAATGCGATTGGTTAAATGCATGAACACATGATCGCATGAAAGAGTGAGGTTGGCTATTTTTAGCAACCACGTCTCCATGTCTTGTGTGGAGCGCATATCGTGTGGCCTCCTCTCTATTCTCGTCGCCTCCTCTCGTGTTGATCATTATTCTTCACGCCTTGAAGAGTCGAGAAGAAAAAAACAAGCAAGCTCTCTCTCATTTCCCATACGAAGGACTCCTTGAAGATTTGCTAGCACAAAGTCGCCAAGGAAGTAGTCGCCTTCTCATTGTGTGCGTCATCTAAGGAGAAGAGGCACTTGCGTCTTTGATTCTAAGACACCATCAAACCGATGGCAATGGTATGATTTTATCTCTTGTGCAATCGGTTTTTAAGTTGATAATAATACATGCATCAAAGGTCCTAGAAACCCTCCTTTCCGTTGCTTTAAAAATTACATGCGCCTATCTAGGGTTTCGCCCCCCTTATTTAGGGGTTCTTTCATATTAGTCTCAATCATATCAAGGCTGTCTCATGTTCGCCAAGATATATCGACTAAGGACTTTACTGCATGTCAGCCCAGCTGAATAGCATTGAGACATTATTCAGAAGTATATGTATTGCAGCAGATAATATAACAAACTGAATAACAACCATTGCCTTTATAAACATAAGAGTTTATACATGATACTGTTACAATCCCAAGGCCTCAAACATTAGCCTTAAGGGCATACCCCAATAATCTCCCACTTGCACTTAATCTAATGGTTGAGAAATCTCAAACCCATATTATTACAGTGCTTCTCATGCTTCTGCTGCGCCAGAGGCTTGGTAAGCGGGTCTGCCAGATTGTCATCTTTATGAACCTTGCAGACTTTGATCTCGCCACGATCTATGATCTCCCTGATCAAGTGAAACCGTCTCTGTATGTGCTTGGACTTCTGGTGCGACCGTGGTTCCTTTGCTTGTGCAATTGCTCCAGTGTTATCACAGAAGATAACCAAAGGATCTGCACTCGAAGGAACAACACCAAGTTCTTGAACGAACTTACGAATCCACACTGCCTCCTTGGATGCTTCCGAGGCTGCAACATACTCGGCTTCTGTTGTGGAATCAGCAACGATTGACTGTTTGAAACTTTTCCACACCACTGCTCCCCCATTCAAGCTAAAAACATAGCCTGATTGCGATCGAAAATCATCCTGGTCAGACTGGAACGAAGCGTCAGTATATCCTTCTATACTGAGTTCTTCCTGACCACCATACACCAAGAACATATCTTTGGTCCTCCGAAGATATTTTAAAATGTTCTTGACTGCAATCCAGTGCGCCATACCTGGATTACTTTGGAACCGACTGGTCACGCTTAACCCGTAAGCGACGTCTAGGCGAGTACACAACATCACATACATAATGGATCCAATAGCCGAAGCATAAGGCGTATTGTCCATTTCATTTTTCTCAGTCTGTGTTTGTGGACACTGACTCTTCGAAAGATTCAGACCATGTCTGATAGGAAGATATCCTCTTTTAGAATTCTCTAAATGAAATCTCTCCAGGACTTTATCGATGTAAGTACTCTGGCACAGCCCGAGAAGCCTCTTAGATCTATCCCTGTAGATCTTCACACCTAATACATAGGCTGCTTCTCCTAAATCTTTCATCTGGAAACATTTTCTTAACCATGCTTTAACCGCATGCATTTCAGGAATATCGTTTCCAATGATCAAGATATCATCGACGTAGAGGACTAGGAAAGTAATCACGCTCCTACTAAACCTCTTATATACACACGGGTCATCTTCATTCTTGATGAAACCAAATTCAGAGATTGATTCATCAAAACGAATATTCCAGCTTCTCGATGCTTGTTTAAGTCCATAAATAGACTTCTTTAACTTGCATATTTTATGACGATCTGATGGATTAGTGAAACCTTCTGGTTGTGTCATATACACATCCTCATCCAGATTTCCATTAAGGAAAGCTGTCTTCACATCCATTTGCCAAATCTCATAATCATAATATGCTGCTATCGCGAAAAGAATCCGAATAGACTTAAACATAGCTACAGGTGAGAAAGTTTCATCATAATCTATCCCGTAGATTTGTTTGAAACCTTTCGCAACTAGCCTGCCTTTATAGGTAACCACGTTACCATCCATGTCAATCTTCTTCTTGAAGATCCATTTACAGCCTATAGGGATAACTCCCGGAGGCGGATCAACCAAATCCCAGACTTGGTTATCTGACATGGAGTCCATCTCGGCGCGCATAGCTTCAAGCCATCTCTCTGAATCCGGTCCACTGACCGCATCCGCATAAGTGAGGGGTTCATCATTATCAATGATGTAGACTCCGTCATAGCGCTCAGGCTATCGACGGATCCTTCCCGATCTTCGCGGTTCCCGTGATATCTGAGCCTCAGGTTGTTCAATAACCTGTTCTACCGGCTCAGGCTCATCCAACTGTGCTTGACCACTTTGTCCTTCCTCTGGATTCTCATCCAGCTTTATTTCTCTCCCACTGGCCTCTTGCAGAAGAAACTCCTTCTCAAGAAAAATGGCCGTCCGAGCAACAAACACCTTGTTCTCTTTGGGATCGTAGAAATAATAACCCTTAGTTTCCTTAGGGTAACCGACAAAGATACATTTCTCAGATCTGCTCTCTAGTTTTCCAGAGGCGAGCTTTTTGACATAAGCCTCGCAGCCCCAGATCCTGATAAATGTCAAGCTAGGCTGTTTCCCATACCATAATTCATATGGGGTCTTTGAAACTGCCTTGGATGGCACTCGATTTAGTACCTTTGCAGCTGTCTCCAGTGCAAATCCCCAAAAGGAGTAAGGTAGAGTAGCCTGACTCATCATAGAACGAACCATATCAAGTAACGTTCTATTTCTCCTCTCGGACACACCATTCCATTGCGGTGTTCCTGGCGGAGTGAGCTGTGAGATAATCCCACACTCTTTCAGATAGTCAGTAAACTCTCGACTTAGGTATTCTCCACCTCGATCAGAATGAAGTGCCTTGATATTTCGGCCAAGCTGATTCTGTACTTCATTCTTGAACTCTTTGAACTTGTCAAAAGATTCACTTTTATGTCTCATAAGATAGACATACCCATATCTACTGAAATCATCAGTGAAGGTAATGAAGTACTGATAGCCACCTCTGGCATGTTTACTAAAAGGCCCACACACATCACTGTGTATAAGGTCAAGTAAACTTGAAGTCCTTTGACCTTTATGAGGAAAAGGCGACTTCGTCATTTTGCCCATCAAACAAGCTTTGCATGTATCAATCTCCTCATAGGAGAATGATCCCAGCAGTCCATAATCATGCAACCGCTTAATGCGTTTCTTGTTAATATGACCTAAACGACTATGCCATAGCAAGGTGCTGTCATCAGCATATTTGGCTTTCTTATTATCAATATTGTGTATAGAACATTCCATGTCCAACATGAATAACCCATTGTTAATTGAACCAGTAGCATAAACAATATTATCTAAAGAAAGAACACACTTTGAAATATTGCATTCAAAGGAAAACCCCTTCCTGACAAGAGCAGGAATGGAGATAATATTTTTAGTAATGCTGGGAACAAAGTAACAATTGTCTAGTTCCAATACAAGTCCAGATGGTAAAGAGATGAAATAGTCTCCTACAGCAACAGCAGCAACCCGTGCCCCGTTTCCAACTCGTAGGTCCACCTCATGCTGTCCCACATGTCTTCTTCTCCTGAGTTCCTGTACATTTGAACAAATGTGAACTCCACATGCAGTGTCCAACACCCATGAAATAGAAGAAGATGAAACCATGACTTCCGTCACGTATATACCTGAGCCAGAAGCGATGCTTCCCCTCTTGTCTCCTTGGAGCGCTTTACAGTCCTTTTTCCAGTTACCCAGCTGGCCACAGTGGAAACATCTGTATTCCTTCGACCGCTTGACCTTTTGCTTCAGAGCCTTGCTGTAGCTCTTGACAGGGGTCTTGCCCTTCTTCCCCTTCTTCTTGTTCCTAGAAGGAAACATCAAGACAGAGGTTGAAGGCTTTCCCTTCAGAGTCTCCTCAGTAGTCAAGAGCATATTCAGCAGCTCTGCCGGAGTACAATCGATTTTGTTCATATTAAAGTTAATGATGAACGCATCGAAAGAGGGCGGGAGAGACTGCAGAATAATGTCTACAGCAAGCTCCTGATTGATGGTATGCCCCAGTTTCTCTAGAGCCTCCTTGTGCCCAATCATCTTGAGCACGTGAGCTCCCACTGGGCTCCCTTCAGCCAGTTTGCTCTGAAAAAACAGCTTAGTCAAATTATAGTGCTCAGTCCTCGCCTGTGCAGCATACAGCATCTTGAGGTTTGCTATAATTTCTATAGCAGACATATCCTCATGCTGACGCTGCAGCGGTGGCGTCATAGACGCTAGCATCAGGCAAGCGACATCAATGCTATCATTGACATGCTTTTCATAGGCATCCCGAACCGCCCTTGCGGCATTCGGAGCGGGCTGAGGCGGTATAGCCGTCTCGAGGACATACAGTTTCCTCTCTGCCTTAAGAACAATCTTAAGGTGTCCGTACCAGTCTGAGAAGTTCGGCCCAGCAAACTTCTCCCTTTCCAGTAGGGATCGCACATTGAAGCTCATGGTGTTCGTTGCTGCAGGAATCTACAACAATGCAAGAACAGTAAGGTCAGTATCAATGTTCAGAATCAATCCAGGACTTAAGAAAGATTCTTTTCTCACTATTTTATCTGGCTGAAAAATCCAGCAAAAACAGCCCGAAAGAGTAGAACTCTTTTAGTGAGATGGGATCCAGATTTCATACTTGGTCTGCGCGTCCCGCTCAGGCGAGATAAGATGCACAGAGAGTACAAGCACTAGTCTCTGGTAGGCTGTCCCAGCCAATCGCCAACCCGTGCGATTCCCCTTCATCTGGGCAATCCAGCTGACTGTGCCAACTGAGTTGGTACAACACAGTCTCTGATCCCACAGATGGCTGCCTCCATGTGCTACCATATGCGCCACATATGTAGCCTACATGGTCAAGCTGACCCGACCTACTCCCTGGACCACCACGTGCTATGCTGAGCAACGAGAAGCGATAAATCCCTTCTCTGTAACACGCAGGTGTAATCCCGCACCGTCTGAAGATAGATGGACGTGCCCACTGAGTGGGTACAACACGGCTCCAACGATAATCAGAACAGTGAGGTTTCGCGTCAGAAGGCTTACGAGCTTGATATTTTAGCGTTGGATTTTAACGGTCTTTTATCTTCTTGACTATCATGCAATTCCTATGGTGATAGCAGAAGATAAACTCATGCAATTCTAATTATAAAAGCAATAAATAGAAAGCATGCTGATCTTATGTGTTAAAAGCCCATTAAGCCTAAGTAAGACATTAACCTAAATTAAGTCTTCACTTGCTTTCTTCATGGGTCTTTTGCTGCTCATCTGGCCCAAACAGGGCCCAAGCGCCATCTGCAGCTCAGGTGCGCCTACTAGGGAAAATGCGCCTGGTCCCAGAGTCGAACCCTGGACCTCCCACCTGGTCAAGCCTCTGCTGCAAGCGCCTCTGCCAAGTGTGCTCTGTGCTCTTGTCTGATTAATTTACAAATTAATCTATCTAGACAAGATTGACTCGCAGGTCAATTACACTTTATAATTTAAATGAAAAGTGATGCGCAGATCACAATAAAAATATTTATTTACATTTAAATTCCAGGCACGCAGGCCCCAGCACAGCACACATTAAACATGGGCAGCCCACACAAGATTAAATAAACAAACATATGCTTACAAACATCATGCGATCCAACATAAGAAAATAAAATTTCGAAAACCCCATTGGCATCAATTTTAATTTTCCTTATTGGCCCTACTACCTTACAACGGTCCATTACAAGGGATCCACTCATCAGACCTAGTCAGATCCATTGCCCTTGCATGCACCAAGTCGTAACTGACTTGAGTCGACCTAATGGTCAACCATGCATGCGCCAGGGCTGAACAACCCTCATGAGTTCTGGCAAGCGGGTGTGACCCCGGGCCTAACTCATGTGTGTTCACTAGTCGTCTCAATCAGACATCGCTACACGCCTGTCTGCAGTCGACCTATAGCCATCTCGTGCTTATGCACAGATGCTATCTGGTCGACCCATCAAGGCTGTCAGATGATCTGATCAGACTGTTTGGATCTAACCTAGGGGATGACTTCAACCCTAATAACCCGTCTAAGGGTTTAAAGCAGGCGCCTCTTAGATCTAATGAGAGTCGCGCATGAGAAGAAGTTTTGAAGAAAACATAGATGCGCCAACATACATGCGCCAACAAAAACATATACTAAGATGTATGTTAGTTTCGCATGTCATCTAGATCTAAGCATATGCGCAAGTATGGATCAAACATGAAGACCAAGCATTAAGCAATCATAAAACGATGCATAAAACCAGGCTCTGATACCAATTGAAAGTCCCCTTTCAATAAGGGGGGGGGGGCCGAAACCCTAAAGTGGCGCATAGAAAACATGGGCAGCGGATACTAGGGTTTCATGGGATCGATGCATGTATTATGATCAACATTAAAACTTTTGAATGCAAGAAAGAATGCGATTCATACCATGGCCATTTCTAGATGGCGCCTTGGAAGCAAGAGAACAAAAGAGGTCTCCTCCAAATCGTCACACACAAGATGATCAACGGCTTGCTCCTTCTTGTCGTCCCTTGTGCTAGCAAGGATCGTCCAAGGTGTCTTTGATCGTTTGAAGGGAAGAGAGAGCTTTCCTTGCTTGGCGATTTTTTCTTCTTTCGTCTACCACCTTTTCTCACACGAATGTGTGAAGAGCCAAAGGCAAAACGGCGACCAGAGGGCGAGAGAGGGGCGACGTGAGAGAGATGTGGTCACGTTGTGACATGCTATCTAAAAATAGCAAAACCATCTCAACGTTCAAGTGACCCCAATCGCAAATGCCAACTTGAACCATACGCTCATCCAATGAGCTGGTTCAAATCGATTTGGTTCAATAACCAAATAAACCAAGCAATTAGTCCAGATTATAATAAACCCCTAAGGCTTAAGATCTGACCATTGATCTCTTGATGCTCCTGATCTCAATGATCTAGCATCTATTCTCTCAATCGAAGCTTACCGATCTCAAGCCCTAATCAATCAAACATGATCAAACTAGATCTCACTTACAATCAGAGACTAAATCCCTTTAAACTGAACCTAAACAATTCAGTCCACACGATCTGACTTAAGTAAGCCATATCATCAAATTGTGTGACCCTAAGGGTTTCCTTTAAATGTCGGTAACGATAACTTACGTTATCACGATCAGTGAGGGGTATCTAGCAACACATCACTGTCTCCCGATATAAAAGAAAGAGTCTTCCAAGACTACACCCAAACCACAGCACAAGTGTGAATCCAATTCACAAGGCATGCAAATTTCCTTTGCCACTGGATGTTCTTATTGGACAAGCGTGTCAAGCTTGTAGCTCCAATATGATGAGCATGATTAGATCAGATGAACACTGTCACCTGGGTATGGCCATACACTTTCTCAATCATCTCATACAGAGGGGGGCCCCTTTAGAACATCACACTCCAATTAAGGAGACGGCAATCCTTTATCTATCACTAGTGCCCTAACCTGACTCAAGCTCACCATCCAAGATAGTCTATAACCATTATGTTTCAAATGATATTGAACTACCTCAAAACAATGACAATCATCATTTAGAAACACAAGCGATCTCAAGTCAGAGGAAATGTGCCACTTGTTGCAATCAAGGATTATTCACATTGTGACAAGCAATTGAATATCCTAGTAGGGTCTGTCCAGTACATCCAATGTACCCATGAGTCTACATCTTATTCCATGCTCGAAGCATCCTATAAGATTAGAACACATATTAGTCTCAATCATATCAAGGCTGTCTCATGTTCGCCAAGATATATCGACTAAGGACTTTACTGCATGTCAGCCCAGCTGAACAGCATTGAGACATTATTCAGAAGTATATGTATTGCAGCAGATAATATAACAAACTGAATAACAACCATTGCCTTTATAAACATAAGAGTTTATACATGATACTGTTACAATCCCAAGGCCTCAAACATTAGCCTTAAGGGCATACCCCAACAGTTTATACATGATACTGTTACAATCCCAAGGCCTCAAACATTAGCCTTAAGGGCATACCCTAACACTTAGGGTCGCACAATTTGATGATATGGCTTACTTAAGTCAGATCGTGTGGACTGAATTGTTTTGGTTCAGTTTAAAGGAGTTTAAACTCTGATTGTAAGTGAGATCTGGTCTGATCATGTTTGATTGATTAGGGCTTGAGATCGGTAAGCTTCGATCGAGAGTATTGATGCTAGATCGGTGAGATCAAGAGCTTCAAGAGATGAACGGTTAGATCTTGAACCATTTAGTTTGATTGGATCTGAGCCTATGCTGGTTTGATTTGGTTTTTGAACCAAATTCAATTGGACCGAATAAATAGAACCGGTTCACATAAGTGAACGCTTGGTTCAATTGGAGAAGGATTGTTTCGATGGTTCACTTGGGTGAACGCATGAAACATTGAGGAGTTACTAATTTTGGAAGTCGGTTTCCAAATTGGAAACGCTCCCACGTAGTAACGTTGCTCGCCCATTATTCTCCATTGATTCCTCTCGTGTGAAGGTCTCTCGAGGCTAGGAGGAAAACATTCGGCCAGCAAGACTTCTTCTTCGACATCTCCTATACGCGATTAGGATTCTTGAAGGTCTTTGCTAGCACAAAGGACAACAAGGAGAAAGCCATCTTCACCTTGTGTGCGTCGCCTTTGGAGAAGAAGCATTTGATTCTTTCTCTTCCAAGCCGCCTCCTTACTCATGGCCATGGTAACGCATCTCTATGCTATCGTTTTAAGTTGATCATATGAATATCACATGAGATCTTTTGAAACCCTTGCTTCCGTTGCAAATGAACTATATGCGCCACCTATTAGGGTTTCGGCCCCCCCCTCCTCTTAGGGGACCCTTCAATTGGTATCAGAGCATGCGGTTCTATATGTGTTCATATGATTGCTTGATGTTGTTGTGTGATCCATGTTTGACCGTAAGCTTAAGATCTAAGGTTTTTACATGCTATAGTTTATGATAGTTCATCATGCGAAAATACATATGTTTGATGTATGTTACACTTTGGCGCATGTATTGGCGCATGTTGTTGTTTTGTCAAAAACCTTCACTTGCGCGCCCCATATTAGATCTAAGCGCCTACTATAAACCCTTAGACGGGTTGACGGGGTTGAAGTCATCTTCTAGGTAAGATCCAACCAGTCTGATCAGACCATCTGACAGCCTAGATGGGTCGACCCGATGGCACCTGTGCGCAAGCACGAGGTGGCTATAGGTCGACTGCAGATAGGCGTGTAGCGAGGTCTGGTTGAGACAACCAGTGAACGCACATGAGTTAGGCCCGGGGTCACACCCGCTTGCCAGAACTCATGAAGGTTGTTCAGCCCTTTGCGCATGCATGGTTGACCATTAGGTCGACTCAAGTCAGTTAGGACTTGGTGCATGCAAGGGCAGTGGATCTGACTAGACATGATGAGTGGATCCCTATTAATGGACCGTTGTAAGGTAGTAGGGCACATAAGACAAATAAAATTGATTCCGATGGGATTTTGAAAAATTTTATTTAGTTGATGGATCACATATTGATTGGATGCCATGATGCTTGTCTATTTCATCTTATGTGGGTTGCCCTTTTAATGTGTGCTGTGCTGGGGCCTGTGAGCCTGGATTAATTATAAATTATTATTTTTGTGATCTACGCATCACATTTTAATTAATTTATTGTGTAATTGACCTGCGTGTCAATCTTGTCTAGATAGATTAAATTGTAATTTTAATCAGAGAAGAGCACAGAGCACACATGGCATTGGCGCATGCAGTAGTGGCTTGACCAGGTGGGAGGTCCAGGGTTCGACTCTGGGACAGGCGCATTTACCTGGTGGGCGCACCTGAGCTGCAGTGGGCGCTTGGGCCCTGGTCTGGGCCAGATGAGATGCAAAAGACTCATGAAGAGCTCAAGTGAAGACTTAAGTTAACTTAAGGTCTTACTTAGGCTTAATGGGTGTTTACCACATAAGATCATCATGCTTTCCTTTATTGTTTAAATAATTAGAAATGCATGATTTATTTATCCTCTGCTATCACCATAGGGTTTGCATGATAGTTAAGAAGATAAAAGGACCGTTAAAATCCAACGCTAAATATCAAGCACGTAAGCCTTCTGACGCGAAACCTCACTGTTCTGACTATCGTTGGGGCCGTGTTGTACCCACTCAGTGGGCACGCCCATCTATCTTCAGACGGTGTGTGATTTCACCTGCATTTTACAGAGAAGGGATTTATCGCTTCTCGTTGCTCAGCATAGCACGTGGTGGTCCAGGGAGTAGGTCAGGTCAGCTTGACCATGTAGGCTACATATGGGGCATATGATAGCTATATGGAGGCAGCCATCTGTGGGATCAGAGACTGTGTTGTACCAACTCAGTTGGCACAGTCTGCTGGATTGCCGAGATGAAGGGGAATCGCACGGGTTGGCGATTGGCAGGGACTGCCTACCAGAAATTAGTGCTTATACTCTCTGTGCATCTTATCTCGCCTGAGCGGGACGCGGAGACCAAGTATGAAATCTGGATCCCATCTCACTAAAAGAGTCTTACTCTTTCGGACTATTTTAATGGATTTTTCAGTCAGATAAAATAGTGAGAAAAGAATCTTTCTTAAGTCCTGGATTGATTCTAAACATTGATACTGACCTTGCTGTTCTTGCATTGTTGTAGATTCCTGCAGCAACGAACACCATGAGCTTCAATGTGCGATCCCTACTGGAAAGGGAGAAGTTTGCTGGGCCAAACTTCTCAAACTGGTACGGACACCTTAAGATTGTTCTTAAGGCTGAGAGGAAACTGTATGTCCTCGAGACGGCTATACCGCCTCAACCCGCTCCGAACGCCGCAAGGGCGGTTCGGGATGCCTATGAAAAGCATGTCAATGATAGCATTGATGTCGCTTGCCTGATGCTAGCGTCTATGACGCCACAGCTGCAGCGTCAGCATGAGGATATGTCTGCTATAGAAATTATAGCAAACCTCAAGATGCTGTATGCTGCACAGGCGAGGACTGAACGCTATAATTTGACTAAGCTTTTCTTTCAGAGCAAACTGGCTGAAGGGAGTCCAGTGGGAGCTCACGTGCTCAAGATGATTGGGCACAAAGAGGCTCTAGAGAAACTGGGGCATACCATCAATCAGGAGCTTGCTGTAGACATTATTCTGCAGTCCCTCCCGGCCTCCTTCGATCCGTTCATTATTAATTTTAATATGAACAAGATCGACTGTACTCCGGCAGAGTTGCTGAATATGCTCTTGACTACAGAGGAGACTCTAAAGGGAAAGCCTTCAACCTCTGTCTTGATGTTCCCTTCCAGGAACAAGAAGAAGGGGAAGAAGGGCAAAGCCCCTGTCAAGAACTACAACAAGGCTCTGAAACAAAAGGTCAAGCGGTCGAAGGAATACAGATATTTCCATTGTGGCCAGCTGGGTCACTGGAAAAAGGACTGTAAAGCGCTCCAAGGAGACAAGAAGGGAAGCATCGCTTCTGGCTCAGGTATTTTTGTGACTAAAGTCATGATATCTTCTTCTTCTATTTCATGGGTGTTGGACACTGCATGTGGAGTTCACATTTGTTCAAATGTACAGGAACTCAAGAGAAGAAGACAGGTGGGACAGCATGAGGTGGACCTACGAGTTGGAAACGGGGCACGGGTTGCTGCTGTTGCTGTAGGAGAATATTACATCTCATTGCCATCTGTACTTGTATTAGAATTGAACAATTGTTATTTTGTACCTAGCATTACCAAGAATATTATCTCTATTCCTGCTCTTGTCAGGAAAGGGTTTTCCTTTGAATGCAAGACTTCAAAGTGTTATCTTTCTCTTGATAATATTATTTATGCTACTGGGTCAATTAACAATGGGTTATTCATGTTGGACATGGAATGTTCTATACAAAATATTGATAATAAGAAAGCCAAGTATGCTGATGACAGCACCTTGCTATGGCATAGTCGTTTAGGCCATATTAACAAGAAGCGCATTAAGCGGTTGCATGACCATGGACTGCTGGGATCATTCTCCTATGAGGAGATTGATACATGCAAAGCTTGTTTATTGGGAAAAATGACGAAGTCTCCTTTTCCTAACAAAGGTCAAAGGGCTTCAGGTTTACTTGACCTTATACACAGTGATGTGTGTGGGCCATTTAGTAAACATGCCAGAGGTGGCTACTCATACTTCATTACCTTTACTGATGATTTCAGTAGATATGGGTATGTCTATCTAATGAGACATAAGAGTGAATCTTTTGACAAGTTCAAAGAGTTCAAAAATAAAGTACAAAATCAGCTAGGCCGAAATATCAAGGCACTTCGCTCAGATCGAGGTGGAGAATACCTAAGTCGAGAATTTACTGACTATCTGAAGGAGTGTGGGATTATCTCACAGCTCACTCCACCAGGAACACCGCAATGGAATGGTGTGTCCGAGAGGAGGAACAGAACCTTACTGGATATGGTTCGTTCTATGATGGGTCAGGCTACTCTACCTTACTCCTTTTGGGGATTTGTGCTGGAAACAGCTGCAAAGGTACTAAACCGAGTGCCATCCAAGGCAGTTTCAAAGACTCCATATGAGTTATGGTATGGGAAACAGCCGAGCTTGACATTTATTAAGATCTAGGGTTGCGAGGCTTATGTCAAAAAGCTCGTCTCTGGGAAACTAGAGAGCAGATCTGAGAAATTCATCTTTGTCGGTTTCCCTAAGGAAACTAAGGGTTATTATTTCTACGATCCCAAAGAGAACAAAGTATTTGTTGCTCGGACGGCTATTTTTCTTGAGAAGGAGTTTCTTCTGCAAGAAGCCAGTGGGAGAGAAATAAAACTGGATGAGAATCCAGAGGAAGGACAAAGTAGTCAAGCACAGTTGGATGAGCCTGAGCCAGTAGAACAGGTTATTGAACAACCTGAGGCTCAGATATCACGGGAACCGCGTAGATCGGGAAGGATCCGTCGACAGCATGAGCGCTATGACGGAGTCTACATCATTGATCATGATGAACCCCTCATTTATGCGGATGTGGTCAGTGGACCGGAGTCAGCTAGATGGCTTGAAGCTATGCGAGCCGAGATGGACTCCATGTCAGATAATCAAGTCTGGGATTTGGTTGATCCACCTCCGGGAGTAATCCCTATAGGCTGTAAATGGATCTTCAAGAAGAAGATTGACATGGATGGTAACGTAGTTACCTATAAAGGCAGGCTAGTTGCGAAAGGTTTCAAGCAAATCTACGGGATAGATTATGATGAAACTTTCTCTCCTGTAGCCATGTTCAAGTCAATTTGGATTATTCTTGCGATAGCAGCATATTACGATTATGAGATCTGGCAAATGGATGTGAAGACCGCTTTCCTTAATGGAAAACTGGATGAGGATGTGTATATGACACAACCTGAAGGTTTCACTAATCCATCAGATCGTCATAAAATATGCAAGTTAAAGAAGTCCATTTATGGACTTAAGCAAGCATCTAGAAGCTGGAATATTCGTTTTGATGAATCAATATGTGAATTTGGTTTCATCAAGAATGAAGACGACCCGTGTGTATATAAGAGGTTTAGTGGGAGCGTGATTACTTTCCTAGTCCTCTACGTCGATGATATCTTAATCATTGGAAATGATATTCCTGAACTGCATGCTGTTAAAGCATGGTTAAGAAAATGTTTCTAGATGAAAGATCTAGGAGAAGCAGCCTATGTATTAGGTGTGAAGATCTACAGAGATAGATCTAAGAGGCTTCTCGGGCTGTGCCAAAGTACTTACATCGATAAAGTCCTGGAGAGATTCCATTTAGAGAATTCTAAAAGAGGATATCTTCCAGTCAGACATGGTCTGAATCTTTCAAAGAGTCAGTGTCCACAAACACAGACTGAGAAAGATGAAATGGACAATACGCCTTATGCTTCGGCTATTGGGTCCATTATGTATGCGATGTTATGTACTCGCCCAGACGTTGCTTACGGGTTAAGTGTGACCAGTCGATTCCAAAGTAATCCAGGTCAGGCGCACTGGATTGCGGTCAAGAACCTTTTGAAATATCTTCGGAGGACCAAAGATATGTTCTTGATATATGGAGGTCAGGAAGAACTCAGTATTGAAGGATATACTGACGCTTCGTTCCAATCTGACCAGGATGATTTCCGATCGCAATCAGGCTATGTTTTTAGCTTGAATGGAGGAGCTGTGGTATGGAAAAGTTTCAAACAGTCTATCGTTGTTGATTCCACAACAGAAGCCGAGTATGTTGCAGCCTCGGAAGCATCTAAGGAGGCAGTGTGGATTCGCAAGTTCGTTCAGGAACTTGGTGTTGTTCCTTCGAGTGCAGATCCTTTGGTTATCTTCTGTGATAACACTGGAGCAATCGCACAAGCAAAGGAACCACGGTCGCACCAGAAGTCCAAGCACATACAGAGACGGTTTCACTTGATCCGGGAGATCATTGATCGTGGTGAGATCAAAATCTGCAAGGTTCATACAGATAACAATCTGGCTGACCTGCTTACCAAGCCTCTGGCGCAGCAGAAGCATGAGAAGCACTGTAATAACATGGGTTTGAGATTTCTCAACCATTAGATTAAGTGCAAGTGGGAGATTGTTGGGGTATGCCCTTAAGGCTAATGTTTGAGGCCTTGGGATTCTTTCAGTATCATGTATAAACTCTTATGTTTATAAAGGCAATGGTTGTTATTCAGTTTGTTACATTGTCTGCCGCAATAAGTGTGCTTCTGAATAATGTCTCAATGCTGTTCAGCTTGGCTGACATGCTGTAATGTCCTTAGTCGAGATATCTTGGTGAACATGAGACAGCCTTGATATGATTGAGACTAATATGTGTTCTAATCTTATAGGATGCTTCGAGCATGGAATAAGATGTAGACTCATGGGTACATTGGATGTACTGGACAGACCCTACTAGGATATTCAATTGCTTGTCACAATGTGAATAATCCTTGTTTGCAACAAGTGGCACATGTCCTCTGACTTGAGATCACTTGTGTTTCTAAATGATGATTTTCATTGTTTTGAGGTAGTTCAATATCATTTGAAACATAATGGTTATAGACTATCTTGGTTAATGATCATGAGTCAGGTTAGGACACTAGTGATAGATATAGGATTGCCGTCTCCTTGATTGGAGTGTGATGTTCTAAAGGGGCCCCCCTGAATGAGATGATTGAGAAAGTGTATGGCCATACCCAGGTGACTATGATCATCTGATCTAATCATGCTCATCATATTGGAGTTACAAGCTTGACACGCTTGTCCAATAAGAACATCCAGTGGCAAAGGAAACATGTATGCCTCGTGAAGTGTATTCACACTTGTGCTGTGGTTTGGGTGTAGTCTTGGAAGACTCTTTCCTTCATATCGGGAGACAGTGATGTGTTGCTAGATACCCCTCACTGATCGTGATAACGTAAGTTATCGTTACCGACATTTAAAGGAAACCCTTAAGGTCACACAATTTGATGATATGGCTTACTTAAGTCAGATCGTGTGGACTGAATTGTTTTGGTTCAGTTTAAAGGAGTTTAAACTCTGATTGTAAGTGAGATCTGGTTTGATCATGTTTGATTGATTAGGGCTTGAGATCGGTAAGCTTCGATCGAGAGTATTGATGCTAGATCGGTGAGATCAAGAGCATCAAGAGATGAACGGTTAGATCTTGAACCATTTGGTTTGATTGGATCTGAGCCTATGCTGGTTTGATTTGGTTTTTGAACCAAATTCAATTGGACCGAATAAATAGAACCGGTTCACATAAGTGAACGCTTGGTTCAATTGGAGAAGGATTGTTTCGATGGTTCACTTGGGTGAACGCATGAAACATTGAGGATTTACTAATTTTGGAAGTCGGTTTCCAAATTGGAAATGCTCCCACGTAGTAACGTTGCTCGCCCATTATTCTCCATTGATTTCTCTCGTGTGAAGGTCTCTCGAGGCTAGGTGGAAAACATTCGGCCAGCAAGACTTCTTCTTCGACATCTCCTACACGCGATTAGGATTCTTGAAGGTCTTTGCTAGCACAAAGGACAACAAGGAGAAAGCCATCTTCACCTTGTGTGCGTCGCCTTTGGAGAAGAAGCATTTGATTCTTTCTCTTCCAAGCCGCCTCCTTACTCATGGCCATGGTAACGCATCTCTATGCTATCGTTTTAAGTTGATCATATGAATATCACATGAGATCTTTGGAAACCCTTGCTTCCGTTGCAAATGAACTATATGCACCACCTATTAGGGTTTCGGCCCCCCCCCTCCTCTTAGGGGACCCTTCATACATCAGCTTTCTTCGAGGGTGAAGAATCAGAGTTAAAAATTTGCAACAATGTTATTGGTGGTTCCACGTCTTGGAGAATATTGATTTCTTGATCCTCTTTTTCCTGAAAAGGGTAAAAGATCTTTTGATGAAAGTATTGGAAGTTAATGCTAAAAGGTTATGTCTATGATTGTGTAAGGTTCGTATTTAATTGAAAATCAAGATTTAATTCCAATTAATTTCCATAAAGGCATCCAAAAGTGACTCACAAGCTCGAGGTATCGGTGTATGTAAGTCAAGGGAGGTTTTCTTAGTGTTTATGCCCTAGGACATCAGGATGGTCCATTGGGATATTTGTATCATATCTAGTTGATAGATGAGTTATCCTGGCATTGTCGTTGTTATGTAGGTTTGTGCATATGCGCATATGTACATTTGCATATACAATGTCCCTAAGAGATAGATTTTATCCAGTCTCTGTGTTTATCCCTGGTCGAGAATCATAGTGGATATGGGATAGCTATGATTCACTTGAGACTGGTATATGCGCTAGTTGAGCACGGGTTGCTAACGCAGGCATATGGGTATATCAAGGGAGATATACTTGATCGACTCGCCGTGAGGATTCATCTTAGTGTCATGAGATGAATATCACAGTGACATAGTTGCGCTTGTCCTAGACTTGAGGGCATTGATATCACAATATGGTCAGTGACGCACTTTGATACAACCTAACGCTTCGCCGTAAATGGGAAGTCATAACGATTGTCATTGGGTGTGTCATAAGCCGTATGAGGGATTTGATGACACCAAAATATATAATATATTTTGTATCATTTTCGATATCTTTCCATGCTAAATTGAAGATCTTTTACTTGTTTTCATGATAAATTCATTGAATATTGCAAAGTCTATTTCTATTTTGGTTTTTCATGGTTTTCAGGTAAAAAGGCACTACTTTTTTAGGCGTTTTCAAGCAAAATCAAATACATAGAAGGATTACCATCATCAAGAGGAGATCACCCAAGAAATTTCACATAAAACGGAGCAATTCAGCAAATTACGGCAGTACCGTAATCCATTTTACGGTACCGTAATTTTGGACAGTACTGTAAAATCCGAGCCCTACCGTATTTTGAAGAATTTCCAAACAAAAAGTTTTCTCGATTTTACGGCATTGCCGTAAACCAATTTACGGTGCCGTATTTCAAAGCGCTTTAGAACAGAAACATCGCCCGATTTTACGGCACCCCCGTAAAGGATTACACGGGCCGTATTTTCTGATCACTTCCGAATAGAGAGTTTCCTCGATTTTACGGCACTGCCATAAACCAATTTATGGTGCCGTAATTCCCTGACAACATCAGAACAGAAGACTCAAGCGATTTTACGGCAGTGCCATAAGACATTACACTGCCGTAATTTATGTTCTGAACCCGACGCCCGAGTCAATATCAACGCCATATTCTTGCAGAGAAGATCGCGAGTGATCTAGAGCCTTAAATCGGATGCCGTAAGAAGCAGAAAGGGAGCTTTTCACGAGAGGATTACAAAGAGAGCAAAAGCCCCAAATTTCGTGCACTATCGAGGGAGAAATCGCGATCCACGCCGCCGCTTAGGGTTTCGCCACCGCGCTCTATCCGGATGTTCTCTGGCCTTAATTTTCATACTGAAGCTTCGTCTGAAGGAGGAGACAACGTGCCAGAAGTTTCAGACCGAAAGGAGATCGATTGGAAGAGAAATCAAAGAAAAAGGAGTCGCCGACACTGTTCATCGGTGGTTCTTGCAAAATTACGGCTGTGAAATACTTCACAACCGTGCTGTATTTTCTAAACTTCTCTTTTTCTTCGATTTTCGATCCTCTAAAACCATGATCTATTGTAATTTCTTCATGATGATAGCTTAAACTACTTTTGGGACATGGGGGAGTAATTCACTTGATTTCCAATGACTAGATGACTATTTTTACTATTTCGTTGAGTTTAATATTACCATGATGATTTTGCTCATGTGATAATTGTACTTAGACTCTCTATAAGTTCATGTTACTAATTATGTTCGCTTGAGACCGAAAGGTAATTGCTTGAGAATTTGGAACCCTATAATTGCATGTTAAGATCTCTTCCTTAGGTTATATCTAATTTGATATGTTCTAGTAGATTAATTGCCATAATTATAACATGAACCTATAGATCGAGTCTATTTGTCAAACGTGGAGATCTTATGCGAAAGCAAGGATTGGAACGTTGGAGATCCATGAGTAAAACTAGTGTTGAGACTCTGATGCATGAAAGTGATTCTTGAATCTCCACTAGAGATTATCAACATTGAATTCGGATGCACGAAAGTGATCCTTGAATTCATTGTTTGATGATTTACTTATCTTCAGCGTTGGAAAGAATCTTGCGCTAAAGCGAGGATAAATCCCTGTGCGGTTGTTTGCACGAATGTGAAACAACCCTTTTATTTAGTAAATTACATCTTCATCATGATAAATTTGAACTGACGAAATCCTTATTCATATCTAGCTCATAAAAGTTAAAGTGAACGAAACCCTAGTCCCAACTTTTCTCACAACGTAATTCCGTTTTTAGCTTTCAATTTCTATTCTCACTACTTCGATTAAGCCTAGATAGTAAGAAATCATCTATTTAGTATTCGACAATGTAGATCCCTGTGGATTCGATACTTTCTTTATTACTTCGAGTATCCGTGCACTTGCGGATCACGACAAGTTTTTGGCGTCGTTGCCGGGGACCTTAGTTTTTGTTGATATTAAAGACGTTGAGATTATTGCTACATTAGGTTTTTATTTACTGTTTTTTATTTACTGCTTATTTTCTCTTTCTTAAAATCACTTGATCTATCTACTTTGCATGCGCAGGAGCCTTAGGTCAGGACCATTTGTACCATTGGATCCTGAAATCAATAAGACATTAAGAGCACACAGAAAGTTGAGATTAGAAGAGACATCACAAGAAGAATTGCAAGAGACATTCCAACCAGAGTTAGAAGAAGAAATATTAGAGATGGGAGACAATCAGAACAATCAGAGAACACTTAGGGACTATGTTGCCCCTAATCATCATGAAATTCGTTCTAGTATAGCTAGGCTAGCAATAGAGGCCAACAATTTTGAGATTAAGCCTGGTTTCATTGCAATGTTTCAACAAGATCAGTTTGGAGGATCTCCAATAGAGGATCTCAACCAACACTTGGCCTTATTTATTGAATTATGCAATACTATTAAATTGAATGGTGTTTCTAGCGATGCATTGAGATTAAGACTTTTTCCTTTCTCTCTCAGGGACTGGGCAAAGACATGGCTTAATTCACACCCAGCAGGTACCTTCACCACTTGGAATCAACTGTCCAATCCCTTCTTGAACAAATACTTTCCCCCAAGCAAGACACTGCAGATGAGAAACCAAATTACAAGCTTTCAACAAAGAAGTGGGGAGTCGCTCAGTGAGGCCTAGGAGAGATTCAATGAACTACAGTGGAAGTGTCCTCACCATGGACTAGAACTTCAAACTTTACTGCAAATTTTTTATATTACATTATCTGATCAGACTAAAATGATTGTGGATGCTGCTGCAGGAGGAGCTCTTATGAGCAAAACACCAGATGATGTCTTCAGACTGCTAGAGGAGATGATATTGAACCACAATCAATGGACTACTGAGATGGGAGTACTATACTAGCCTTCTCAAGGTAAGGGTGAAAGTGAAGGATGGCAATCCTTAGAAGAGAAGGTAGACTTTTTGTGCAGTAAGTTAAATTCCATGCAAACTGCTTCTGTTTCTGCTATTACTTTTGAAAATTGTGGCAATGATGCTCATACTGCCGAATATTGTAGAATTGTTGATCAGGGTAATGAGCATGTGAATGTCATAGGGAATTATAATCAAAGTAGACCTAATGATCCCTATTCTAGTACATATAACCCTGGATGGAGAAATCACCCCAACCTTTCATGGAAAAACAATAACAATGTAGGGGGGAACACTGAAAACAAAGGATTCCAAAGGCAAAATCCCAACCAAAATCTGAATCAAAATAATGATCAATTTTCTGAGATAAAATCCATGTTTGAAAAAATAATGATCAGTCAAAATCAGTTTGAGCTAAAACAAGATAGAAAAATTGAAGAGTTTATGTCTAATCAAAAAAAAATCCTGTCAAATCAAAGTAGACAAATTGAAGAGTTTAAGGAAGGTTTTCATCAAATTAACTCTAGACTGGATAGAGTAGAAGCCCACAACAAAATTCTTGAAAACCAAATTGCACAACATGCTAGTGTACCTTACAGACCCCCTGGGAAATTGCCTGCAAAACTTGAGATAAACCCTAGGGAGAACTGTAATGCCATTATGACTATAAGTGGGAAACAACTAGGAGAACCTAGAGGGAGGTTTGAAAACACTAAAGAAAGGCTTAATGATAATGAAAAGGAATTAGAGTTAGGGGAATCTTCTTCACATGAGAAACCCCAAACTTGTTTATCACCTCAAAAAGGTGAGGAACCAAAAGGGGAGGAATCATGTGAGAAAGACAATCCTAAACCTAATTTGCCTGCTCCTTACCAGCCACCAATACCTTTTCATCAAAGGTTGGTTCAACATAAACTAGACAAAAAGTTTGGCAAATTTCTTGAAATCCTGAAAAAGCTTTATGTTAACATTCGTTTTACTGAAGCTATTACTGAAATGCCATCTTATGCCAAGTTTTTAAAGGAAATTTTGTCTAGTAAAAGGAAATTAGATGATTATGGTACATGCACTGTTACTTTAACTGAAGATTGTAGTGCTATCATACAGAACTAACTGCCACCTAAACTAAAAGATCCAGGTAGTTTTTCTATACCTTGTTCAATAGGCACTTTGGCTTTTGACCGAGCCTTATGTGACCTCGGTGCAAGTGTGAGTCTAATGCCTCTTTCTACTTACAGGAAACTAAATCTTGGAGAGCTAAAGCATACATCCATATCCTTACAACTCGCGGATTCATCGATAAAGTATCCTGTAGGCATATTAGAGAATGTCCCTGTACAAATTGGTAAGTTTTTCATTCCTACAGATTTTGTAGTGTTAGATATGGAGGTAAATTCTAGAAATCCTATCATTCTTGGTAGACCATTATTGGCCACAGCTAAAGCATATATTGATGTGAAAGAAGGAAAGATTACTTTTGATATATGTGACAACAAGATTGAATTTAATCTTAATGATTAATTGAATAAACTTTCAAACTCAGGATCTTGTTGTAGCGTTGAAATATTTAATGATGTAATTTATGATGTTTCAAGTTTGTTTGAGGAGACTCCAAATAATGAATCTAACAATCTTTTTGAGGGTATTGATGAGAAATTGCAGAAAAAGAAAAAGACAAGGAGGAAGAAAAGAAGAGGAAACTCTAGATTGATTGACAAATTAGAGGGGATTCTGAGCAAATTTGGATATTGTTTCAAGATTGAGCCTTATGTTGCAATATCGGAGAGGAAGTCTAGGAATTCACGATCAAACCCAAGTGTTAAAGGGTCAATCTAATGACCTTTAAATTAGCGCTTCTTGGGAGGCAACCCAAGCTTTCTAACCTCTATTTTGTTTTCTTTAACTTAATTTTAGCTGGATACTAATTTTTCTTTTATTTTTGTAGGTAAATTTTGATTTGGAGCAAATTATGGTACTACCGTAAAGTATTTTACGGCACCGTATTTTGATCCACTTTCGATCAGAAAGTTGCCACGATTTCGCGGTACTACCGTAAGGTATTATACGGTACCGTATTTCCACAAAATTTTATTTTTCAAATTTCTGAATTTTTAATTTTTGAAAAAAAAAAATTTTTTGCTGCTTGATTTTTACGGCAGGTACCGTAAGCGCCTTTACGGTACCGTATTTTCATGTCATTTTTTATCAGAAGACTGCCGAGATTTTACGGCGATACCGTAAGACATTTAACGATACCGTATTCTGCATCCAGTTTCGAACAAAAAGCAGTCGAGATTTTACGGCAATGCCATAAGAAATAACACTGCCGTAATATATTTTCTGGTACGCGAGCCCTGTGCTGTATTTAGGGTTTCAACCGAACCTTTTTTAGGGTTTTTACCCTCGATCTCACTCGTTTTCGAGCCATCCTTGGATTTTCAACCATCTTCGACCTTCAATGGACGCCAGCGACCACTTCCGTTCAGTTTTCATCGTCGATTAGGTAACCCATTCTCCGATTTTTCCAATTTGGCGAGTTTTCACCAATTTTTTCCCCTTTCGCTCGTTCTCGCTCGATCCTCCATCATTTAAAGTGATATTTGTTTCTATTCACTCGTGAGAGGATGAACTTTCAACCCCTTGTTGTTTAAAAAGAATTTGGGTCGATTCGACAGATGATTTGAATTGAAATACGTTGAAACGTGGTAAAGTTACTGTTCATTCACGGTTTTGATAATTTTTGAGCTGGAGTTATGAGTTGATTTTCACTTCATATTTACTTGGTTAGTGTTATTCATGATGCTGAAACTATGATTCATACCTACCATATTGATATTGAGATTGAGATTATATGCTCTGTTTATGCCCTATTTTTATCATATTAGAGCACGTTGATAGGACGACATTCGACTTGAGTTGAACTGTATTATTGTTTTGCAGCCATTAAGTTGTGAGTTTGCAGCCATGCCAAGAACAAAGTCAATTTTTCAAAGAGAACCAGGGAGTCGAAAAGAAAAAGGGAAGGCCCCTACAAGATCGTCTCAACCACAAAACCCATATGGAATCATATTCAGGAATGAGATGCAGGATGCTAGATACAACAAGCTGTCGGAAAGAAAAATCATAAACACAAAGTATGCTGATCAAAGGACTCTTGAAGCCTTGGGGCTTTATGACGATATACTTTGGATGTTTGAGAGAATCAAAGCCAAGCAGTTTTTCCATATGACTCCGCACACCTATTTGCCACTTGTCTTGGAGTTCTTGAGTAGTTTGATAATTGAATTGAAGGAGTACTCTCATGGCCCTGCAGAGGGATAAATCAATTTTAGATTAGCAAATGAAGAAAGAAAACTTACCTTGCAAGAAGTTAGAGACATCTTTGGGCTGAGCATAGGAGGGTACACTGAGATACCCCTAGAATTCATGGAGAGCATATTTTGGAACCAGATCACAAATGAGAACCACTTCTATACTGTGTTTGCCAGAGCCTCAAAAATCATGAACCCTTGTATCAAGTATGTTCATCGGGTTCTGGCACACATAGTATTTGGGAGAGGAGACAGTGATGGCATGGTCCGTCAACACGAGCTGTACTTTCTCTTGGGCATGCTCAATGGATTCGCAGTGGATGTTGCTTATTTCATGGTTAAGCATATGGACAAGGTAGCCAGGGCGACTAGAGGGTCTGTGGTGATAGGAGGTTTGATTACTCCTTTAGCTAGACATTGTGGGATTGAGCCCTATGGAGTCGAGTTGGCAAGGGGGAATGCAAGGCTCGACATCGAGTCTTGCATAGTAATGAAGATGATCGTTAGAGAGGGTGACACCTTTTGTTTGGTCCTTGGACCAGATACCCCTACTCTTCCTTTACCCCATGTCCAGAAAACCACTGTCAGAGAAAGAGCCAACTGGAAAATACCTCCTAGAGCAGCTGAAGCGGCTTTTACTCCACCACTGACCACAGTTCCACCACCACCCACCTGGGGTGGAAGGGGTGATCCATATGGGATGGAGTCACCACCACATGATTCTACACAGGCAGCCGGTCCAACTTCACAGAGCACCAGGGCTGGTTTTGTTAGCCACCATAATCCTGGTTTTCAGGCATTGATAGCACAGATGTATAATCAAGAACGCCGCCAGGAGAGGATGGAAGAGACTCTGGGGCACATCTAGAGGGATATGGAGAGGTTATGTGATCATATGGAAGATATGGGTAATTTCCTTTTTGACCGCATTGGTTATGCAGATCATCGAGATTATGGATACTAGGGTGATCGAGAAGGAACACCATATTATGACCCCATGGAGGCTGCTGTGAGAGATTCAGAGGCTACACGATCAGATGGCGACGAGTAGATACTTTGTGAGTATTATTTTCCTTTACTTCTTTACCATACTGTGTTTTCCCATATATATCTCAGTGATTTTTCATATCATGAAGGGAAGGATGACGCTTCATGATCGCCGCCACTGATTTTTGATATGATTATATTGAATTTTTCAATATGGTTGTATGACAAATATTGATATCCTGACTTATCTTTCGATTTGGTTGTATTACTACATGATGATGATATTACTCTTGTTGACATGATGTGATGATGATGATGAAGAAATTTTGATATATGATTATGTTTTGAGATGTGTTGATGATTTTTTATGACAAATGAATTTCAAAATCCATGATTAGAGATATAGCCCTATCATGTCAAAATTTATTTCTTCAATACATATTTGTCTATTGAAATATGAAATTAGTTGATGCATGAAATTTTTGATAGATGTATTGTTTGAAGAATAAAATCTTAAGGTGAAATTTTTCTTTCGAATAAAATGAGTATATGAGTATGATTTATGAATTGAGATCAATTGATCAACCTAGTAGATGTTTAGTCTATTCTTGTTATTTGTTGGGAAATAAGAATCCAAGATCCCCAAAAATAAGGTGAGGACTCCCCTACTTGGCACTGTGGGGAAGCACAGTGGTACCGAAGGTCATGGGTTGAAGTAATAAATAGAAAAAGTATGTATCTATGTGGGTACATGCCATGAGAAAAATCATTTCACATAAACTCCGCTGTCCTTAGTAAATTCTTTCCAAATTAGAGGATATGAGTTCCATTGCATTGATTATGTGATCTGTGCACTCTAATCTCGTCACCAGAAAAAAGGTGGTAATCGAGTCAGAGAATGTGAATGATGCCAAAAAAAAAATAGGGAAACAAAATCATGTGTGGAAAAAGATCTTGGGGACCTTATTCCTGTAAACAAAAGCACGATAGATTTGAACTGAAAATTGGGTGAAATCATAAGATTTAAAATTCTATTTATTGTACATGTTGCGAAGTTTTATTTGTTTGAATTATGGATCTAGAGGGTTGAGTTCTAAGAATGATATGTTTATTTGAAATTTTATAAATCAATTGATTGAATTCTTCATTGATAAGTTATATTTTAGAAATTTATTGAGCATGAAAAGGTTACTCTTTTAATCAAACTTTGATTTCAAATTTTGATTTTTGCTTGAGGACAAGCAAAGTTTGAGCCTTATGTATTTTGATGACACCAAAACATATAGTATATTTTGTATCATTTTCGATATCTTTTCATGCTAAATTGAAGTTGTTTTCATGATAAATTCATTAAATATTCCATAGTCTACTTCTATTTTGGTTTTTCATGGTTTTCAGGTAAAAAGGCACTATTTTTTAGGCGTTTTCAAGCAAAATAAAATACATAGAAGTATTACCATCATCAAGAGGAGATCACCCAAGAAATTTCACACAAAACGGAGCAATTCAGCAAATTACGGTAGTACCGTAATCCATTTTACAGTACCGTAATTTCGGATAGTACCGTAAAATCCGAGCCCTGCTGTATTTTGAAGAATTTCTAAACAAAAAGTTTTCTCGATTTTACGGTGCCGTATTTCAGAGCGCTTCAGAACAGAAACATCGCCCGATTTTATGGCACCCCCGTAAAGGATTACACGGGCCGTATTTTCCGATAACTTCCAAACAGAAAGTTTCCTCGATTTTACGGCACCGCCATAAACCAATTTACAGTGCCGTAATTCCTTGACAACATCAGAACATAAGACTCGAGCGATTTTACGGCAGTGCCATAAGACATTACACTATCGTAATTTATGTTCTGAACCCGACGCCCGAGTCAATATCAACACCCGATTCTTGCGGAGAAGATCATGAGCGATCCAGAGCCTTAAATCGGATTCTGTAAGAAGCAAAAAGGGAGCTTTTCACGAGAGGATTACGGAGAGACCAAAAGCCCTAAATTTCGTGCACTATCGAGGGAGAAATCGCGATCCACGCTGCCGCCTAAGGTTTCATCGCCGCTCTCGATCCAGACGTTCTCCTGCCATAATTTTCATACTGAAGCTTCGTCTGAAGGAGGAGACAACGTGCAAGAAGTTTCATACCGAAAGGAGATCGATTGGAAGAGAAATCGAAGAAAAAGGAGTCGCCGGCACTGTTCATCGGCGGTTCTTGCAAAATTACGGCTGTGAAATACTTCACAGCCGTGCTGTATTTTCTAAACTTCTTTTTTACTTCGATTTTCGATCCTCTGAAACCATGATCTATTGTAATTCCTTCATGATGATAACTTAAACTACTTTTGGGGCATGGGGGAGTAATTCACTTGATTTCCAATGACGAGATGACTATTTTTACTATTTCGTTGAGTTTAATATTACCATGATGATTTTGCTCATGTGATAATTGTACTTAGACTCTCTATAAGTTCATGTTACTAATAATGTTCTTAGAATTTTCGCTTGAGACCGAAAGGTAATTGCTCGAGAATTTGGAACCCTAGAATTGCATGTTAGGATCCCTTCCTTAGGTTAGATCTAATTTTATCTGTTCTAGTAGATTAATTGCCATAATTATAACATGAACCTATAGATCGAGTCTATTTGTCAAACGTGGAGATCTTGTGCGAAAGTAAAGATTGGAACGTTGGAGATCCATGAGCAAACTAGTGTTGAGACTCGGATGCACGAAAGTGATCCTTGAATCTCCACTAGAGATTATCAAAATTGAATTCGGATGCACAAAAGTGATCCTTGAATTCATTGTTTGATTATTTACTTATCTTCAGCGTTGGGAAGAATCTTGTGGGAAAGCAAGGATAAATCCCTGTGCGGTTGTTTGCACGAAAGTGAAACAACCCTTTTATTTAGTAAATTACATCTTCATCATGAAAAATTTGAACTGACAAAATCCTTATTCATATCTAACTCATAAAACTTAAAGTGAACGAAACCCTAGTCCCAGCTTTTCTCACAGCGTAATTCTATTTTTAGCTTTCAATTTCTATTCTCACTACTTCGATTAAGCCTAGATAGTAAGAAATCAGCTATTTAGTATTCGACAACGTAGGTCCCTGTGGATTCGATACTTTCTTTATTACTTCGAGTATCCGTGCACTTGCGGATCACGACAAGATTCAATGTGCCAGTAGAGGATTTGCCCCTTCCTTGTGGGAAAGCTTGATTGTCCATGGCGCCCCTATATGGATGACTGAAAGTGTATGGCCATACCCAAGTGAGAACCTAATTTAGTCATGCCATAATATTGGGATTGACAAGTGTGACACACTAGCCCAATCTGGACATCAGTTGGCAAAAGGACAAAGCTGCACTTGACTTTGTCGCTGTCTTAGGGAATGTCAATGATGACTCCATTCTGATGACTTGGGTAGCAATAATATACTGCTTGGTGCCACTCATTGCTTGTGATGATTTAGTCATCACTGCTAACGTCTAAAGAACCTACAGGGTCATACACCCAGACATCAGAGATTTCATACTGATCATTTAGTCTTTGATCGAATCATTATATGATTCGGATCATTTTGGAGAACTGATGCATTGAGACTTTTATAAAGGAGATGATATTTTATTTTAGTTCATGTTTGACCACTAGTTGACTCTAATGGACCACGTTTGACCTTTGTTGACCTGTATTGTCAAAATGAGTCAAACAAGGGTCTTGGTGCAAGTTTGGACTTGGCAGTTTAGTCACATGAATAAAATAAAATTATTAATTGGCATGAGAATTTTTCTCTTGGCTGATTAATTGGCTTGAGCGCAATTTACAATTAATATCGTCTGCGGGGATTCGAACCCATGACGCTAAACTGGTTAATTGTGAATAGGCGCCTATACTTATCCCACATGGGAAAAATCTCCAAAGTGTATCTGGCTTTGCTATTATAAATAGAGAGGCTTGCCTGGGAGATTTTTGCACCAGACTCTTCTCTTGCCTCTTATTGTTGCCTCACTTTTGCTGCTTGGCATGAGGGTTTTCGAGGTGACAAAAATAGAACAATTTTGCATCAAGGGTTGGGACAAGTGTTAGTGCTACCCACTCCTTGTCGCCAACGTTCCCTCTTCTCCTTGGCATTGGCGCAAGTTGAGAAGATCAAGAGGCATGGATCTCCTCTCCTGAAGCTAGCACATGCGTGGAGCAGAGGAATCTCGAGACAGTTCGTGTGTGCATGATTATTGAGGACGGACACCTATGCGTCTTCATCATGCTTCTAAAGTTGCTTGATAAAGTATTACTCTTCACATCCTTTGATTTTCTCTCGTAAGGGATCCTGGCATTTCTGGAATTCTGTTTCGGACCTCCGCTTCCGTTGTGTTTAAAGCTTTTCTGAGGTCCGGGGATTCCCAACAGTGGTATCAGAGCCATCTTACGAGGCCCGAAGGTGTCTTTTCTATATGTGCAGTCCCATTTCATGAAAATTATTTTCAAAAATTTTTATGCCATGAATTTTACGTTGAAAATTAATTTCTAAATTTTTCACCTCCTATGTCTTTCTTGTTTTGATTTCCTTCGCATATGGGATAGACCCTAATGTGGAAGGAATTTCCCTCCTTGCGCTCATGGGATAGACCCATGGCGCAAGACCCATAGGAGATTATGCGGGGCATGGACTGGGTGATTGCCCTAATCTCTATGGGGTAAGGATTGCATGGGGCGGCTACCCTTTGTAGACTCCTGAGAGGGACAAAACACAAAGAATAGGTCATGAGGGGTCGCTGAAAAATTTAGAAAAAGATTTATGAAAAACTAAAAGTGATTACTATGTGGTTTTTGCATAGCATGTAGAATTGCATGAGTAATTAATTTGTGCATTTATGGTGTGATCAAAGTCAAGCCCTATTGTCATGCCTATGATGTATCAATGTGAGGCCTGCGTGCTGACTTTCAATTTTGTATTTCAATTCTACATTGTAAATCAAATCAAAGGCTTTGATGACATATCGTGGCGTTATCTTCTCTCTCCTTTGCGCATCTCTCAGGGTGGCGCAACCCATGACCTAGTCGAACCCTAGGGTGGTTTTTAGGGTTACCTAGAGGCGCATCCAATGAGGGTTGGCGGTTTGGGTTAGGGTTGGCGCACCTCACCTCCTAACATGGTGCATCCCCTTCTTTGACCTAACCTTGAGTGGCTTCTAGGGTTACCTAGATGGTTTACTTAAGGGACGAGGTTGGATAAGGTGATGGTGCACCCTAGTCAAGCAAGGGGGCTGACCTTCATCCTCAACTGAATCCACATGGCTTCTAGGTTTCCTAGTGGCGTATGCATGGGTTCAAGGGCTGATGATGAAGGAAAGGCAACCTAAGGGGGCAGATCCTATTCCTTGACCAAACCATAGTGCATCCTAGTTTTCCTAGGTGGCGCATGTTAAGGTTCTAGGGTTGAGAAAGAGCATTGGTGCTCCAAGCTTGAAGAGGGGCCGATCTTCCATCATTAGCTAAGAACTTGAAGGTCCTTTGGACGCTTCTTAAGTTCATTGGCTGATGGAGGAAGGTCGAGCACCAAGGATACTTGATGGGACATCCGAGCAAAGGGGGCGCACCTCTTGGTGGTGCACTTTGCAATGGATGATTCGTATCAAGCATTGAGGTGAGATACCTAGTATAGAGGTGGCACATGGATGTTTGGCCGAATCCTAAGGGGAGCTTAGGACTTGCAAGCTAACTTCCTGGTGGAGATTTGAGTTGGCCGAATCCTAGGAGGAGCCTAGGGTTCGCGATCTGGCTTCAAGAGAAGACTCGGGTTGGCCGAACCTAAAGGGGATCTAGGGTATCCTGGATGGTGCCTTTAGAGTTCGCGAGCTGACTCATGGAGCTAAAGACCTAGGTGGTGCACCATGGGGCCTTGGAGCAGAGCCTTTAGGGCACTCAGGGTTGAGCTAAGTACTTGTTGGCATGAGCCCATGGCTCAGAGCCCTTGCTAGTTGATGACACCGAAATTTATAATAAATTTCAAGCCATTTTATATATCTTTTCGTGTCATATTTATGAACTTTTGCTTGCTTTTAAGCATTATTTGTTAAATATCACGGAATCTACACAATTTCTTGTTTTATATGAATTTCAGGAAAAAAGTGCTATATTTTGAAGGATTTTGAAGGATTCGAGCACAACAATGGATTCCAGACATCAAAATGAACTCACACGTCAAATTTCAGGATAATCAGAGCTTCATAGCAAATTATGGAACCCCCGTAATGGATTTTACGGTACCGTAATTCCACCATAGAATTACGGTACGGCCGTAATCCCTAAGAGGTGCTGTAATTTGGGAATATTTTCACCAGAGTTTTTATGGTGATTGCGGCACAGCCAAAACAATCTTTACGGTGCCGTAATGCTAGATGATTTTCCACCCGAGAGATTTCAGAGATTACGGCACTGCCGTAATGATCTTTACGGGCCATATTTTGGTCCAGAAACATACAGAAGCAAATACGGCACAGCCGTAAACATTTTTATGGGTCATAATCTTGACAAATACTTCACAGAGCTAAAATTACAGCACTGCCGTAATATTAATTACGGTACCGTAATTTCCAATCAAAAATATGATTTTTACGGGTCCGAATCTTGCGCGGACCATAACTTTTGATCCATACCTCCAAATTGAGATCCAAATGATCATGCGGACTCGCCTTTAAGAGGAGAAGACATACAAAGTGGAAGAAGGAATTTTGATCCAATATCGAAGGAGCAATCGACAAAGAAGCGGTTAGGGTTTGGCCTCGCGCTGAGAGGCGTAGAGAGTACCTCTCGCTGCAATTTTTACATGGAAGCTTCGTTTGGAGGTGGAGAGAACATACCAAAAGTTTCAAAGCAAAAGGATCTCAGACGAGGGAGAAATCAACAAAGGAGCGTCATCGGCACTATTCTTCCCAAATTACGACCGTAATCACTATTACGGCCGTACCGTAATTTGTTCTCTCCCTCTGTTTTGATTTCCTACACCATGGATTATTGTACCTCTTCTTCCATGCATGCTTAAACACTTTTTGGGACATGGGGTGTAATCCCCCATGATTTTTAATGATTAGATAAGTTTTTTACCTTCGTCAGAATAGTTTTATTATGATGATTCTACTTATGTGATTGTTTGTCTTTGATTCTCCATAGATTGATGTTATTATTCATGTTTTAGATTTCTCGCAATAAGGACCAAAAGGTGACTTGCTTGAGAACTTGGAACTCTATAATTGCATGTTAGGAACTATCTTAGGTTAGTTCTTAATTATTTGATTTTTGTAATCTTATTGCCATGATGATAATTTAAATCTAGGGTAGAGTCGAGTTGTCAAATGTAGAGATCTTGCACGAAAGTGAGGATCGGAACGTTGGAGAACCATAAGTAGAACTTGTGTTGAGTCTCGGATGCACGAAAGTGATCCTTGAGATTCCACTTGAGACAATCAACTAAGAATTTGGATGCACGAAAGTGATCTTTGAATTCTTTGATTGATGATTTACTTATCATTAGCTTGGGATAGATCTTGCACAAAAGCGAGGATTGGTCCCTGGATGATTGTCTGCACGAAAGTGAGATGATCCATTTATGAAGTAAATTAAGTCTTTATCATGATAAGATTAGTCTGGCGATCTTTTATCTATGTCTTGTCATTAGAATCAAGGAGGATGAAACCCTAGTCCCAGTTATTTCTCTATGATTATCTTTTTAGCATACTTTTTTGCATAGTTTACTTCTATCATATTCGGTTTGCTTAGCTAGTGAGAAAACATATGTTTGGTACTTAACACGTAGGTCTCTGTGGTTCGATATTTTTATTACTTCGAAGTATCCGTGCACTTGCAGATCACAACAAGTTTTTGGCGCCGTTGCCGGGGATTAGTCCTAGATACACGCCAAACAACTTGGGATTAGTCCTAGACTAAGTTTATTTTTTTTAGATTTAACTATGTTTTCTGTTTTTGCAGGTTTTGGATTTTCACAAGTTGTGACAGAGCTTGTATTTCTGAAATCTATGAATTTACTTGAAAAAAAAATGTTTTATCTTTGGATTGGTGTTGGATTATCTTTCTATTCTTGATAGGTTTGATAAATATGTCTTTTCATCACAATTCATGGGCATCTCAAAGAAGTAAGGTATACATGCCACAAGGTAAGCATGAAGATGATTCACGATGCACTCTTGCAGATATATTGAAATTACACTCTATTCCTTCTATTAGATGTAATATTTGTAAGTGTAATGATCATTATGCTTATGAATGTCAATTTAGAAATCATGGAAATCCCAATGCACCATGGTACCAAAATGATCAATATTCTTTTTATGATGATTGCTCAAATCATGTTTCTGAACCATACTTTGAGGACACTTAGGAATCTAAGTTAAAATCCATGCTTGAAAAATTCATGTCAAATCAAAACCAAATCATGACAAATAGAAGTAAAGAAATTGAAGATCTTAAGGGAATAATTGGTCAGCTTGCTTCTCAAGTAGAATCTTTAACTACTCATTCTGAAATTTTGGAAACCCAGTTAACACAACAAGCATGTTTATTTGAGTTTGAAACTGAAGAACTTGATTTAGAAAATTCCCCCTCTGATTATGATTGTTTTGAGATTGAGCCTTATGTGGATATTAGTGCATCTCACTCTGATTCTGATGACTGTAAATTTGATTTATCAGATAATTTATTTGTTGAAAAGATTGAAAAAATTGATTCTGAAAAATCTGCTCTTGATTCTAGTGATAGTTTTGAAATTGATTCTTTTGATGAAAACTTATTTATGGTTAAATCTGATGAGATTGATAAAGGTTTAAAATCTACAGACATTGATGAACCCCACTTTGATTTTGGTGATATTGTTGAAATTAATGTTAAGTCTTGTGTGGTTAACTCTCATTCTATTAATTCTGTTGTGAACATTGACAAATCTCATTATGATTTTTTTTTTATGATTTTGATTTTCACTCTTCTAATGATGAATTATTTGTGGAAAGGTATGAGGGGATTGATTTTGAAAAATCTCACTCTCATCTTGATGATGATTTTGGAATTGAAAAATTATTTGATGAAGTGCATAAGGAACTTGAATATGATTTGAATTTTAAAAACACTGATGGATCTCATTCTGATGTTTTGCCCATATCCACTATTCAATCTTCTGATTTTATTGAAAATTTATGTTTTATTAAGGAATCTTATGTGAAAGAGAAAAATTATTTTGATGATCCAATACTTATATCTTTTGATCAAAGTCCTACTCTTATGTCAATTGAAAAAATAAACTTGAAGAAAGGACTTATGATTTTGCTCACTAACAAACATAGAAAGATCATTGAAAATTTTGATTTTGATTTCTGCTTATTTGAGAAAGCCACGGTGATTATGATTAACTTGAAATTCTGGATATTTGGATTAGTGGCTAAACTTTTTGGACAGAGAAAATGCAGAAAATTATTTTCTCTTTATTTTGGTACTAATTAACCTGCTTCACCATGAGATTTGATTTTTGATCAAGCTATGGACCTAAAATTAGCGCTTATTGGGAGGCAACCCAAGCACTTTTGCTTAGTTTAGTTGCTTTTATTTTAGTTTATTTTTAGAATTAATTTTTCTTTTCTTTTTGCAAGGAGAAACGAAATTTTGCAATATATGGCACTGCCGTAATCTTCTTTACGGTGCCGTAATCCTGATCCGATTTCATCTGAGAGTTTTTAGCATATTACGGCAGTACTGTATTGGTTTTTACGGTACCGTATTTTTGGATATTTTTGACCCGAGAATTTGTGTCAATTACGACACTGCCGTAAAGAACATTTTGCCCATAATTTTTGAACTGCTTTCTGCTTATCCGAGTAGGTGCTTTCTCACTGCGATTTTAAGAATCTGGGTCACGAAATTTTTTGATCTTTGGCACCATCACGAAGTACTCATCTTTGTCTATCATCTGGATATTTTTTCTGAATTTTAAAGTCCATGGATCATTCTAAAACCCATAGCAACTTTTCGATTCTGATAAATTTCTGCAGCAGTTTTTCTGACTAATCTGATTAGCACTTTTGCTGCCACTATTTAAGATGCTTCGGTGACTTGAAACCCTGATTTTTCACTTCGAATATAAAGAACATGTGTTGTTCTATCTCGTGGATTAATTATTTTAATGAAAATATTTTTTGATCATTCTAGGACACATGACAACTTTTTGAATTTGATTAACTTTTGTGCAGTTTTTGCAGTTTTGTAATATGAGTAGCCTTCTTTCTGTTGATACCCTAAATTCCTAAAAGATTTTGATCCTTTAATTTTCATATGCCTGGAAAGAACACGTTTTATTCTACCACATGGTTCTGCTTGATTTCCCTTTGGATCATTAAATTTTATTCTAGGGTATGGCTACTTTTCATAAAAAATTCAAAAACTACTTGGTTTGCTTTCTACTTGTTATTGCTTATTTTGCCTCCAGATTCATAAATCTTCAGAACAGCTTTCTTCCACCTCTAGCCACCACTGCATCTGCCTCTGACATCATAGTTACCAGCCGTCTACACTGGATTATCACCACAGCAGACTCTTACTTCTTTTGCTGCCTCTTATTATATTTATTTTATTTATTTATGCAGCAGACTCTTCATTAGTGACTGATTTTTTTTTCTCTGCAGTGCTATCTCTCACACCCACCGGCCGACGATCACACCTCCAGGACTGTATTCTCTAGCAGGCCACTAGAGATTACTCACTCTACTGTCGGCACCATCACCATCATTGCTAGCAGCTTTTCAGCTAGCCTCTGTTCACCCTCTACTTCTTGCCTGGTCGACTCTTTCCACCGGCATCCTATTCAGACCTCTGGCGACATCTCTGATTCTCCTTTGAGAGAAGTATTTTTATCATTATTATTTTTGAGATTATTTTCAAACTGAGCCTTATGTACCCTAAAATTGTGCAGGTAAAATTTTCAAAAGGCACATCTTTGAACCTTACAGCATTTGCCCCGACACTATTTTTATACTGAGTCTTATGTATTTTTGGTCAGAGCTTGCTATATTGTTTTGTGAGTATTGTTTGCACTTTCTAGTGATTATTTTATTTGATTGGATTATCTACACTTTTTCTTTTCCTCAAAATTCTATCACTTTACACCCTTTGCATTGTTTGAGCCTTATGTGATTACACAGATCTATCACTTTACACCTCATGATTGTTTGGATTTAATGTTTCACATTCTTTAACAGAGATGTGTGAATTTTTCTATGATAATGCATGCCTATGAATGGAAATATACCTATTATGCTCAATTTATTTCTTCAATATATATCTACTTGTTGAAATTATTCATTGATTGATGCATAAGGTTTTTGGGTAGGTATGTTGTTTGATGAATGCAATCTAAGAGTAAAGCATCTTACTTGAATAAAATGAGCATATGAGTGTAATTTTTGAATTTATGTCAATTGATTAACCTAGTTGATGTTTAGTCTATTCTACTAATTGTTGGGAAGGAAGATTCCAAGATCCACAAAAATAGTGAGAGACTCCCCTACTTGGCACTATGTAAAATTGACATTGGTACCAAAGGACATGGGTTGAAGTCTGTACAAAAAAAATATAAGAGAAAGAGAAAAAGAACATGACTCCTCTACTTGGCACTGTGTAAAATTGACAGGGCTACTGAAGATAGGAATTGAAGTCCAAATAAGAAGTGTGTATCTATGTGGTTACATGCCATCAAAAAGACATAAAAAAAAGGAGAGAAAAGAAATAAATTTGTGTGGGAAAAGATTTTGGATATCCTATTCCTGTAAACAAAGGTAAGATAGATTTAAACTGAAAATTGGGTGAAATCATGAGACTTAGATTCTGTTTATTATGCGAGTTGCGAAGTTTTATTCGATCAAAGCTGTGAATCTTAAAGACTAAATTCAGAGGATGATGTATTTATCTGAAATTTTATGCAAAAAGTTAGTGGAAAATTTCATGAGTGATTATATTTTAGAAATTTATTTTTCATGAAAAGGCATATTTTCCACAGTAGAGTTCTTTATTCTATCTATTTGCTTGAGGACAAGCAAAGTTTGAGCCTTATGTGTTTGATGACACCAAAATTTATAGTAAATTTCATGCCATTTTATATATCTTTTCGTGTCACATTTATGAACTTTTGCTTGTTTTTAAGCATTATTTGTTAAATATCACGGAATCTACACAATTTCTTGTTTTTCATGAATTTCAAGTAAAAAGTGCTATATTTTGATGGATTTTGAAGGATTCGAGCACAACAATGGATTCCAGACATCAAAACAAAGTCACACGTCAAATTTCAGGAGAATCAGAGCTTCATAGCAAATTACGGCACCCCCGTAATGGATTTTACGGTGCCGTAATTCCACCATAGAATTACGGTACGTCCGTAATCCCTGAGAGGTCCCATAATTTGGGAAGATTTTGACCAGAGTTTTCATGGCAATTACGACACCACCATAACAATCTTTATGGTGCCGTAATGCTAGATGATTTTCCACTCGAGGGATTTCAGAGATTACGGCACTGTCGTAATGATCTTTACGGGCCGTATTTTGGTCCAGAAACATACATAAGCAAATACGGCACGGTCGTAAATATTTTTACAGGCCGTAATCTTGAAAAATACTTCATAGAGCCAAAATTACGGCACTGCCGTAATCTTCATTACGGTACCGTAATTTTCAGTCAAAAACGTGATTTTTACGGGTCCAAATCTTGCGCGGATCATAACGTTTGATCCAGACCTCCAAATTAAGATCCGAAAGATGCTTAGGACTCGTCTTTAAGAGGAGAAGACGCACGAAGTGGAAGATAGAATTTTGATCAAGTATCGAAGGAGCAATCGATATAGAGGCGGTTAAGGTTTGGCCTCGCGCTGAGAGACATAGAGGGCACCTCTCACTGTGATTTTTACACAGAAGCTTCATTTGGAGGTGGAGAGCACATAACAGAAGTTTCAAAGCAAAAGGATCTCAGACAAGGGAGAAATCAACAAAGGAGCATCACCAGCACTGTTCATCCCAGATTACAGCCGTAATCACTATTACGGCCGTACCGTAATTTGTTCTCTCCCTCTATTTTGATTTCCTACACCATGGATTATTGTACCTCTTCTTCCATGCACACTTAAACACTTTTTGGGACATGGGGTGTAATCCCCCTTGATTTTTAATGATTACATAATCTTTTACCTTTGTCAGAATAGTTTTATTACGATGATTCTACTTATGTGATTGTTTGTCTTTGATTCTCCATAGATTGATGTTATTATTCATGTATTAGAGTTCTCGCAATAAGGAGCGAAAGGTGAGTTGCATGAGAACTTTGAACCCTAGAATTGCATGTTAGGTACTCTCTTAGGTTAGTTCTTAATTATTTGATTTTAGTGATCTTATTGCCATGATGATAATTTAAATCTAGGGTAGAGTCGAGTTGTCAAATGTAGAGATCTTGCACGAAAGTGAGGATCAGAACGTTGGAGAACCATAAGTTGAACTTATGTTGAGTCTCGGATGCACGAAAGTGATCCTTGAGATTCCACTTGAGACAATCAACTTAGAATTCAGATGCACGAAAGTGATCTTTGAATTCTTTGATTGATGATTTACTTATCATTAGCTTGGGATAGATCTTGCGTGAAAGTGAGGATTGGTCCCTGCATGATTGTCTGCACGAAAGTGAGATGATCCCTTTATGAAGTAAATTAAGTCTTTATCATGATAAGATTAGTCTGGCGATCTTTTATCTATGTCTAGTCATTAGAATCATGGAGGATGAAACCCTAGTCCCAGTTATTTCTCTCTGATTATCTTTTTAGCATACTTTTCTGCATAGTTTACTTCCATCATATTCGGTTTGCTTAGCTAGTGAGAAAACATCTATTTGGTACTTAACATGTAGGTCTCTATGGTTCGATATTTTTATTACTTCGAAGTATCCGTGCACTTGTGGATCACAACAAGTTTTTGGCGCCGTTGCCGGGATTAGTCCTAGGTACACGCTGTAAGATCCAGAAAATTACTAGCAGGTGAGAAAATAAGATTTTTGTTTATCTAACATTTTTGTGGAATTTTGAAATGAGATAATGTCTTGATTTGTGTATTTTCCTGCGATGTAAAAATATGTGTCGCGGAGAGGATTCGAACCTGCGACTTAAGGCGTAGGTTGTGTGCTGCACGCCACTAGGCTAGTGGTGTATTTCTGTTAGAAAAGGGGAAGAGCCTTTGATAAGGGTGAAGTGGAGAATAACTTATACTAAAGGGTTATTGGATCTTCCACTTATGTTTAAGTTATAGGGTTATTGGATCTTTGGAGGATTGTGGGTAGAAAACTAAAATTTGAGGGATCTATTTTCCCTCTCACGATCTCCCTCTTGCTCACGATATTTTCTCCCTTGGAGGTGGCGGCTTGCCCCTTCTCTCTTCTCCTTCTCTTGTGGCCGGCGGCGAGTGGAGGTGGAGGCGTTTTCCGGCGAACTCTTGAGTGCTCCGGCGAAGTGTTGGCGTGAGAGGAGGCGTGAGGACGTGAGGCTTAGAAGAAACCGAAATCAAGGTGAGTGGATTTTCTCTTCACCTAGTTCACGCATATTGAAGGTGTTGCATGATTTAGAAAGGATTAATGTCTAGGAATATGACATGAACTCATGCTTGCAAAATTGTACACGTTTTCTTGCTTTTCCTCAAAATTTTGAAACCCTAGTTTGCATGAAAATTAGGGCTTTTCATTTTTAAGACTTATAATCATCAATTAGATCTTGATTAAACATGTATGTAGCCTAGATTTTTCAATTGCATGAAGATTAGGGCTTGAATGAGAATTTCGCCCCTTCTTCATGAAATTACGCCCAAATGTATGGGTAAAAATTGGGGAAAAACTGATATTCTGAAATTAGGTATATAAGGACTCTACCGTATTTTTTTGGGAATTTTTGGAAATAAAAGTTTCTGTTGACTGAGATTGACCTAGGGGTAATTGGGTAAATTTTCTAGTTAAAATTGGGGAAAACTTGAAATTACGAATCTAAGGATCATGAGGGATGTAATGACTATTTTTACGAAATTTTTGGATAAGTTTTCCTGCATGACTTAAATTTTGAACTAGGGGCATTTCTGTCTTTTGTTATAAGAACTAGGAGAAAACTATGATTTTGTGATTTCCTGTATTTATGTTATCTGCGGATGAAATTTGGTGAATTTTCGGTATTATTATGTATTTTTAGTTGAATGGTGTATGTAGGAAGTATTGATGTGAAATATTGATTGATAACCTTGGATGATAACTTAGAAAAAGTTAAACCATGTTTGCATGAAATTTAAGGACCTTTACTGAACTTGATTGATGTGATGTCGAGACAATGTTTGTGTTGTATGCACTCGATAAGGGTCCTAGACTTGAGTGGACTGAACCTAAGGGTCAACTAGAGCACTCAGTGAACAGTCATTCTGATTTGGGGTTGGAGAATCCACCCAACCTATTCCGATTTGTTTCCGGTAATGGAGGGACTGTTCTAGAGTCTAGTGACCAGATTAGAGGTTCAGGTTTCCGGTTTGTGTTAAGGGTATTTTTGTCCAAGTGATAAACCTTTTGAGAGTTGGGTGTTTGAAACAAAGTGCCACGTCTTGGTCAGACGGGGGCCACCTCTTGAATTCATTCACCTTCCGTTCTGTTCTGTTTGTGTTCCCGGTAAGGGGGTGCGGTTGAGTGTCGTAGAGCAAAGTGCCACGTCATGACCTGGCGGGGGCCACCTCTTGAATCTACGCCTCACCATTGTTTGTTGCAAGTTACTCTCAGTGCCTTGACGAGGGCCAGGTTGGACCCTTGGGGTCAATTCTGAATCACTGGACATTAGTTGTGTGATCCTTAGTCTATTAGCCGGATAGGCTGTTTTGTGTCTGGTTGCCCGAGGTTGTGGGTGTATTGTTTTCTGATCATGATTGTGATTTATGGTTTTCGGTTTTCTTATGTATCATACTTTGACATCTTCCGTTAAAAGTTTTGAAAAGATATCTGCATCTATTTTTGATTGTATATTAGTGGATGGTCGAACGAGACTATCTACTCACTGAGCTGTGTAGCTCATTCCACTATATTTCCAGATGCAGGGCAGGAGCCTACAGCCTAGCGGATGTATTATTTTCTGACTTGATATTTTGGGGCCTGCGAGCCTGTACTATTTTGAGGGCCGGATGTGGCCGAGGTTTTTATGATTTTATTCATTGACATGTTAGCCGGATGTGGCTGCTAGTTTTCGACTACTGTGATATTGTTGCCGGGTTGGCATTTGGTTTTCATACGCGTGTTAAACCGAGGGCTTAAGCCTGTTTTCGGTGAATTCTGTTCTGTTCAGTGTTATTTGATTAATGTGATTTATTAGTTGGATGTTGTGATAAGGATTGTGAATATTGTTTTCGAAATGGTATGTTCAATTTGTGTTTATGGAGCATGTACAGGAATTTCCTTAGTAATTCTGGGGACATGCTGCCGAAATTTTCCGAATCGTTTTATGTAAGCTATTATTCCCTAGCATTTGTCTTGTTGTTTTGTGTGTGACGTTCCCTTTCTTCCGCGGTTTCTGCATGTGTTTGGGGTTTATTCTGAGGGGGCGTTACAGAATGGTATCAGAGGATGAGCTAGCTAATAATAGCTGTTTCGGGGGTGGAAAACCTTGCTTGTGTATTGCTAGACAGCTAGGAAACTTGTTTGAGAACTGACTTTGAGAACTGACTTGATTATAAATTTGATTTGTGTGTATTTGTTTGTGTGTGTTTAAGGAGCCAGTATAGTGCGCCCAAGGTCGAGTGCTAGTGCTGGCAGCAGTGAGCAGACTGCTGAATTCCTGCGGGCTATGGAGTCTTTGACTGGTATGGTGCAGCAGCACAACGCACTAATCCAGCAACAGGCTCAGATGCTGCAACAGCAGCAGACCCAGCACCAGGAGGTGCAGCAGCAACTGTTACAGCAGAATCGCGAACAGCAACGCGAGTTCAGAGAGCAGTTGCAGCTTCTGTCTCAGACACAGATACCGACGCAGGGGCGGGGGTCTGAGTCTGACTCGGGCCCAGGGTCTAGCGTGCCGGAGGACACCCATAGGCGCTATGCCTTGCTTGTGGGTGAATTCCAGCGGTTGGGCCCTAGCTCTTTTTATGGGAGTCTAGACTACAGGACGGCAGAGGACTGGCTTTCCGGCTTGGAGAAGATCTTCCAAGTGATGCGATGTTCAGATGAGGACAGACTATGTTTGGCCGCTTATATGATGCGTGGTGACGCGGATGTGTGGTGGAAGAGTGAGCTGAGACTCGCGGTGGACAGATCTGAACCGGTGACGTGGCAATACTTCTTGTCCCGGTTCAATGAGAAATTCTTTCCCACTAGCATGGTTGAGGATAGGGAGGTGGAGTTTATCCACTTGGAACAAGGAGACATGACAGTGGATCAATATGACCTGATGTTCTCAAAGCTTGGGAAGTATGCTCCACATCTGATAAATACTGAGGATAGGCGAGCTAAGAAATTTCTCAGGGGTCTCAGAAGGGATATCAGACAGAAAGTAGGACTGCAACACTTGGAGACTTATGCTGAGATGCTGGATCGTCCCCGCACCGCAGAGAAGTACATCCTGGAGGAGCAGGCCGAGACGGCCCTAGTTGTAGCCCCTATAGCTGTGGCATCGGTTCCCCAGCAGACTGGTGGAGGCAGCAGGAAATACCATAAGGGAAAGGACCAGAAGAGAGATCGATACAGACCGTACCAGGGGAAGGGAACTCAGAGACCGCAGCAGACATCTCAGTCACAGCAGCAGAGTACTGATGGCCGGGTAGAGGACAGAGTCTGCTACCATTGTGGGGCCAAGGGTCACCTGAGGGCGGACTGCCACAAGAAGTCCGGGGCGTGCTTCAAGTGCGGAAAAGTGGGGCACAGGATCAAAGATTGCAAGGCGCCTGGGCCACAGATCCGGGGTACCGATAGACCAGCTGTCCAGGCCAGAGTCTACGCTATAGCAGAGAAGGACACTCGAGCTTCCCGATCCGTCGTGGAAGGTACTTTACATGTTTTCGATCAGTTAGCTCGTATTTTGTTTGATCCGGGGTCCAATTTGTCCTTTGTGTCTGCTAATTTTGCTTCTAGACTACCTGTCTCACCTAGAGTACTAGATTACACAGTTTCAGTATGTACACCCTTGGGGGATAGTTTATCCACTGACATAGTCTACCCTGACTGTGTTATTCACGTAGAACAGTACCAGTTTTTAGTTGATTTGATACTGCTAGGCATGCAGGATTATGATTTGATCCTAGGCATGGATTGGCTATCTTCTCACCACGCTACAGTGGATTGCTTTGAGAAGATTGTTACTCTGCATCTGCTTGATGGGAGTCATCTGCTAGTAAGGGGCCTGGTGTCTGATCAAGGGCCACATATGATATCATTTGTGCATGCCAGCAAGTTGCTAGCCAGTGGGTGCAAAGGATACCTTGCACATGTTAAGGTGCAAGAAGACTCAGATCCAGACTTAGCTCAGATAGAGGTAGTCTGTGAGTTTCCTGATGTATTCTCAGATGAGTTTTCAGGTTTGCCTCCCCACAGGGATGTGGAGTTTGGTATTGAGCTGATGCCTGGTACAGCTCCAATATCAAAGGCTCCTTATCGTATGGCCACCTCAGAGTTAGCTGAGTTGAAGAAGCAGTTAGAGGAACTGCTTGAAAAGGGCTATATCAGACCGAGTGCTTCACCCTGGGGAGCGCCAGTCTTGTTTGTAAAGAAGAAGGACGGAACACTGAGAATGTGCATAGATTACCGCCAGTTAAATCAGGTGACGGTAAAGAATAAGTATCCTCTTCCGAGGATAGATGACCTGTTCGATCAGTTGCAGGGTGCCACTGTGTTCTCCAAGATCGATCTGAGGTCAGGATACCATCAGCTCAGGGTCAAGGATGAGGATATCCTGAAGACTGCTTTCAGGACCAGGTATGGGCATTACGAGTTTGTAGTTATGCCTTTTGGACTGACCAATGCACCTGCTATTTTTATGGATCTGATGAACAGGGTGTTTCATGAGCTGTTAGACACTTGTGTGGTGGTGTTCATAGATGATATACTGGTATACTCCCATACTTCTCAGGATCACGCTAGGGACTTGCGCAGGGTACTAGCAATTCTGAGGAAACACCAGTTGTATGCTAAGGCCAGCAAGTGCGAGTTTTGGTTGGATCAGATCAGCTTTTTGGGGCATGTGATATCTGGTAAGGGCGTGTCCGTGGATCCAGTGAAGGTACAGGCTATCCTGAACTGGGGAAGACCAACTAGTGCCACAGAGATCCGGAGCTTTCTGGGATTAGCAGGATATTACAGGAGGTTTGTGGAGGGGTTCTCCAAGCTGGCGGGTCCCTTAACCAAGCTGACCAGGAAAGAGGCTAAGTTTGTTTGGGACGAGAAGTGTGAGGAAAGCTACCAGGAGTTAAAGAGGAGATTGACCAGTACGCCCATCCTCATCATTCCTACTGATGGGGAGAGGTTTACTGTTTATACTGATACCTCAGGCAAAGGACTGGGCTGTGTCCTGATGCAAAAAGGGGCCGTAGTAGCTTATGCTTCGCGGCAATTGAAGGAGTATGAGTTAAACTACCCCACCCATGATTTGGAGTTGGCGGCGGTGGTTTTTGCACTGAAAATATGGCGCCACTATCTATTGGGACAGGAGTTTGACTTATTTACTGATCATCAGAGTCTCAAGTACATTTTCACTCAGAAGGATTTGAATATGAGGCAGAGAAGGTGGATGGAGCTAATAAAGGATTATGATTTCTCTATTCAGTATCAGGCCCGGAAAGCCAATGTGGTAGCTGATGCATTGAGCAGACACCCAGTTACTTCGGTAGCTGCACTGAGGGTCAATGAGTGGCAGTTACTGCAGGAGTTCCGAGAGCTCAGGGTTGAGGTATCTCCCAGAGTTCAGTCTGGATATGTGGCTTTTCTCCGGGTTCAGTCTACTTTACTACAGAGAATCAGGGATCAGCAGCTGGTAGATCCGAATCTAGTTCAGATCAGAGAGAGGTTGGCTGCCGGGCCAGTGGAGGATTTCACCTTATCTGGTGATGGTATTCTGCGGTTCCGTGGACGGGCGTGTGTCCCTGAGGAACCTAGTCTAAGGAGAGAGATCTTGGAGGAGGGTCATAACTCCAAGTATTCCTTGCATCCCGGAGCACAAAAATGTATCAGGATTTGAAGAAAGATTTCTGGTGGCCGGGCATGAAGAAGGAGGTCGCGGTGTTCGTATCTCGGTGTTTGACCTGTCAGACTGTGAAGGCCGAACACCAAAGACCTGGGGGATTATTGCAGCAGCTCCCTATTCCGCAGTGGAAGTGGGAGTGCATTAGTATGGATTTTGTTTGTGGGTTGCCTCGGACCAGGAGAGGGCATGATGCGGTTTGGGTCATTGTAGACAGGCTCACGAAGGCTGCACACTTTTTGCCTATTCGGATGACTTATCCACTTGATCGGCTGGCTAAGCTGTACATCGATGAGATAGTCAGATTACACGGAGTGCCTGTGGATATTGTATCAGACCGTGATTCCAGATTCCTTTCCAGATTCTGGAAGAGCTTGCATGAGGGTCTTGGCACTAAGTTGAGTTTTAGTACCGCCTACCATCCGCAGTCAGATGGTCAGTCAGAGCGTACTATACAGACTTTGGAGGATTTACTGAGGGCTTATGTAGTAGATTGGAGCTCTGAGTGGGACAGTGATTTATCTCTGATAGAGTTCACCTACAATAATAGCTTTCACTCCAGCATTCAGATGGCTCCGTACGAGGCTCTGTATGGCAGGAAGTGCAGGTCACCTCTGAGTTGGGAGGAATCAGGGGACCGGATGATTCTGAGATCAGAGGCTGTACAGGAGGCTACAGATAGAGTCAGAATTATTCAGGAAAAATTGAAGGTTGCTCGGGACAGGCAGAAGAGTTATGCAGATGATCGTCGTCGTCCCTTAGAGTTTATGGTGGGGGATCATGTGTTTCTGAAGGTTTCACCAACCAAGGGTGTCATGCGGTTTGGCAAGAAGGGAAAGCTGAGCCCGAGGTTTGTTGGACCTTACGATATTGTAGAGAGGGTTGGTCCTGTAGCTTACAGACTAGCTCTGCCACCATCTCTGGAGCATCTTCATAATGTATTTCATGTGTCAGTTCTGAGGAAATACTGTGCAGATCCATCACATGTGCTTGATTCTGCTCCCCTGCAGATCCAGAGTGATCTGACTTTTGTAGAGAGACCACTGAGGATTGTGGATAGGAAAGACAAAGTCCTAAGGAACAAGACAATACCGCTTGTAAAAGTTATCTGGGGAAATCAGTCAGTCGAAGAAGCTACTTGGGAGACAGAGTCAGATATGCGAAGAGAGTTCCCTCAGCTGTTTGATGATTTGGATGGTGAGCTTTAGAGGACTAAAGCTTTTTAAGGGGGGAGGAATGTAAGATCCAGAAAATTACTAGCAGGTGAGAAAATAAGATTTTTGTTTATCTAACATTTTTGTGGAATTTTGAAATGAGATAATGTCTTGATTTGTGTATTTTCCTGCGATGTAAAAATATGTGTCGCGGAGAGGATTCGAACCTGCGACTTAAGGCGTAGGTTGTGTGCTGCACGCCACTAGGCTAGTGGTGTATTTCTGTTAGAAAAGGGGAAGAGCCTTTGATAAGGGTGAAGTGGAGAATAACTTATACTAAAGGGTTATTGGATCTTCCACTTATGTTTAAGTTATAGGGTTATTGGATCTTTGGAGGATTGTGGGTAGAAAACTAAAATTTGAGGGATCTATTTTCCCTCTCACGATCTCCCTCTTGCTCACGATCTTTTCTCCCTTGGAGGTGGCGGCTTGCCCCTTCTCTCTTCTCCTTCTCTTGTGGCCGGCGGCGAGTGGAGGTGGAGGCGTTTTCCGGCGAACTCTTGAGTGCTCCGGCGAAGTGTTGGCGTGAGAGGAGGCGTGAGGACGTGAGGCTTAGAAGAAACCGAAATCAAGGTGAGTGGATTTTCTCTTCACCTAGTTCACGCATATTGAAGGTGTTGCATGATTTAGAAAGGATTAATGTCTAGGAATATGACATGAACTCATGCTTGCAAAATTGTACACGTTTTCTTGCTTTTCCTCAAAATTTCGAAACCCTAGTTTGCATGAAAATTAGGGCTTTTCATTTTTAAGACTTATAATCATCAATTAGACCTTGATTAAACATGTATGTAGCCTAGATTTTTCAATTGCATGAAGATTAGGGCTTGAATGAGAATTTCGCCCCTTCTTCATGAAATTACGCCCAAATGTATGGGTAAAAATTGGGGAAAAACTGATATTCTGAAATTAGGTATATAAGGACTCTACCGTATTTTTTTGGGAATTTTTGGAAATAAAAGTTTCTGTTGACTGAGATTGACCTAGGGGTAATTGGGTAAATTTTCTAGTTAAAATTGGGGAAAACTTGAAATTACGAATCTAAGGATCATGAGGGATGTAATGACTATTTTTACGAAATTTTTGGATAAGTTTTCCTGCATGACTTAAATTTTGAACTAGGGGCATTTCTGTCTTTTGTTATAAGAACTAGGAGAAAACTATGATTTTGTGATTTCCTGTATTTATGTTATCTGCGGATGAAATTTGGTGAATTTTCGGTATTATTATGTATTTTTAGTTGAATGGTGTATGTAGGAAGTATTGATGTGAAATATTGATTGATAACCTTGGATGATAACTTAGAAAAAGTTAAACCATGTTTGCATGAAATTTAAGGACCTTTACTGAACTTGATTGATGTGATGTCGAGACAATGTTTGTGTTGTATGCACTCGATAAGGGTCCTAGACTTGAGTGGACTGAACCTAAGGGTCAACTAGAGCACTCAGTGAACAGTCATTCTGATTTGGGGTTGGAGAATCCACCCAACCTATTCCGATTTGTTTCCGGTAATGGAGGGACTGTTCTAGAGTCTAGTGACCAGATTAGAGGTTCAGGTTTCCGGTTTGTGTTAAGGGTATTTTTGTCCAAGTGATAAACCTTTTGAGAGTTGGGTGTTTGAAACAAAGTGCCACGTCTTGGTCAGACGGGGGCCACCTCTTGAATTCATTCACCTTCCGTTCTGTTCTATTTGTGTTCCCGGTAAGGGGGTGCGGTTGAGTGTCGTAGAGCAAAGTGCCACGTCGTGACCTGGCGGGGGCCACCTCTTGAATCTACGTCTCACCATTGTTTGTTGCAAGTTACTCTCAGTGCCTTGACGAGGGCCAGGTTGGACCCTTGGGGTCAATTCTGAATCACTGGACATTAGTTGTGTGATCCTTAGTCTGTTAGCCGGATAGGCTGTTTTGTGTCTGGTTGCCCGAGGTTGTGGGTGTATTGTTTTCTGATCATGATTGTGATTTATGGTTTTCAGTTTTCTTATGTATCATACTTTGACATCTTCCGTTAAAAGTTTTGAAAAGATATCTGCATCTATTTTTGATTGTATATTAGTGGATGGTCGAACGAGACTATCTACTCACTGAGCTGTGTAGCTCATTCCACTATATTTCCAGATGCAGGGCAGGAGCCTACAGCCTAGCCGATGTATTATTTTCTGACTTGATATTTTGGGGCCTGCGAGCCTGTACTATTTTGAGGGCCGGATGTGGCCGAGGTTTTTATGATTTTATTCATTGACATGTTAGCCGGATGTGGCTGCTAGTTTTCGACTACTGTGATATTGTTGCCGGGTTGGCATTTGGTTTTCATACGCGTGTTAAACCGAGGGCTTAAGCCTGTTTTCGGTGAATTCTGTTCTGTTCAGTGTTATTTGATTAATGTGATTTATTAGTTGGATGTTGTGATAAGGATTGTGAATATTGTTTTCGAAATGGTATGTTCAATTTGTGTTTATGGAGCATGTACAGGAATTTCCTTAGTAATTCTGGGGACATGCTGCCGAAATTTTCCGAATCGTTTTATGTAAGCTATTATTCCCTAGCATTTGTCTTGTTGTTTTGTGTGTGACGTTCCCTTTCTTCCGCGGTTTCTGCATGTGTTTGGGGTTTATTCTGAGGGGGCGTTACACACGCCAAACAACTTGGGATACAACAGTAGTGCTAGGTGGATAGGACTAGGTCTAGGGGCTTGTTACCCATGTTTTGGGCTTTGATCACATCATATTTACTGTTTCTGTTCCAGCATGCCTTTACTACTTTTGGTTTTATTCCACTATAGGATTGCATGCCTGTATTAGTAGAAATAAGACAAAATAGCTGATCATGTTGATCTGATCATATTTTAGATATTCTAAAATAGCTCTTTAAGGGACAAGCTAGAATAGAAAGCTGTAACCTCTAAAGTAGTCCTACAATGCAAAAGAAAGCCTTATGGCTTGTCCGACGCATTAATGATGAAAAGGGGTGTAGGAGATAAGGTGCTTGAGATTGATTGCTAGCAACCTCAAAACAAGGAGAAGAGAAGTAGCCCTTCATCTTCTAGCTTATGTAGTTATTTCTGACACATGGGTATGTCGTACTGCATGATGAGACTCGTACTTACAAAAGTGTCTTAGTGCTCAACAGAAATAGGACAATGATGATGCAGAGAGACTGACCTACTAGTTGGAGCATCTATTGCTACCATATCTGTAGGAGACCTCACTCTCTCTTGGGTCAAGACTTTACTAGAACTTCAGTATCTTCATGTTCTATCTGTATGTGAAGTTCTATGAGTAACATAATATATCTCAATACATTTTTGTTAATCATGCATACAGAAATAGAATATGACCAATGAATAAGATAAATGAGGTCAACTGAATTTAAAAAATAAATCAAGCAGACGGAGCAATTAGATATCAGTGTCAATCAATTCTAACATATGCATTATATATCAAACTAAAGGATTAAGCAGCAAATCGTATAATTCTTGACACTGTAAGAAAGAAGTAGGGTATGATTCCTATCTCAAACGTTGATATCTTGAATCCCTCTGAATTCAGAATTATCTCTCCTTCTTAGCTGAACAATTTAAGTAAACCTCTATTATTATCCATCACAAGCATAAATCTATAATTATGCCGTCAACCTCTAATTTCCAAATTAAATTAATTTCATCCAAATTAATTATTATATAATTCCCCCAAGATAAAATAAAATAAAATTAGGTTTTCCCTACTTTAATCCCTGAAACCGAATTTAAAAAATAAATTAAAGAAAACAAAACTGACCTCTGCTCACTGAGATCGACGCGAATGAACGAAGCGAACTCGCTTCGTCGCTGAGAACAACTACTGGTGCTGGGCAAGAAAAGCGCTGCCGGCAGGAGGGAAGAATGGGTCACCGGCACCTGGAGAGTAAGGAAGAGGTTGCTGGGGAAAGAAGAAAGATGGAGGCGGCGCGGTGTAGTCACACGCGGATGCAATGTCGTTTGCAAGCATTGCTGTAAGGAACCACCAGCAGAGGAAAATGAGGCCGCCACACGCCGGGAAGGCAGCCGCCGGAAGGAGGTTGAGTCACCGCCATAGAGAGAGAGAGAGAGAGAGCAGCCGGTGCCGGGAGAGGAAGGGTCGCCACTGCTTGGAAGGGCCGACACAGTCGCTGCCGCTAAACTCATTGCACGCATCCGAAACACAATGGACGGTTGACACTGTTCAAAGGGAAGGTGAAGAGGACTGAGGTGCCCTTTCTAGTCGTCGTCGGAAGCACGGAATCGACGCCGAAGGGATGGAGACGGCGCTTGACTCAGATTTCCGCCGCCACAGAAAATCTCGCTGTCGCCTCCGGAATCACGTCAGACAACAAGCTCGCACCAAGGAACGATGAAGATGACGCCGGAGCTTCTTCCCGTAGCCGCCGGAATGTCACACAAGTCCCTGTCGAAGAAGACGAAGCACGAGGTTGCAATAACGGGTTCGCAGTGGAAGAAATAGGGGAAGAGGAAAAAAACTGGGCTCTGGCGCTCATGGGAATAGTAAGTGATGCAAGAGCATACAACATGAAAGAAGGGGAAAATCTGGCCCCGATGGTGCCCCAAAAATTTTTCACATAAAGTTCCTCGGGGTACCCAGCGATGGAAGCCACGCCCCATGATTCCTGCGGGCAACTACCGAATTCGTGGGCAGCTTCACATGCACATGTCAGATTTTCCACAGAAAGTTCCTTGGGGCACCCAGCGACAAAAACCTTGCCCCGAGAGTCCTACAAACATCTACACGAAGCTTCACATCCACAACTCAAATTCCCTACAGGAAGTTCCTCGGGGTACCCAGTGACGAAAACCTCACCCCGAGGGTCCTGCAGACAACTTCCTGAAGATTCACGTGCACCAGCCAGATTTTCCACAGAAAGTTCCTCGGGGTATCCAGCAATGAAAACCCTGCCCCGTGGGTCCTGCGTATAACCACCCGAGTCAGCAGCGGTTTCACAGTCGCAAGTTAAATTTTCCATAGAATGTTTCTCGGGGTACCTAGTGAAGAAAACCTTGCCCCGTGAGTCCTGCCGACAACTACCCGAAGAAGTCGCAAAACTGCCCTGACGACCCCGTTTTGACATCCACAACCCTCCGTACCACGTTGAACCCTCCATGGAGGGTCCGAAGGAGCCCAACAAGGTGGAGGTACGGCGATCTCAACGCACTTCTTCACTGCCGGACTGCTTCGTAGGAGTTATCAGCCCATTGTTGATCCACACCGAAGCCCCACCTCCCAAGGGCATGGGCAGCTATCCACATCCGTCGTAACCTAGCCAACGATGTCCAAATTCTGCTGCTTCGTCACGGTTTTCTCTGAATGAGTCTGATTGCCCAACCGCCTCCGTACGAAGACCAGGAGGACCTACGCCCCTGCAGGAGTAGATGGTAGTTGGTAGGATTATATTCTATTTTGTCTTGTGTGGCAACTTGACCACTTTTTGGTAGTTAGTTGTTAAAGTAGCTTGTCTTTTTCCACTTTGTCTTGTTCCCTCCCCTCTTGTTCTATAAAAGAGGAGACTGGGTGTTGTGTTCCTTAGTTCTCTTGGTGGTAGAGTACTCCTAGTGAGCTGAGAGCCTCCAGTGCTTCGCCTTTGAAGTTTGTAAGAGTCGTGGTTGGTGTCTCGACTCCGAAGGGTTTCCTTCCTGGTTTTCAAAGTAGTAAAGTAAATCCCACCACCACCGGTGGGTCAAGTCCGCCTGTCTTTTCATTCCTTCATGTTCATTTCCGTTATCATTTCTGATCTTCCATGGGTATCCGTTCGCCGAAGACGTGGACATTTCGCTATTCTTTGGTTTGTTTCAGGCGCATAGGCGTGCGAGCTGTGCCCTGCGAATCCGCTACTTCCCATTGCAACGTGTTGAGCTTAAAATCTGCTGCATAACAGTGTTAAATTGCTACGAGGTTAGTGCGTTACATTCTGTAGTTGCGTGCCGTTGTGTTCTTTCGCATTCGTGTTGCCCCGATCGAACTCGACGCTGATTTAATCATGCTTTCTACTGCACTTCCAATGCAATTTTCACTTCCCTCGTCTAAAGATCCTCTCCCGTTTTCGCGTGCATTGTGTAAACCCTTGGAGTACGGCTTTAAGGACCATCCCTCCTACAGTAGCTACATCAATTTTGGTATCAAAGGACGTTGCGCATTCAATTCTTATCGTTCGCACGGTCTGACCATTACATAGCATATTTCAGCACCGTTTCCGCATTTTCAGCATCCTATACTTAGTCATTTTTTGCCTTGTTTGTGCATGGTGACTACAAGGTCACAAGTTATGTCATCCCAATTTCCAGACACCATCCCTGAAACCCAAGTGTCGGTCCAACCCTCGGAAGGGAGTAGAATCCATTTAGACACTTTGGCTGCGCTTGAAGTACATGTAGACACCAAGTTGGATGTGTTGTCCATGCGCTCGGAATCCCACGAAGGGAATACAAGAGCGATGTTTCAGCAAATCATGGCTAGGATCCATGTCCTCACGAGTTGCCTCCGATCACCGTGCCCCTGCAGCCGCGAGTCTTCGAGGATCAGTCCGGTCACCTACGACCTCATGAGGTCCAGGGGGACCTTGGTTATGGGGACGAATCCCTGGATGAGGACGATGTGTGGGCCGTACAAGGGCCCGAACCCAATGGTCGCTTTGGGCACACTTGGGCCGGGCAAAGTGGCCTAGCTCGACATCATGTGGAGCGTCCTCGCTAGAATGATGACTTCCATTGCTACATTCGGAATACCCCCGTGCCTTTTGCGGGTGGTCTCAACCTGTCACAATTCCTTGACTGGGTCACGTCTTTCGACTCTTACTTTGACCATAGTAACTGGCCTCCCAAATCATGCATGAGGTATGTGCGAACCTTACTCGAGGGCCCTGCACATTTGCATTGGGCAAACGTGGAGGCCAAAATGCACAGCAAGCCCTTCCTCCCATCACCACTTGGTAAGAAATGAGATATCGCCTCCGCGAGTGATACGTACCCCCCTCCTATAGGCAACGACTCCTTGATCAGTATAGTAGCCTACACCAAGGGTCGGGTACCGTCGAGGAATATCGCCTCACCTTTGAAACCCTACAACTCCGGTGTAACTTACAAGAGGACCCTGAGTTAGTTTTGTTGAAGTTTAGGAATGGTCTCCGCTCGGATCTCCGTCGCGCCCTACCCACGTATCGAGCATGACCTTAGGGCTGCGAATAGGCGCAGGGAGTCCGGACCCCCTAGGCGCCCTCATTTGGGCGGGCCTCCTCATTCTCACCCTCGACCCGAGAGCCACGAGCCTCGTTCCGACCCACGGCCCGCGCCGGTGGCCCATCACTCCCCTAGGCATTTAGCGCCCGTTGCCCCAGCTTCTCGCCTCACTTGGGAGGAGAAGGGGAAGGCCCCACTTATCAGCCCACCTAGTCGAGTCAACTGTTACAACTACCTACAGCCGGGCCATCTATCTCGTGACTACCCTAAAAAGTCTACCACCGTGTTCAAGACCCCCGCCCGTGTCACCATTATCACCCGCGAGCCTGCGGAGCACGATGTTGAGGCCGAGTGCTACAGTAGTGGTGAAGAGTCGTGTCACCCCACACTTGCGGTTGTGCGGTGTACCTTTGTCCATACCCCACCCTCCGAGGATTGCAGGCGTACGAGCATCTTCACGACCTACATCAAGTGCAACGGGCACTCATGTAAGATCGTCATCGATGGTGGTAGTAGCTTGAATGTCGTCTCCCGGACCGCGATCACGCGTTTTGGCTTTCCCCTTGAGCCCCACCCAAAGCCCTAGTCGATTGCGTGGCTTGACGCATCGAGCCTCTCGGTCACCCATCGATGTCAAGTCCCCATAGCGTTTGGAGACTATCGTGAAAAGGTGTGGTGTGATGTGGCAGCGATGGATGTCTCCCACGTCCTTTTAGGATGCCCTTGGCTCTATGATAGGGATGTGGTTCACTGTGGCCGGTCGAACACGTATGTATTTGACCACGGTGACGAAAAGGTCTGTTTGATCCCATCTCCACCCAAGGAATTGTGCGCGTCCACCTCCAAGGGTGTCGTTGTCCCTCCCCCAGCTACCCCACCGGCACCACTGTTGTGTCCCTTATGTGCAAGGTATAACATTATCTACCCCTTTAAAAGAATTTGGTCCTCCAAATTCAGAGTAGCCCAAAAGAAATAGAGTACACCAGAGTATTTATTTTATTTATTTGTTTACTCTAACCTTAACCCAATCCTAGCCCTGAGGTTCCTATATCCTTTGGACTTCCTATTTAACCTATAATGATAACTTGTGGGTTACGTGCCCACAGAAATTTGGAAATCCTACTAAACCTATAGCTCTGATACCATTAAAATTGTCACGCCCCGGCGGAAATCCAGCTATTCCTAGCTGAGGGTTCCCTAGGGAGATGACAAGATTAATAGGAACCAAAGAACTTACAATAATCACATATCCTTTATTTATAAACAATCCGAATTTAAAATCAACAGTTTTATAACACAATCTCTAACATATTCTAGCAAGATGTAAACAATTCAACTGAAATAAGAGCTACAAGACTATCTGAACTCAGGCTGGTATCTACTATCTACTCTAGCCCTCCCAGGAATTAACTATGTACCTAGAAGAGAAACAACGGAAGTTAGCAAAACGCTAAGTAGGAATCAACAAGTATGGTGAGTGAGTCAAATAACAAGATAATTCATTGACTGAAATAATAATATACAATTAATATACAGAATGTCATGTAAATCATCAAGCTGGCCAATAGATCTCAATTAAGAGCCGCACTCATTTTCAGAGTGTTTCCACTATTGCTCACGTAGTGTAACGACTGTCCTAAACAGTCCAGAGTGTTGCGTCCAATTCCTGACATACATAGTATTGTCCCGAGGACAACTGGCGGTGCCCTAACATAACAAATATGTGTCACGACTTTAACATAACAAATATTCATAATCCGATACGCGTCAAAACTATAAAACACACACGGTGGCCACTAGAGAATAAATCATCCAGTCCAGAGGTCAATATGTATCACGAGTTTAACATAACAAATATTCAACTGTTCCACATACTCATGTGTCAATATCACAGATACACAATTGCTCAACCATGCCCGTATGTCAATATATCATATATCTCAATACAGTTTTGTTAATCATGCATACAGAAATAGAATACGACTAATGAACAAGATAAATGAGGTCAACTGAATTTCAGATATAAATCAAGCAGACGGAGCAATTAGATATCAGTGTCAATCAATTCTAACATATGCATCATATATCAAACCAAAGGATTAAGCAGCAAATCCTATAATTCTTGACACTATAAGAAAGGAGTAGGGTAAGATTCCTACCTCAAACACTGATATCCTGAATCCCTCTGAAATCACAATTATCTCTCCTTCTTAACAGAACAATTTAAATAAACCTCTATTATTATCCATCACAAGCATAAATCTGTAATTATGCCCTCAATCTCTAATTTCCTATTTAAATTAATTTCATCCAAATTAATTATCATATAATTCCCCCAAGATAAAATAAAATAAAAAGTAGGTTTTTCCTACTTTAATCCCTAAAATCGAATTTAAAAAATAAATTAAAGAAAACAAAACTTACCTTTGCTTGCTGAGATTGGCATAGCCGTAATATGTTTCATGGGCCATAATTTTGACTCAGGGTTCACAAAACTAAAATACGGCACTGCCGTAAAATAAAACATGGCCGTATTTTCTACTTGGACGTGCGATATTTTCGGGCCCGATTCTTGCGTGGACCATATCATTTGATCCAAATTTCCAAATTGAGATCCGAAAAAATGCTGCGGACCCGTCTTAAAGAGGAGAAGACACACGAAGTGAAAGCCTCAATTTTTATCCAGAATCGAGGGAGCAATTGATAGAGAAGTGTTTAGGGTTCGTCCTCATGCCAAGAGGCGTGGAGGCCACCTCAGGCCGTGATTTTTACACAAAAGCTTTTCCTGGAGGAGAGAACGATACCCTAGAAGTTTCAGAGTAAAAAGGGTTCGATTGGAGGAGGAATCAATGAAAGAAGGGCTCGGGCACTGTTCACAGCAAGTTTCCTTTGCAAAATACGGCTGTAATTTATATTACAGCCGTGGTGTATTTTCTTAGACCCGCTTCTTCATTGATTTCTCACACTTTGATACAATGGCTTGTTGTATTTTTTCTTCCATGCAAGCTTAAACATATTTGGGACATGGGGTGTAATCCCCTTTGATTTCTTAATGATTAGATAACTTTTTATCTTCGTCAGAATAGTTTTATCATGATAATTTTACTTATGTGAATAATTGCACTTTGATTCCCCATAGATTGATGTTATTAATCATGTTTTAGAGTTCTCGCAATAAGGACCGAAAGGTGACTTGGTTGAGAACTTGGAACCCTAGAGTTGCATGTTAAGAACTTTCCATAAGAAATTAGGTTAGTTCTTAATTATTTGATTTTAGTGATCTTATTGTCATGATAGATACTTTGAATCTAGGATTGAGTTATTATGTCAAACGTGGAGATCTTGCACGAAAGTGAGGATCGGAACGTTGGAGAACCATAAGTAGAACTTGTGTTGAGTCTCGGATGCACGAAAGTGATCCTTGAGATTCCACTTGAGACAATCAACTTAGAATTCGGATGCACGAAAGTGATCTTTGAGTTCTTTAATTGATGATTTACTTATCTTTAGCATTGGGATAGATCTTGCGCAAAAGCGAGGATTGATCCCTGCATGATTGTCTGCACGAAAGTGAGATAATCCCTTTATGAAATAAATTAAGTCTTTATCATGATAAGATTGTCTGCATCAGCTCTTTCCACCGGCACTCTTTTGGACTACCGATAATATCTCTGATTCTTCTTTGAGAAAATTATTTTTATTATTATTATTTTTAGAGACTATTTTTAGACTGAGCATTATGTATTTAAGTTGTGCAGAAAAATTTTCAAAAGGCACATCTATGGACCTTGCAGCATCTGCCCCGACAATATTTTTGCTCCGAGCCTTATGTATTTTTGGTCAGAGCTTGCTATATAGTTTTGTGAGTATCATTTGCACTCTCTGAAGGAACCCCTAGACAAAGGGGGGAGAAACCCTAAACTTGCGATTCTAACAAGCATGGCGAAAAGGGTTTCTAAACAAGATCGAATATGATAACTATATGATCAACTTGAAGTTATGAGAACTCATACCAAAGCCATGAAGAGGGTGGCGGCTTGGAAGCAAGAGATCAAAGTAGGTCTCCTCTTCAAGTTCACACACAAGATGAGGGGTGGCTACCCTTTAGGATCTTCCTTGTGCTAGCAAGAGATCCCAATGTCCTTGTCGTGTGTTGAGATGCGCTTGGCCGAGAGCTACCATCTCCTCGAATCCTCATTCGTCCAACGAAGATGACAATTCAGTAAAACCGATTTGCGTTAAGCCTTCTCCAATCAAGTCATGGCGTTACACTTCCATAAATGGAAGGTTTTCAAGCCATGCGCTCACTTGAAGGAAAAACCGCCCAACAAGCCTTTACACCTTGAACCATACGTTCACCCATGTGAACCGGTTCAAGTCAATTAGGTTCAACCCAATTCGGTTCATTAAACCAGCCCAAGCCATGGTCTAGATCTCTTTGAACCAAATGGTTCAAGATCTAACCGTTCATCTCTTGATGCTCTTGATCTCTATGATCTAGCATCCAAACTCTCGATCGAAGCTTACCGATCTCAAGCCCCAATCAATCAAACATGATCAGACCAGATCTCACTCACAATCAGAGTCTAAACTCGTTTAAACTGAGTCTAAACAGTTCAGTCCACACGATCTGACTTAAGTAAGCCATATCATCAAATTGTGCGACCCTGAGGGTTTCCTCTAAATGTCGGTAACGATAACTTTCGTTATCACAATCAGTGAGGGGTATCTAGCAACACATCACTGTCTCCCGATATAAAGGAAAGAGTCTTCCAAGACTACACCCAAACCACAGCACAAGTGTGAATCAACTTCACTAGGCATACATGTGTCCTTTGCCACTGGATGTTCTTATTGGACAAGCGGGTCAAGCTTGTAACTCCAATACGATGAGCATGATTAGATCAGATGAACATAGTCATCTGGGTATGGCCATACACTTCCTCAATCATCTCATATCGGGGGGCCCCTTAGAACATCACACTCCTTGAACAAGGAGACGGCAATCCTATGTCTATCACTAGTGCCCTAACCTGATTCAAGCTCACCATCCAAGATAGTCTATAATCATTATGTTTCAAATGATATTGAACTACCTCAAAACAATGACAATCATCATTTAGAAACACAAGTGATCTCAAGTCAAAGGACATGTGCCACTTGCTGCTTATAAGGATCATTCACATTGTGACAAGCAATGGAATATCCCAGTAGGGTCTGTCCAGTACATCCAATGTACCCATGAGTCTACATCTTATTCGATGCTCGAAGCATCCTATAAGATTAGCACACATATTAGTCTCAATCATATCAAGGCTGTCTCATGTTCACCAAGATATCTCGACTAAGGACAAAGAGCATGTCAGCCCAGCTGAACAGCTTTGAGACATTATTCAGAAGTACACTTATTATAGCAGACAAGGTAACAACCTGAATAATAACCATGCCTTTATAAACACAACAGTTTATTACATGATACTATTACAATCCCAAAGGCCTCAAACATTAGCCTTAAGGGCATACCCCAACAATCTCCCACTTGCACTTAATCTAATGGTTGAGAAATCTCAAACCCATATTATTACAGTGCTTCTCATGCTTCTGCTGCGCCAGAGGCTTGGTAAGCGGGTCTGCCAGATTGTCATCTGTATGAACCTTGCATATTTTGATCTCGCCTCGATCAATGATCTCCCGGATCAAGTGAAACCGTCTCTGTATGTGCTTGGACTTCTGGTGCGACCGTGGTTCCTTTGCCTGTGCGATTGCTCCAGTGTTATCACAGAAGATAACCAAAGGATCGGCACTCGAAGGAACGACACCAAGTTCTCTCACGAACTTACGAATCCAGACTGCCTCCTTGGATGCTTCCGAGGCTGCAACATACTCGGCTTCTGTTGTGGAATCAGTAACAGTTGACTGTTTGAAACTCTTCCACACCACTGCTCCACCATTCAAGCTAAAAACATAGCCTGATTGCGATCGGAAATCATCCTGGTCCGACTGGAACGAAGCGTCAGTATATCCCTCTATACTGAGTTCTTCCTGACCACCATATATCAAGAACATATCTTTGGTCCTCCGCAGATATTTTAAGATGTTCTTGACTGCAATCCAGTGCGCCAAACCTGGATTACTTTGGAATCGACTGGTCACGCTTAACCCGTAAGCGACGTCTGGGCGAGTACACAACATCGCATACATAATGGACCCAATAGCCGAAGCATAAGGCGTATTGTCCATTTCATCTTTCTCAGTCTGTGTTTGTGGACACTGACTCTTCGAAAGATTCAGACCATGTCTGACTGGAAGATATCCACGTTTAGAATTCTCTAAATGGAATCTCTCCAGGACCTTATCGATGTAAGTACTCTGGCACAGCCCGAGAAGCCTCTTAGATCTATCTCTGTAGATCTTCACACCTAATACATAGGCTGCTTCTCCTAAATCTTTCATCTGGAAACATTTTCCTAACCATGCTTTAACAGCATGCAGTTCAGGAATATCATTTCCAATGATCAAGATGTCATCGACGTAGAGGATTAGGAATGTAATCACGCTCCCACTAAACCTCTTATACACACACGGGTCATCTTCGTTCTTGATGAAACCAAACTCAGAGATTGATTCATCAAAACGAATATTCCAGCTCCTAGATGCTTGTTTCAGTCCATAAATGGACTTCTTTAACTTGCATATTTTATGACGATCTGATGGATTAGTGAAACCTTCAGGTTGTGTCATATACACATCCTCATCCAGATTTCCATTAAGGAAAGCTGTTTTCACATCCATCTGCCAGATCTCATAATCGTAATATGCTGCTATCGCGAAAAGAATCCGAATAGACTTAAACATAGCTACAGGTGAGAAAGTTTCATCATAATCTATCCCGTAGATTTGTTTGAAACCTTTCGCAACTAGCCTGCCTTTATAGGTAACCACGTTACCATCCATGTCAATCTTCTTCTTGAAGATCCATTTACAGCCTATAGGGATTACTCCCGAAGGCGGATCAACCAAATCCCAGACTTGGTTATCTGACATGGAGTCCATCTCGGCTCGCATAGCTTCAAGCCATCTAGCTGACTCCGGTCCACTGACCGCATCCGCATAAGTGAGGGGTTCATCATTATCAATGATGTAGACTCCGTCATAGCGCTCAGGCTGACGACGGATCCTTCCCGATCTTCGCGGTTCCCGTGTTATTTGAGCCTCAGGTTGTTCAATAACCTGATCTACCGGCTCAGGCTCATCCAACTGTGCTTGAGCACTTTGTCCTTCCTCTGGATTCTCATCCAGTTTTATTTCTCTCCCACTGGCCTCTTGCAGAAGAAATTCCTTCTCAAGAAATATGGCCGTCCGAGCAACAAAAACCTCGTTCTCTTTGGGATCGTAGAAATAATAACCCTTAGTTTCCTTAGGGTAACCGACAAAGATGCATTTATCAGATCTGCTCTCTAGTTTCCCAGAGGCGAGCTTTTTGACATAAGCCTCGCAACCCCAGATCCTGATAAATGTCAAGCTAGGCTGTTTCCCATACCATAACTCATATGGCGTCTTTGAAACTGCCTTGGATGGCACTCGGTTTAGTACCTTTGCAGCTGTTTCCAGTGCAAAACCCCAAAAGGAGTACGGTAGAGTAGCCTGACTCATCATAGAACGAACCATATCAAGTAACGTTCTATTTCTCCTCTCGGACACACCATTCCATTGCGGTGTTCCTGGTGGAGTGAGCTGTGAGATAATCCCACACTCTTTCAGATAGTCAGTAAACTCTCGACTTAGGTATTCACCACCTCGATCAGAACGAAGTGCCTTGATATTTCGGCCTAACTGATTTTGTACTTCATTTTGGAACTCTTTGAACTTGTCAAAAGATTCACTTTTATGTCTCATTAAAAAGACATAACCATACCTACTGAAATCATCAGTAAAGGTAACGAAGTACTGATAGCCACCTCTGGCATGTTTACTGAAAGGCCCACACACATCACTGTGTATAAGGTCAAGTAAACCTGAAGCCCTTTGACCTTTATTAGGAAAAGGTGACTTCGTCATTTTACCCATTAAACAAGCTTTGCATGTATCAATCTCCTCATAGGAGAATGATCCCAGCAGTCCATGATCATGCAACCGCTTAATGCGCTTCTCGTTTATATGGCCTAAACGACTGTGCCATAACAAGGTGCTGTCATCAGCATACTTGGCTTTCTTGTTATCAATGTTTTGTATAGAATGTTCCATGTCCAACATGAATAACCCATTGTTAATTGAACCAGTTGCATACACAATATTATCATAAGTCAAAATACACTTTGAAATCTTGCATTCAAAGGCAAATCCTTTCCTGACAAGAGCAGGAATGGAGATAATATTCTTGGTAATACTGGGTACAAAATAACAATTGTTTAATTCTAATACAATGCCAGATGGTAAAGAAATGAAATAGTCTCCTACAGCAACAGCAGCAACCCGTGCCCCGTTTCCGACTCGTAGGTCTACCTCATGCTGTCTCACCTGCCTTCTTCTCTTGAGTTCCTGTACATTTGAACAAATGTGAACTCCACATGCAGTGTCCAACACCCATGAAATAGAAGAAGATGAAACCATGACTTCCGTCACGAATATACCTGAGCCAGAAGCAACGCTTCCCCTCTTATCTCCTTGGAGCGCTTTACAGTCCTTTTTCCAGTGACCCAGCTGGCCACAGTGGAAACACCTGTTGTCCTTCGACCGCTTCACCTTCTGTTTCAGAGCCTTGCTGTAATTCTTGACAGGGGCCTTGCCCTTCTTCCCCTTCTTCTTGTTCCTAGAAGGAACCAACAAGACAGAGGTTGAAGGCTTACCCTTCAGAGTTTCCTCAGTAGTCAAGAGCATATTCAGCAGCTCTGCCGGCGTACAATCGATTTTGTTCATATTAAAATTAATGATGAACGCATCGAAAGAGGGCGGGAGAGACTACAGAATAATATCCACAGCAAGCTCCTGGTTGATGGTATGCCCCAGTTTCTCCAGAGCCTCCTTGTGCCCAATCATCTTGAGCACGTGAGCTCCCACTGGGCTCCCATCAGCCAGTTTGCTCTGAAAGAAGAGCTTCGTCAGATTATAGCGCTCAGTCCTCGCCTGTGCAGCATACAGCATCTTGAGGTTCGCTATAATCTCTATAGCCGACATATCCTCATGCTGACGCTGCAGCGGTGGCGTCATAGACGCTAGCATCAGGCAAGCGACATCAATGCTATCATTGACGTGCTTTTCATAGGCATCCCGAACCGCCCTTGCGGCGTTCGGAGCGGGCTGCGGCGGTATCGCCGTCTCGAGGACATACAGTTTCCTCTCTGCCTTAAGAACGATCTTAAGGTGTCCAAACCAGTCAGAGAAGTTTGGCCCAGCAAACTTCTCCCTTTCCAGTAGGGATCACACATTGAAGCTCATGGTGTTCGTTGCTGCAGGAATCTACAACAAGCAAGAACAGCAAGGTCAGTATCAATGTTCAGAATCAGTCCAGGACTTAAGAAAGATTCTTTTCTCACTATTTTGTCTGACTGAAAAATCCAGTAAACAGTCCGAAAGAGTAACACTCTTTTAGTGAGATGGGATCCAGATTTCATACTTGGTCTCCGCGTCCCGCTCAGGCGAGATAAGATGCACAGAGATGACAAGCACTAATTTCTGGTAGGCTGTCCCAGCCAATCGCCAACCCGTGCGATTCCCCTTCATCTGGGCAATCCAGCAGACTGTGCCAACTGAGTTGGTACAACACAGTCTCTGATCCCACAGATGGCTGCCTCCATGTGCTACCATATGCGCCACATATGCAGCCTACATGGTCAAGCTGACCTGACCTACTCCCTGGACCACCACGTGCTATGCTGAGCAACGAGAGGGGATAAATCCCAACTCTGTAACACGCAGGTGAAATCCAGCACCGTCTGAAGATAGATGGACGTGCCCACTGAGTGGGTTCAACACGGCTCCAACGATAGTCAGAACGGCGAGGTTTCGCGTCAGAAGGCTTACGAGCTTGATATATTAGCGTTGGATTTTAACGGTCTTTTATCTTCTTCACTATCATGCAAGTCCTATGGTGATAGCAGAAGATAAACTTAAACATGCAATTCTAATTATTTAAACAATAAATAGAAAGCATGATCTTATGTGGTAAAAGCCCATGAACCCTAGTAAGACCTTAATTTTCCTTAAGTCTTCACTTGAGCTCTTTTGCATCTCATCTGGTCCAACCCAGGGCCCTAGCGCCAAGAGCACCTCAGGTGCGCCACCAGCTGAATGCTCCTTTGGGATGTGTGCATTTGTGCTCTTGTCTAATCAAATACAATTTGATCTATCTAGACAAGCTTTGACTCGCAGGTCAAATATACAATAAATTAATGAAAAAGTGATTCGCAGACCACAATAAATTTAACTTATAAATTACCAGGCACGCAGGCCCCAGCACAGCACACAATAGGGCAACCCACATAAGACTAAATAAACAAGCATATGGTTCAATCAACATGTGATCCAATCAGGAAATAAATTTTTTTTTTGAAAATACCCCATGGCATCAATTTTAATTTCCTTATGAGCCCTATAACCTTACAATGGTCCATTGATGGGGATCCACTCATCCATCTAGTTAGATCCTTTGCCCTTGCATGCACCGAGTCCTAACTGACCCGTGTTGACCTAATGGTCAACCATGCATGCGCCAAGGGCTGAACCACCCTCATGAGTTTTGGCAAGCGGGTGTGACCCCGGGCCTAACTCATGTGTGTTCAATAGTGTCTCAACCAGACCTCGCTACACGCCCTAGATGCAGTCAACCCATAGCCACCTTGTGCTTGCGCACAGGTGCTATCAGGTCAACCCATCTAGGCTGTCAGATGGTCTGATCAGACTAGTTGGATCTAACCTAGAAGATGCTTTCAACCCTATCAACCCATCTAAGGATTTAATATAGTGGCACCTTAGATCTAATCATGCGCGCAAGATATAAGTTTTGGAAAACTTCTAGAACATGCGCAAACAAACAAACAAACAACATGCTTGCAAGTTGATAACCCTTAGATCTAAGGGGGTCCCCTTCAAGGGGGAGCGCAAACTTTTTAGGGGGGTCCCCTTCAAGGGGGAGCGCATACTTCATCTAACCATGATACAAGCGCAAATTGATGTAAGCATGATACAAGCGCAACTTCATGTAAGCATGATACAAGCGCAACTACATGTAAACAAAGCATACATCAAGTAAAAGTAAGCGCAACATGTATGGATCACAAGGACTTGAAGCAATCATATAGATCATATCAAGAACCACCTCTGATACCAATTGAAGGAACCCCTAGACAAAGGGGGGAGAAACCCTAAACTTGCGATTCTAACAAGCATGGCGAAAAGGGTTTCTAAACAAGATCGAATATGATAACTATATGATCAACTTGAAGTTATGAGAACTCATACCAAAGCCATGAAGAGGGTGGCGGCTTGGAAGCAAGAGATCAAAGTAGGTCTCCTCTTCAAGTTCACACACAAGATGAGGGGTGGCTACCCTTTAGGATCTTCCTTGTGCTAGCAAGAGATCCCAATGTCCTTGTCGTGTGTTGAGATGCGCTTGGCCGAGAGCTACCGTCTCCTCGAATCCTCATTCGTCCAACGAAGATGACAATTCAGTAAAACCGATTTGCGTTAAGCCTTCTCCAATCAAGTCATGGCGTTACACTTCCATAAATGGAAGGTTTTCAAGCCATGCGCTCACTTGAAGGAAAAACCGCCCAACAAGCCTTTACACCTTGAACCATACGTTCACCCATGTGAACCGGTTCAAGTCAATTAGGTTCAACCCAATTCGGTTCATTAAACCAGCCCAAGCCATGGTCTAGATCTCTTTGAACCAAATGGTTCAAGATCTAACCGTTCATCTCTTGATGCTCTTGATCTCTATGATCTAGCATCCAAACTCTCGATCGAAGCTTACCGATCTCAAGCCCCAATCAATCAAACATGATCAGACCAGATCTCACTCACAATCAGAGTCTAAACTCGTTTAAACTGAGTCTAAACAGTTCAGTCCACACGATCTGACTTAAGTAAGCCATATCATCAAATTGTGCGACCCTGAGGGTTTCCTCTAAATGTCGGTAACGATAACTTTCGTTATCACAATCAGTGAGGGGTATCTAGCAACACATCACTGTCTCCCGATATAAAGGAAAGAGTCTTCCAAGACTACACCCAAACCACAGCACAAGTGTGAATCAACTTCACTAGGCATACATGTGTCCTTTGCCACTGGATGTTCTTATTGGACAAGCGGGTCAAGCTTGTAACTCCAATACGATGAGCATGATTAGATCAGATGAACATAGTCATCTGGGTATGGCCATACACTTCCTCAATCATCTCATATCGGGGGGCCCCTTAGAACATCACACTCCTTGAACAAGGAGACGGCAATCCTATGTCTATCACTAGTGCCCTAACCTGATTCAAGCTCACCATCCAAGATAGTCTATAATCATTATGTTTCAAATGATATTGAACTACCTCAAAACAATGACAATCATCATTTAGAAACACAAGTGATCTCAAGTCAAAGGACATGTGCCACTTGCTGCTTATAAGGATCATTCACATTGTGACAAGCAATGGAATATCCCAGTAGGGTCTGTCTAGTACATCCAATGTACCCATGAGTCTACATCTTATTCCATGCTCGAAGCATCCTATAAGATTAGCACACATATTAGTCTCAATCATATCAAGGCTGTCTCATGTTCACCAAGATATCTCGACTAAGGACAAAGAGCATGTCAGCCCAGCTGAACAGCTTTGAGACATTATTCAGAAGTACACTTATTATAGCAGACAAGGTAACAACCTGAATAATAACCATGCCTTTATAAACACAACAGTTTATTACATGATACTATTACAATCCCAAAGGCCTCAAACATTAGCCTTAAGGGCATACCCCAACACTCTCTTGTATTCATGATTATTTCATATGGTTGCTTCTTTGATTTGCTTTTGATGTATCACTCACTGATATTTCTTCGATATGGTTATATGATGATATGATTGTTCATAGTTCACTTTCTACTATCTTGTAGTGTGATTCTATTTTTTAAAAAAGATTTTCATTGTTAAATATCTTCCTTGATGATGAATAAACCTGTATTCATGATTAGAAAGAAACCTATCATGTTAGATTTATTTCTTCAATGCATATGTATCTTTTGAAATTTGACATTGGTTGATGCATGAAATTTTGGGTAGATGTATTATTTGAGGAATAAGATCTAAAGGTGAAACTACTCCTTTAAATAAAATGAGCATATGAGTATGATTATTGAATTGATATCAATTGATCAACATAGTAGATGTTTAGTCTATTTTACTATTTGTTGGAAAAGAAGAATCCAAGATCCATAAAAATAGTGAGAGACTCCCCTACTTGGCATTATGTAAAATTTTAGGAGTGGCCAATAACAATAATGAGATGCGCAAGGGAGCGTTCTCTACACTCATGCACACATGGACTCCTTGAGATCCCTTCTTCCACGCTTGGTACTAGCTTCAAGAAGAAGATCCATGCCTAGATGACTCCTCTACTTTTGCTTGCACCACCACGAAGTTGCACCATGGAGAGGAGGGAGATTTAGTGCCAAGGAGAGAAGAACTCTACCACTTGCGCCAATGATGAAGAACCAAGCCCCTTCTTCCCTTGAGTTCTCACCAACTCAAGGAAGAACCTCTCTTCCTCATCTTTTGGCCAAGATCAAGCAAGGGAAGCTTGGTTATTGTTGAAGAAGAGTGTCCTGGGCGGCAAGGGTTGCAACAAGACAAGGCACACATGATATGCACCCGTAGCCCCCTTATATAGAGTTTTAAACATGGGTCCCACAACATAAGTCACGAATAAATATATTAATTTATTCCATTGTTCGAATAAAAATTTTCAAAGCATGTGATGCAGAAGGAGCTAGCACTGATGTGGGGGAAGATCTGGACGAGAAACCTACCCCCCCCCCAAAGCGACTGATCACAGCCATGTGCCAAGGCATGGGCAGGCCGTGAACGTCACGGTGAACTTCAATGAACACAAGCATGGTCGTGCGTCTAAACACAGGCAGGATGGCCAAGCCGTGATCATCTCGGCAAAATCTAGAGAATAGATACATGGGCTGTGAACTCTGCGGTGAAAAATGAAAAAACTAGTGATTCAAAACACAAACGTGGTCACGGCTGTGAACACCATCATGGCACGGGCATGAATGTCTCGATAAATTTTGATGAACCAAGGCGTGAAGGGGAGCATGGGCATGGATTCAACCCAGACTCTAGTCACGGCCGTGAACACCATCACAGCCAAGCCGTGAACACCTCGGTAGAAAATCAAAAAATCGCAGATCACGGGCGCGGACAAAGGCACGGGAGTGAACATGATCACAGCCCAGCCTTGAACGATGCATCGATCCATGAAGCAGCAAATAACGGCCGTGAACGCCATCACCGCTAGGCAGTGAACACCCCTGTAGCTACAGATCCACCCCGGAGACCCCGTTTCTATTAGGAAACCCCAGGGATATTTTAAAATTTTACAAGACATTACGATGAGAGGATAAAGTACCTATGAGCAATGCAGAGCAATGCCGGTGTAGGTGCCTAAGCATGCGCCCTCTATAGTCTCACACACATGGATGCCTAGAGTCCTCTTCTTTCGCGCCCGATGCTAGCCTCAGGAAGAAGATCCACGCCATGGGAGTGCTTCTTGATCACTTGCGCCAACCACCAAGGAGTAGAGGTGCCAAGGGGAGAAGAAGAAGATGATGCCGCCAAGCCTTCTTTCACCTTGCGCCAAGGAAACGAAGGAGAAGTTGCTTGCGGCCTTTGATGGAAGAAGAACTCCAAAGATCACCTAGTCGTCGCCCCTCTAGTTGTCCATGCCTCCAAGTGATTGCATGCATCAAGGGGTCGGCTAGGGTCTCTTTTATAAGAGCAAGAGGCGATTTAGGGGTATAAGAAAGGTGTATGTGATTGTGGCATGATTTAAGGAATTATTCAGTCAATTATCTTGATCAAATAATTAATTCCATATGCACTTAAGCTTTGCCAAAGCAAGCTTTAGCCATATGCACCCCATGCTTACCTAAATAGGCACAACTTCCATGCATGTGCCAAGACTAGGTCAAGACATGATGGAAGTTTGCCTATTGTGGCTTGGGCGCAAGTTCTAATCCAATTAGGACTGTAATTATGTAAATAATCAGCCCCACATGCGCCTATCATATCTCAATTAATATCTCAAGTGATTAGATCAAAATCCAATCTCAATCAATCACTTAGAAGATACCAATCAAGCCATATTCGCCACTCCTAGTCCAACTAGAACTCTTCATGGCCAATGCCATAAAATCCTCCCCATTATACCATTTTATCCTCTTATCTCTTCATTACAACTTATTAGCAAGCCCATTGGGTAATGGGCCTAGCCTAATCTTCATTATGCATGTTAACCAAGCCATTGGATCCAATCCAATGTAACCCAAGGTCAAAAGAGGCTAACCATGGTTAATATTGGTCAATATGCAAAAAATGTAGTTTCGCCCCAATAAGTCTCTTCCATCTCATTAGGCCCATTGGCGCTGATGAAATCTCCCAAATCGATCCGAGCTATCCAATAACTCGATCATGAGGCTTCCCGATCAATACGAGAACTCGAGTATCAAGGTGTGCAACCCTGTAGGTTCCTCTGACGTTAGCAGTGATGACCTAAGGTCATCACAAGCAGTGAATGACACCTACTAGTGCATCACTGCTACCCAAGTCATCGGAATGGATATCGACATCGACATCCCATCATCGCAACTAGGTATAGATGCATTACAGTCTCTTTGCCAAACTGATATTCGATTGGACAAGTGTGTCACCACTTATTTTCACCCAATCTCAAGGTCATGACTAAATCAGGCTTTCACTTGGGTATGGCCATCCACTTTCAGTCACAGAACCATAGGGGGGCCCTATGGATATCAAGCTTCCCTCAGGAAGGGGCAAATCCTCTGTCTGTATATTGACTTTCTCATATGAGTCGTGACATACTCAATGACAACTGTTATGACCTCCCAACTACGGTGAGGTGTTAGGTTGTATCAAAGCATGTCCCTAACCATATAAAATAGTCAATGACCTCAAGTCAAGGGATCAATACATCTCCTGTCACTTATGAGGATAACTCATGACACCAAGTTATTGCCTCACAGCGGGTCGGTCTAGTATTTCTACCATTGATATACCCATATGTCTGTGTTAGCACCTTGTGCCTAACCAACCCATATACCAGTATCACAAGTACCAGATCTATCCCATATCCACTTAGGTACATTGACTAGGGACTAGAGTTTGAGCACAGATCCAATCTATCTCCAAGGACATTATCATTTATGAACACAATCACAGATGTAAACTAAACATGATAACGACAATGCCAAAATGATATAAAAGAAATATCAATGCCAAGTAGTACAAAGTAAAGACCAAAACTAGGTCTTAGGGCATAAACACCAACAATCTCCCACTTGCACTTAGACCTAAAGGTTGAGGAACCTCAACCCCATATCCCTCGTATAACCATCATGCTTCTGCTGCGCCAAAGCCTTGTTCAGTGGATCTGCTAGATTGTTCTCTGTGTTAACTCAGCTAATCTTGACATCACCTCGGTCAATGATTTCTCTGATTAGGTAAAATCTCCTGAGTATGTGTTTGGACCTTGATGAGACTGTGGTTCTTTTGCCTGTGCAATAGCCCCATTGTTATCACAATAGAGCTCAATGGGATCTGTAGCAGTTCGAACCACTTGAAGATCAGGAGTGAATTTCCTTATCCAAATAGCTTCTTTGGCTGCCTTAGAAGCAGCGACATACTCAGCCTCGGTTATAGAATCAACTATGGTGGATTGCTTGAAGCTCTTCTAGCATATAGCATCTCTATTCATCTTGAACACATAGTCAGCCTGTGATCTGAAGTTATTAGGGTCAGACTAGAACGACGCATTAGTGTAGCCTTGAACACTGAGCTCTTCCTGTCCCCCATAGACCAAGAACAAATCTTTCATTGTTCTCAGATACTTCGGGATGTTCTTTACAGCCACCCAGTGTTGCAGACAAGGATTGGATTGGTATCAGCTGGTTATGCTCACATCATAAGCCACGTCTGGCCTAGTACACAACATTGCATACATGATTGATCCTACTGCTAAAGCATAGGACACTCAACTCATGTCATCCCTCTAAGCCTATGGTGGGACACTGGCTCTTTGAGAGAGTAAGGCCATGTCTCACTAGAAGGTATCCTTTCTTGGATTGCTCCAAGTTGAACCTCTCTAAGACCTTATTAATGTAGGTACTCTAACTAAGGGCTAGGAGCCTTTTGGATCTATCACGGTAGATCCTCACGCCTAGGACATAGGCGGCCTCCCCTAAGTCTTTTATCTCAAAACACTTCCCCAACCATGTCTTCACAAATTGAAGACTAGGGATGTCATTTCCGATGAGCAGTATGTCATCGACATATATGACCAAAAAAGTCACCAAGTGATGCGTTGTATTTACACCACATTTTTGCCTATATTTTAGATTATATTTTGAGCTTAATTGCATAATTCGGTACTAATTTTGTTTTTTTACTTAACTTGGCACAGAATCTTCACTTTTCTTGGTTTTATTAGAAATGTAGGTAAAACAGCATAAAAATGATGGATTTCAAGAGTCTTGAAGCCATAATACGATTCATGAGGAGATCACAAGCTTACATGTCAAATTTGGATTGAAAATGGTGAAGATTTCAACATTTACGGCCTTGGCCGTAAATATGGAGTCAACCATAATTTTGCGTTCGTGCAGAGGGCGAAAAATGGTTAAGTATGGGAATGGACAGAAACTTTCATGGGTGTAGCTGTGAATCCATCATGGACCGTGAAACTTTCTGTGTTCAAGGAGCTGTACACACAGAGACTTTTACGGCCGAGGCCGTGAACATGTTACTGACCGTGAAAACATCCGCCCGATGAGTTTTTCACTCGATTCTTTCCCGATTCGAACCGGATTTGAACCAAATGTTGCAGAAACACTCCTTGATGCGTTCCGGACCGATTAAGCTATAAAAGATCAGATTTTTCTAGGGTAAAGAGAGTTTTTGGGCACGAACACCAGCGACGGCGGCAACAAAGGGCAAAACTCAATTTCTGAGCAGATTCCGGCGAGATTTCATGCAAAAGATCAGTTTGATTACTTCATCTTCATCGTCAGATCGAGGGGAAGCACATTAAATTGTTGTCTTAAGGATTTCTTTGCAAATTTTATAAGATTCCTACTTGTTCATCATACAAACATGTTTTTCTTTAAGAACATGAGTGAGCAGATCTTCATTTCAGGATTAAGGGCTTAGCCCGCTGACAATTATGAATTGATCTGTATTCATGCTCTTTCTATATGAATATATTATCATGATTTGATTGAATTTGTGTTTACTTCATAATTTACCTTGGCCAAGTATAATTGCGTATTAGACATTACGAGAAGTACTGGGAGGTGAATCGTAACGTCCGATCTATTTCAAACAAACCTACGAATCCAATCATGGGTGTAGATTGGATTCGTCTGAAGGATTTAACCAGCTTTTCATAGAACTTAATGGGTTTTGTTAGGTTAACTGTCGCGAGAGTAGGGAGTTAACTTAATTGAACACCGTATTACACTTCGGGAGGAGGTAATATGTACATTAGGAAAAGTTCCTTTCATGATAGATATTTTCTATTGATTGAGTTATCTTTAAATGATTCATACTTGTTAGTGTGGTGAACCCATCACATCCCGATCTTTTAGTATTTCAATCCTCTTTAACACTGCTTTTGAATTGCTCGTGCTTAGAAGTACAACACAACTACTTATTAGTTTTGCCTAGATTTAAACAAGTCAAAAAGTTGGTACTTAACTTTGTAATCCTCTTTGGGAACGATATCTTTTTATTACTTCGATAATTCCGTGCACTTGCAGAACGTATCAAGTTTTTTGGCGCTGTTACCAAGGATTACAGCTAGTTAATATTGACTTACGAGATAAGTTTGGAGACTAGGCACTTTTTCCTCTTTTGTTTTAGCATTGGTTTTTACTTTTCTTGCCATTTTTATTATTATTTTACTTTCTATCTCAACTTACACATTGTATGCCTAGAATTTCTCGAGTAGGTACTTTGCTTCCTGAAGACCCAGAAATTGAGCGCACATTTCGCCTTCAAAGGAGATTACAGTTTCAAACACAGAAAACTTCTAAAGAAGGTGTAATGGCGGCAAACAACCAATCTTTGAGGGACTTCGCAGTACCGAAGATACAAGGCTTTAATTCAAGCATAGTTCGACCCAACGTAGAGGCGAACAATTTTGAGCTTAAGCCAGCGTTGATGACGATGGTCCAGCAAAATCAATTTGGGGGATCCCCAAATCAAGACCCTAATCTACATCTAGCTGTCTTTTTAGAATATTGTGATACTGTCAATGTTAATAGAGTTTCATTTGACGCTATAAGACTAAGATTATTCCCCATTTCTCTTAGGGACCGTGTGAGAGTTTGGCTATATTCGCTACCAGCAGGATTTATTACTACCTGAGATGAGCTTTCCAGAGCCTATCTGAACAAATACTTCGCACCTAGCAAGACTATTCAACTGTGCAACAGAAACACATGTTTTGCACAACAAGAGGGATAATCACTGTATGACGCCTGGGATCTCTTCAAGGAGCTCCAATGTATATGCCCACACCATGGACTCTAAGCATGGGTTCTAATCCACATCTTTTATAATGGATTGGATTATAATGCCAAGTTGATAGTGGATACTGCAGCTCGAGGAACGATCATGAGCAAAGGCGTGGAAGAGGCGACAACACTACTTTACGATATGGCCAAGAACCATAACCACTGGTCAAGTGAGCGAGGTACTACTTCCACGGGACTTGGCAAGTACTGATGACACTGAAATTTATAGTAAATTTTGTGCCCTTTGATAGATATTTTTGTTTCATATTCATACCCTTTTGCTTATCTTTATGCCTTTTTATCAAATATTGCGGAATCTACACTCTTTTTTGTTTTCGATGAATTTCAGGTAAAAAGGCACGATTTTCAGGCATTTTCAAGCAATTCCATATGCATGGATGAATTCCCACCATCAAGAGGAGATTACATGTCAAAAATCAAGAAAATTGGAGCTCAAACCCAAATTACGGCACTACCGTAATCTAAATTATGGTACCGTGGTTTCACTCCACTTACAGAAGAAACCACGGTACTGCCGCAATTTCTGAGTGCTGCCATATTTTGGGACAATTTTGAACATAAAGTTTCACAGAAAATACGGCACCGCCGTAATGAAAATTACGGGCCGTATTTCGAGTCAATTTTTCACCCGAGAGATTTGATGAAAATATGGCACTGCCATAATGGATTTCATGGGACCATAATTCTGGATGATTTCTATACCGAGAACTTTGCTGAAATTACGGCACTGCCGTAATCAGTTTTACGCGATTGATTACGGACATTTTGAAGCCCGATTTTTGCGCGATTAATTGCGGACAATCCATGCCATAATTTGAAGATCTGTAAGAAGCAAAAGGGGAGCTTTGGTGGTGACGAAGAGTGAGACACCAAAAGCCCTAATTTTCATTCATTGACAAAGGAGAAATCGAGTTTCATGCGGCCGCCCTAGGTTTTGCTGCCGAGAAGCGTACAGCGCATCTCCGGCTGTAAAATTTGAAGGGAAGTTTCGCCTGGAGTAGGAGAAGATACCCATAAGTTTCAGAGTGAAAGGATCTCGATCGGAAGAGAAATCAACCTAACACTCGCCGCCGACACTATTCTCATGCGTAATTACGGCTGTAATTTCCTTTACAGCCGTGTGGTTATTTGTTTTTCCCCTCTTTTTTGATTTCCTATACTTTGATACTATGAATTATTGTAATCTTTCATCCATGCTAGCTTAAACCTTTTATGGGACATGGGGGAGTAATTCCCTTTCATTTCTTAATGACTAGATAAATTTTTCATTACTTCGTTACGCATAATTTTAACATGATAATTCTACTTATGTGATAATTGCTTTTTAATTCTCCATAGATTCATGTTATTAATTATGTTTTAGAGTTTTTACAATAAGGACCGAAAGGTGACTTGCTTGAGAACATGGAACCCTAGAATTGAATGTTAGGAACTTACTGTAAAAAATTAGGTTAGTTTTTGTTTCTTGATTTTAGAAGAATAATTGCCATGATGATAAAATGAATCTAGGATTGAGTTAATTTATCAAACGTGAAGATCTTGTGCGAAAGTGAGGACCGGAACGTTGGAGAACCATAAGTAGAACTTGTGTTGAGACTCGGATGCACGAGAGTGATCCTTGAGATTCCACTTGAAATAATCAACTCAGAATTCGGATGCATGAAAGTGATCCTTGAGTTCTTTGATTGATGATTTACTTATTTCAGCTTGGGATAGATCTTGCGCCAAAGCGAAGATCAGTCCCTGCATGATTGTCTGCACGAAAGTGAGATGATCCTTTTCTAAAGTAAATTATATCTTTATCATGATAAAATTAAACTGACAAATTACTACTCATATCTAGTCATAGAAATTAAAGAGGATGAAACACTAGTCCCAATTTCTCTCTCCGATATTTTTGTTAGCTTTCATTAGTTCACTTGCATAGTTTCGATTGCCTAGATAGTAAGAACACAATTATTCGGTACTTGACTACGAGGTCTCTGTGGTTCGATATCTTTCTTTATTACTCAAAGTATCCGTGCACTTGCGGACTACAACAAGTTTTGGTGCCATTGCCGAGGACCTTTATTTTTGTCAATATTAAAAGTATTGCTAGACTAGGTTTTGTTTATTTCCTATTTATGTTCTATCTTGCTATTCTTTTCTATTCACTTGAGTTATTTGACCTATCTGCTTTAGACTGCGTAGGAAATTTAGATCAGATGGCAAATCGGAAATCACTTGGGGACTATGTAGCTCCTAACCCACAGGAGCTACACTTTAGCATCGCCAGACTAGCTATTGAGGCTAATAATTTCTAGATCAATCCTGCTTTTTTGTCTATGATCCAGCATAATCAGTTTGGAGGGTCACCAATTGAAGATCCTTATCAACATTTATATCTTTTTCTTAAATATTGTGGAACGATCAAAATTTATAGAGTTTCTGATGATGCATTAAAACTAAAATTATTTCTTTTTTCTCTCGGGGACCGAGTGCGTTCCTGGCTACATTCTCGACCTACCAGTACCTTCACCAATGGGAACAACTATCAAAGGCTTTCTTATTGAAGTACTTTCCACCCGGCAAAACCATCCAGTTGAGAAACCAAATTACAAGCTTTACATAGAGGGATGGTGAACCTTTCAGTGAGGCATGGGAGCGGTTCAACAAATTACAACAGAAGTGTCCTCGCCATGGCCTTGAAGATTGGATTTTAATTCATACATTTTATAATGGCTTACTTTATAATACCCGTCGGACTATTGATGCTGCTGTAGGAGGAGCCCTCACGAGCAAAATAATCGAAGATGCTTCTACCCTGCTTGAGGAGATGGCCCTAGATCTTAACCAGTGGGCTCCCGAAGAAGGAATGCTAGATTGTCATCAACATGGTAAGAATGAGAATGAGGGATGACGAACCTTGACTGAAGAGGTAAATTATTTTAGTGTGGAGTCCAAGCTTGAGAAGTTTATGGCTAATCAAAATCAATTAATGACAAATCGAAATAAAGAGATTGAAGATCTTAAGGGATTAGTCAATCATCATACCTCTCAACTAGGATCCTTAGCTACTTACAAAAAAAACTCTAGAAGATCAAATACCGGAATTGGACCCTAGGGAACACTGTGATGCTGTCGTTACTAGGAGTGGAAGGCAATTATATGAACCAAAAGGGAGAGTTGAAGATAAAGAAAAAGAGCCTAGTAATGAACATGACCATGAGTTAGATTTAGAAAAATCCTCTGAACATGAGCAGTCCCAAACTAGTTTGCCACCTCAACAAGGTGATGAACCTAAAGGAGATGTGCCATGTCAGATAGATATTTCTAAACCTAATTCTCCTACACCTTATAGGCCACCTATACCCTTTCCCCAAAGGTTAGTGCAAGCAAAATTAGACAAGCAATTTGGGAAATTTCTTGATGTTTTGAAAAATCTTTATATTAACATTCCATTTACTGAAGCTTTATCACAAATGCCCACATATGCTAAATTTTTTAAAGAAATTTTGTCTAATAAAAGAAAGATAGAGGACTATGGTACTGTGGCTCTTACTAAAGAATATAGTGCTATTATCCAAAACAAGTTGCCACCGAAATTAAAAGATCCAGGTAGTTTCTCTATACCTTGTTTTATTGGAGGCATGGCTTTTGACTGAGCCTTATGTGATTTGGGTGCTAGTGTGAGTCTAATGTCATTGTCTATTTGCAGGAAATTGGACATGGGAGAGCTTAAACCGACTACGATATCTTTGTAGCTCGCCGATTGTTCAGTTTAGTATCATGTAGAGATTCTTGAAGATGTGTCTATCCAAGTAGGTAAATATTTCATTCAAGCAGACTTTGTAGTCCTTGAGATGGAGGAAGATGCAAGTATCCCCATCATACTTGGTAGACCGTTCTTAGCCACAGCAGGAGGACTTATTGATGTAAAGAACGGTAAGCTTACACTTAATATTGGGGATGAAATAATTGAGTATGACTTGAATGAAGCCATGAAAAACCCATCAAATTCTAGATCTTGCTATAGTATACATGCTATAGATGACATAGTCTATGATCTTAGTGATTTATTTCTTGAAACCTCTGAATACAATTCTGATTCTGATCTTGATTCTAATGTAAAAACTAATGCTGAAATTAATAAATTATTAGATTGCAGTGCTTGTGATAATGAAAAGAATGAAGAAGGGATGACTCCAAAAGTAGAACTTAAAGCTTTACCTGATAACCTTTGTTATGAATTTCTTGGTCCTGATTCTACTTACCCTATTATTGTTGATGCATAGCTTGGAAAAAGGGAGATAGACTTGCTTCTCAAAGAACTAATGATTCATAGAAAGGTAATTGGGTACACAATTAATGACTTAAAGGGAATTAATCTTTCTTTTTGTATGCACAGGATCTTGATGGAAGTGGAACACAAACCACATGCAGATTTTCAAAGGAGACTTAACCCCTTTATGAAAGAAGTTATGAAAAAAGGAGGTTTTGAAAGTACTTGATGCAGGTATTATCTATTCTATCTCCGATAGTAAATGGGTAAGTCCTGTACATTGTGTTCCTAGGAAAGGAGGGATAACTGTCATGAAAAACAAAAATAATAAATTAATTCCTGTTAGAACTGTTACTAGTTGGCGCATGTGCATAGATTATAGAAAATTGAATGCTGCCACTAGGAAAGACCATTTTCCTTTACCTTTTATTGATCAAATGGTTGAATGACTTGCAAACCATTCTCACTTTTGTTTCTTAGATGGATACTCTGGATTTTTTCAAATTCCTATGCATCCTGATGACCAAGATAAGACCACGTTCACTTGCCCGTACGGTACTTTTGCATATAGGAGAATGTCTTTTGGTCTATGTAATGCACTTGCTACTTTTCAGAGATGCATGATGGCTATTTTTTCTGACTTTATTGAGGACTTTATGGACGTATTTATGGATGATTTCTCAGTATATGGCTCTTCTTTTGATGATTGTTTGGCTAATTTATCTTGAGTTTTGCAGCGGTGTGAAGAAACTAACCTTGCGCTTAATTGGGAAAAATGTCATTTTATGGTTAGGCAAGGGATTATTTTGGGGCACTTGATTTTAGAAAGAGGGATTGAAGTTGATAATGCCAAAGTTGAGGTGATAGAGAAATTAGAGCCACCCACCACTGTGAAGGAGGTCTGAAGCTTTCTAGGACATGCAGGATTCTACCGGCGATTCATCAATGATTTCTCTAAACTTGCTAGACCTCTTAGAAATTTACTTAGTAAAGATGTTAAATTTTCTTTCGATGAAGATTGTTTATCTGCTTTTCAGGAATTGAAGAAAGCTTTGGTTTCAACACCTATCATTCAGCCTAGAGATTGGGATTTGCCCTTTGAGCTCATGTGTGATGCCAGTGATTATGTAATAGGAGCAGTTTTGGGACAAAGAAAAGAGAAAAAGATTTATGTTATTCATTATGCTTGTAGGACTTTGGATGAGACACAGAAGAATTACACCACCACTGAGAAGGAACTTTTAGCCATCGTATTTGCCTTTGACAAATTTAGATTGTACCTGATTAACTCTAAAGTGGTGGTGTACACGGATCATGCAGCAGTAAAATATTTAATGCAGAAAAAAGGATAGTAAACCACGCTTGCTCAGATGGATTTTACTCTTGCAGGAGTTTGATTTAGAAATTAGAGACAAAAAGGGATCAAAAAACTTTGTTGTAGATCATCTTTCAAGGATAATGGTGGATACTGAAAAGAATGATGTAATCAATGATTCATTCCCTAAAGAATAACTCCTGGCCATTGAACAAATTAGAGCCCCTTGGTATGCTGATATAGTAAATTACCTTGTAGCTAATGTTTTTCCCCCTGATTTGAGTTACCAAAGAAGGAACAGATTCTTGGCTGAGGTAAATCACTATTTTTAGGATGAGCCTTATGTGTTTAGAAGTTGTGCGGATGGTATTTTTAGAAGATGTGTACTCGAAGAGGAAATCACAGATATATTGTTTCAATGTCATGGATCCTCTTATAGTGGTCATGCCGTTGCTGAGAAGACTGCTTTCAAAGTGTTGCAATCAGGATTTTATTGGCCTTCAATTTTTAAAGACACTAGAAACTTTGTTTTATCTTGTGATAGATGTCAAAAGGTAGGCAACATTAACAGAAGACATGAGATGCCACTGTCCAATATTCTAGAGGTGGAGATATTTGATGTTTGGGGGATTGACTTCATGGGACCTTTTCCATCTTCTAAAGGCAATAAATACATTCTTGTGGTAGTTGATTATGTTTCAAAATGGGTTGAGGCTCTTGCTTCTGTTGGGGTATGCCCTTAAGGCTAATGTTTGAGGCCTTGGGATTGTATCAGTATCATGTAATAAACTCTTATGTTTATAAAGGCATGGTTGTTATTCAGTTTGTTATATTATCTGCTGCAATACATATACTTCTGAATAATGTCTCAAAGCTGTTCAGCTGGGCTGACATGTAGTGAAGTCCTTAGTCGAGATATCTTGGTGAACATGAGACAGCCTTGATATGGTTAAGACTAATATGTGCTCTAATCTTATAGGATGCTTCGAGCATGGAATAAGATGTAGACTCATGGGTACATTGGATGTACTGGACAGACCCTACTAGGATATTCAATTGCTTGTCACAATGTGAATAATCCTTGTCTGCAACAAGTGGCACATGTCCTCTGACTTGAGATCACTTGTGTTTCTAAATGATGATTGTCATTGTTTTGAGGTGGTTCAATATCATTTGAAACATAATGGTTATAGACTATCTTGGATAATGATCATGAGTCATGTTAGGGCACTAGTGATAGATATAGGATTGCTGTCTCCTTGTTTAAGGAGTGAGATGTTCTAAAGGGGCCCCCCTGAATGAGATGATTGAGAATAGTGTATGGCCATACCCAGGTGACTATGCTCATCTGATCTAATCATTCTCATCATATTGGAGCTACAAGCTTGACACGCTTGTCCAATAAGAACATCCAGTGGCAAAGGAATCATGTATACCTAGTGAGTTGATTCACACTTGTGCTGTGGTTTGGGTGTAGTCTTGGAAGACTCTTTCCTTTATATCGGGAGACAGTGATGTGTTGCTAGATACCCCTCACTGATCGTGATAACGTAGGTTATCGTTACCGACATTTAAAGGAAACCCTTAGGGTCGCACAATTTGATGATATGGCTTACTTAAGTCAGATCGTGTGGACTGAATTGTTTAGGTTCAGTTTAAAGGAGTTTAAACTCTGATTGTAAGTGAGATCTGGTGTGATCATGTTTGATTGATTAGGGCTTGAGATCGGTAAGCTTCGATCGAGAGATTTGATGCTAGATCGGTGAGATCAAGAGCATCGAGAGATCAACGGTTAGATCTTGAACCTTTAGGTTCAATGAGATCGACCATTGCTTGGGCTGATTTGGTCTTGAACCAAATTCAATTGAACCAGCTCATCATGTGAGCGCTTGGTTCAAAGGTTCGAATGGTGTAGAGGAGTTGCGGTTCACTTCATGTGAACGCATAACGGTTAAGAGTAATGGGTTGCTATTTTTGGATTGCAATGCCTCCACGTTGAAAACAACGTTCTCTCTTATCACCTCTCATCACCTCTTGACGTGTTCTTCCCTCTCGTGTGACAACGCTCTCGACGAGTGTAGAGGAAGGCTTTTTCGGCAAGCACCAAAGGATCTCATCTCCTCCACGCAAAGGACCCTTGAAGCTTTACTAGCACAAAGACAACAAGGAGAAGCCATTCCTCATCTTGTGTGCGTCAACTAGGGAGAAGATCCCTTTCGATCTTTGCTTCCAACACACCATCCAAAGAATGGCGATGGTATGAACCTTCTTGATGTTTGCAATCGGTCTTTTCTATAGTTGATCATATATCATGCTAGTGATCCCTTGAAACCCTTTTTCCGCTGCAAAATTATACATGCGCCCTTTAGGGTTTCGCTCCCACTCGAAGGGGACCCCTTCAACTGGTATCAGAGCCGGTTCTAATGCATGCTAATATGATTGCTATGCTTTGTGATCCTTGTTTGCGCCATATTGCTAGATCTAGGCTACATGCGAAACTTTACTTGTTGTACATTATTGTTGGCGCATGTATGAAGGTAGCGCTTCTATATGTTGTTGTTGATGTTTTTCTTAAAACTAAAATGACTTGCGCGCTTACCATTAGATCTAAGTGGCGCCTACTTTAAACCCTTAGACGAGTTGTTAGGGTTGGAGTCATAGTCTAGTCAAGATCCAACCAGTCTGATCAGACTATCTGACAGCCTAGATGGGTCGACCAAATGGCACCTGTGCGCAAGCATGAGGTGGCTATAGGTCGACTGCGGACAGGTGTGTAGCGATATCTGGTTGAGACAACCTCTGAACGCACATGAGTTAGGCTCGGGGTCACACCCGCTTGCCAGACCTCATTGTGGCCGTTCAGCCCTTGGCGCATGCATGGTTGACCGTTAGGTCAACTCAAGTCAGTTAGGACTTGGTGCATGCAAGGGCAATTGATCTGGCTAGTCTAATGAGTGGATCCCTAATAATGGACCGTTGTAAGGTAGTAGGGCATATAAGGAAAAATAAAATTGAAGCCAATGGGGTTTTTCAAAATTTTATTTTCTTTTGGATCACATGTTGATTGTAAGCATATGTCTGTTTATTTATTCTTATGTGGGCTGCCCATGTTAAATGTGTGCTGTGCTGGGGCCTGCGTGCCTGTATTAAAGTTGTAAATTAATTATTGTGATCTGCGTATCACATTGTATTTAATTTATAAAGTGTAATTGACCTGCGTGTCAATCTTGTCTAGATAGATTAATTTGTAAGTTAATCAGACAAGAGCACAAAGCACACTTGGCAGAGGCGCATGCAGCAGTGGCTTGACCAGGTGGGAGGTCCAGGGTTCGACTCTGGGACAGGCGCATATTCCTGGTGGGCGCACCTGAGCTGCAGATGGCGCTTGGGACCTGGTTTGGGCCAAATGAGCAGCAAAAGTCCCATGAAGAAAAGCAAGTGAAGACTTAAATTAATTAAGGTCTTACTTAGGCTATGGGCTTTCACCACATAAGACCCATGCTTTCTTTTATTGTTTATATAAGTAGAACAGCATGATTTATTTATCTTCTGCTATCACCATAGGAATTGCATGATAGTGAAGAAGATAAAAGACCGTTAAAATCCAACGCTTAAATATCAAGCTCGTAAGCCTTCTGACGCGAAACCTCACTGTTCTGATTATCGTTGGAGCCGTGTTGTACCCACTTAGTGGGCACGTCCATCTATCTTCAGACGGTGCGGGATTACACCTGCGTGTTACAGAGAAGGGATTTATCGCTTCTCGTTGCTCAGCATAGCACGTGGTGGTCCAGGGAGTAGGTCGGGTCAGCTTGACCATGTAGGCTACATATGTGGCGCATATGGTAGCACATGGAGGCAGCCATCTGTGGGGTCAGAGACTGTGTTGTACCAACTCAGTTGGCACAGTCTGCTGGATTGCCCAGATGAAGGGGAATCGCACGGGTTGGCGATTGGCTGGGACAGCCTACCAGAGATTAGTGCTTGTACTCTCTGTGCATCTTATCTCGCCTGAGCGGGACGCGGAGACCAAGTATGAAATCTGGATCCCATCTCACTAAAAGAGTTCTACTCTTTCGGGCTGTTTTTGCTGGATTTTTCAGCCAGATAAAATAGTGAGAAAAGAATCTTTCTTAAGTCCTGGATTGATTCTCTACATTGATACTGACCTTGCTGTTCTTGTATTGTTGTAGATTCCTGCAGCAACGAACACCATGAGCTTCAATGTGCGATCCCTACTGGAAAGGGAGAAGTTTGCTGGGCCAAACTTCTCAGACTGGTTCGGACACCTTAAGATCGTTCTTAAGGCAGAGAGGAAACTGTATGTCCTCGAGACGGCTGTGCCGCCTCAACCCGCTGCGAACGCCGCAAGGGCGGTTCGTGAAGCTTATGAAAAGCATGTCAATGATAGCATTGTTGTCGCTTGCCTGATGCTAGCGTCTATGACGCCACCGCTGCAGCGTCAGCATGAGGATATGTTGGCTATAGAGATTATAGCGAACCTCAAGATGCTGTATGCTGCACAGGCGAGGACTGAACGCTATAATCTGACCAAGCTTTTCTTTCAGAGCAAACTGGCTGAAGGGAGCCCAGTGGGAGCTCACGTGCTCAAGATGATTGGGCACAAGGAGGCTCTAGAGAAACTGGGGCATACTGTAGGACCCCTTTCAAGAGGGGGGCGAAACCCTATTGGTGGCGCATGTATAAATTTCGCATGGAAGCTAGGGTTTCAAGAGATCTTAATATCGCATATGATCAACTTTCACACATTAGAAATAACAAGAGAAGGATCCATACCATCGCCATCTCTTGGATGGTGTCTTGGAAGGAGAGAGCAAGAGAGATCTCCTCCAAAGGTGACGCACACAATTGATGTCGCCTACTTTTCTTTGGTGCTCCTTGTGCTAGCAAGGCTCCAAGAAGTGCTTGTCGAATGGAAGGGAAGGAGACCTTCTTTGCTTGGCGATTTCTTGCTCCTTCTTTCGTCCACCTTCACTACGCAAGATGAATGCTTGAGGCGACGAGAGAGCGAGATGCGAGCAAGAGTGTAACGCAACTCATGAACGTGGAGGCGTTTTTTTATCTTGGAAACGCATCTTCCAAAAATAGCAAAACCATAAGTTCATGCGTTCATGCGATCATGAACAAACCGCATTTACCTCTTCTCTTTGAACCATGCGCTCAACCCATGAGCCGGTTCAATTTTATTTGGCTCAATGACCAAATAAACCAAGCGACTTAGCCTAGATCACAATTGAACCCTAAGGTTCATGATCTGACCGTTGATCTCTTGATGCTTCTGATCTCACCGATCTAGCATCTATTCTCTCGATCGAAGCTTACCGATCTGAAGCCCTAATCAATCAAACATGATCAGACTAGATCTCACTTACAATCAGAGATTAAATCCCTTTAAACTGAACCCAAACAATTCAGTCCACACGATCTGACTTAAGTAAGCCATATCATCAAATTGTGCGACCCTGAGGGTTTCCTTCAATGTCGGTAACGATAACTCATGTTATCACGATCAGTGAGGGGTATCTAGCAACACATCACTGTCTCCCGATATAAAGAAAAGAGTTTTCCAAGACTACACCCAAACCACAGCACAAGTGTGAATCAACTCACAAGGCATGCATATTTCCTTTGCCACTGGATGTTCTTATTGGACAAGCGTGTCAAGCTTGTAACTCCAATATGATGAGCATGATTAGATCAGATGAACATAGTCACCTGGGTATGGCCATACACTTTCTCAATCATCTCATCCAGGGGGCCCCTTTAGATCATCACACTCCAATTAAGGAGACGGCAATCCTATATCTATCACTAGTGCCCTAACCTGATTCAAGCTCACCATCCAAGATAGTCTATAATCATTATGTTTCAAATGATATTGAACTACCTCAAAACAATGACAATCATCATTTAGAAAACACAAGTGATCTCAAGTCAGAGGAAATGTGCCACTTGTTACATTCAAGGATTATTCACATTGTGACAAGCAATTGAATATCCTAGTAGGGTCTGTCTAGTACATCCAATGCACCCATGAGTCTACATCTTATTCCATGCTCGAAGCATCCTATAAGATTAGAACACATATTAGTCTTAACCATATCAAGGCTGTCTCATGTTCACCAAGATATATCGACTAAGGACTTTACTGCATGTCAGCCTAGCTGAACAGCATTGAGACATTATTCAGAAGTACACTTATTACTACAGACAAGGTAACAAACTGAATAATAACCATGCCTTTATAAACACAAGAGTTTATTACATGATACTTTTACAATCCCAAGGCCTCAAACATTAGCCTTAAGGGCATACCCCAACACATACCATCAATCAGGAGCTTGCTGTAGATATTATTCTGTAGTCTCTCCCGCCCTCTTTCGATGCGTTCATCATTAACTTTAATATGAACAAAATCGACTGTACTCCGGCAGAGCTGCTGAATATGCTCTTGACTACTGAGGAGACTCTGAAGGGAAAGCCTTCGACCTCTGTCTTAATGGTTCCTTCTAGGAACAAGAAGAAGGGGAAGAAGGGCAAGGCCCCTGTCAAGAGTTACAGCAAGGCTCTGAAGCAAAAGGTTAAGCGGTCAAAGGAATACAGATGTTTCCACTGTGGCCAGCTAGGTCACTGGAAAAAGGACTGTAAAGCGCTCCAAGGAGACAAGAAGGGAAGCATCGCTTCTGGCTCAGGTATATTTGTGACTGAAGTCATGATATCATCTTCTTCTATATCATGGGTGTTGGACACTGCATGTGGAGTTCACATTTGTTCAAATGTACAGGAACTCAAGAGAAGAAGACAGGTGGGACAGCATGAGGTGGACCTACGAGTTGGAAACGGGGCACGGGTTGCTGCTGTTGCTGTAGGAGAATATTTCATCTCATTACCATCTGGACTTGTATTAGAACTGAACAATTGTTACTTTGTTCCCAGCATTACTAAAAATATTATCTCCATTCCTGCTCTTGTCAGGAAGGGATTTTCCTTTGAATGCAATATTTCAAAGTGTGTTCTTTCTTTAGATAATATTGTTTATGCTACTGGTTCAATTAACAATGGGTTATTCATGTTGGACATGGAATGTTTTATACAAAACTTTGATAATAAGAAAGCCAAGTATGCTGATGACAGCACCTTGCTATGGCATAGTCGTTTAGGCCATATTAACAAGAAGCGCATTAAGCGGTTGCATGATCATGGACTGCTGGGATCATTCTCCTATGAGGAGATTGATACATGCAAGGCTTGTTTAATGGGTAAAATGACGAAGTCACCTTTTCCTAACAAAGGTCAAAGGGCTTCAGGTTTACTTGACCTTATACACAGTGATGTGTGTGGGCCATTTAGTAAACATGCCAGAGGTGGCTATCAGTACTTCATAACCTTTACTGATGATTTCAGTAGGTATGGGTATGTCTATCTGATGAGACATAAGAGTGAATCTTTTGACAAGTTCAAAGAGTTCAAGAATGAAGTACAAAATCAGCTAGGCCGAAATATCAAGGCACTTCGTTCTGATCGAGGTGGTGAATACTTGAGTCATGCGTTTACTGACTATCTGAAGGAGTGTGGGATTATCTCACAGCTCACTCCGCCAGGAACACCGCAATGGAATGGTGTGTCCGAGAGGAGAAATAGAACGTTACTTGATATGGTTCGTTCTATGATGAGTCAGGCTGCTCTACCTTACTCCTTTTGGGGATTTGCACTGGAGACAGCTGCAAAGGTACTAAACCGAGTGCCATCCAAGGCAGTTTCAAAGACGCCATATGAGTTATGGTATGGGAAACAGCCGAGCTTGACATTTATCAGGATCTGGGGCTGCGAGGCTTATGTCAAAAAGCTCGCCTCTGGGAAACTAGAGAGCAGATCTGAGAAATGTATCTTTGTCGGTTACCCTAAGGAAACTAAGGGTTATTATTTCTATGATCCCAAAGAGAACAAAGTATTTGTTGCTCGGACGGCCATATTTCTTGAGAAGGAGTTTCTTCTGCAAGAGGCCAGTGGGAGAGAAATAAAGCTGGATGAGAATCCAGAGGAAGGACAAAGTAGTCAAGCACAGTTGGATGAGCCTGAGCCGGTGGATCAGGTTACTGAACAACCTGAGGCTCAGATATCACGGGAACCGCGAAGATCAGGAAGGATCCGTCGACAGCCTGAGCGCTATGACGGAGTCTACATCATTGACAATGATGAACCCCTCACTTATGCGGATGCGGTCAATGGACCGGAGTCAGCGAGATGGCTTGAAGCTATGCGCGCCGAGATGGACTCCATGTCAGATAACCAAGTCTGGGATTTGGTTGATCCGCCTCCGGGAGTAATCCCGATAGGCTACAAATGGATCTTCAAGAAGAAGATTGACATGGATGGTAACGTGGTTACCTATAAAGGCAGGCTAGTTGAGAAAGGTTTCAAACAAATCTACGGGATAGATTATGATGAAACTTTCTCTCCTGTAGCCATGTTCAAGTCTATTCGGATTCTTTTCGCGATAGCAGCATATTATGATTATGAGATATGGCAAATGGATGTGAAGACAGCTTTCCTTAATGGAAATCTGGATGAGGATGTGTATATGACACAACCAGAAGGTTTCACTAATCCATCAGATCATCATAAAATATGCAAGTTAAAGAAGTCTATTTATGGACTTAAACAAGCATCTAGAAGCTGGAATATTCGTTTTGATGAATCAATCTCTGAGTTTGGTTTCATCAAGAACGAGGATGACCCGTGCGTATATAAGAGGTTTAGTGGGAGCGTGATTACTTTCCTAGTCCTCTACGTCGATGATATCTTAATCATTGGAAACGATATTCCTGAACTGCATGCTGTTAAAGCATGGTTAAGGAAATATTTTCAGATGAAAGATCTAGGAGAAGCAGCCTATGTATTAGGTGTGAAGATCTACAGGGATAGATCTAAGAGGCTTCTCGGGCTGTGCCAGAGTACTTACATCGATAAGGTCCTGGAGAGATTCCATTTAGAGAATTCTAAAAGAGGATATCTTCCAGTCAGACATGGTCTGAATCTTTCAAAGAGTCAGTGTCCACAAACACAGACTGAGAAAGATGAAATGGACAATACGCCTTATGCTTCGGCTATTGGGTCCATTATGTATGCGATGTTGTGTATTCGCCTAGACGTCGCTTACGGGTTAAGCGTGACCAGTCGGTTCCAAAGTAATCCAGGATTGGCGCACTGGATTGCAGTCAAGAACATTTTAAAATATCTGCGGAGGACCAAAGATATGTTCTTGATATATGGTGGTCAGGAAGAACTCAGTATTGAAGGATATACTGACGCTTCGTTCCAGTCTGACCAGGATGATTTCCGATCGCAATCAGGCTATATTTTTAGCTTGAATGGAGGAGCGGTGGTGTGGAAAAGTTTCAAACAGTCAACTGTTGCTGATTCCACAACAGAAGCCGAGTATGTTGCAGCCTCAGAAGCATCTAAGGAGGCAGTATGGATTCGTAAGTTCGTGAGAGAACTTGGTGTTGTTCCTTCGAGTGCAGATCCTTTGGTTATCTTTTGTGATAACACTGGAGCAATCGCACAAGCAAAGGAACCACGGTCGCACCAGAAGTCCAAGCACATACAGAGACGGTTTCATTTGATCCGGGAGATCATTGATCGTGGCGAGATCAAAGTCTGCAAGGTTCATACAGATGACAATCTGGCTGACCCGCTTACCAAGCCTCTGGCGCAGCAGAAGCATGAGAAGCACTGTAATAATATAGGTTTGAGATTTCTCAACCATTAGATTAAGTGCAAGTGGGAGATTGTTGGGGTATGCCCTTAAGGCTAATGTTTGAGGCCTTGGGATTGTATCAGTATCATGTAATAAACTCTTATGTTTATAAAGGCATGGTTGTTATTCAGTTTGTTATATTATCTGCTGCAATACATATACTTCTGAATAATGTCTCAAAGCTGTTCAGCTGGGCTGACATGCAGTGAAGTCCTTAGTCGAGATATCTTGGTGAACATGAGACAGCCTTGATATGGTTAAGACTAATATGTGCTCTAATCTTATAGGATGCTTCGAGCATGGAATAAGATGTAGACTCATGGGTACATTGGATGTACTGGACAGACCCTACTAGGATATTCAATTGCTTGTCACAATGTGAATAATCCTTGTCTGCAACAAGTGGCACATGTCCTCTGACTTGAGATCACTTGTGTTTCTAAATGATGATTGTCATTGTTTTGAGGTGGTTCAATATCATTTGAAACATAATGGTTATAGACTATCTTGGATAATGATCATGAGTCATGTTAGGGCACTAGTGATAGATATAGGATTGCTGTCTCCTTGTTTAAGGAGTGAGATGTTCTAAAGGGGCCCCCCTGAATGAGATGATTGAGAATAGTGTATGGCCATACCCAGGTGACTATGCTCATCTGATCTAATCATTCTCATCATATTGGAGCTACAAGCTTGACACGCTTGTCCAATAAGAACATCCAGTGGCAAAGGAATCATGTATACCTAGTGAGTTGATTCACACTTGTGCTGTGGTTTGGGTGTAGTCTTGGAAGACTCTTTCCTTTATATCGGGAGACAGTGATGTGTTGCTAGATACCCCTCACTGATCGTGATAACGTAGGTTATCGTTACCGACATTTAAAGGAAACCCTTAGGGTCGCACAATTTGATGATATGGCTTACTTAAGTCAGATCGTGTGGACTGAATTGTTTAGGTTCAGTTTAAAGGAGTTTAAACTCTGATTGTAAGTGAGATCTGGTGTGATCATGTTTGATTGATTAGGGCTTGAGATCGGTAAGCTTCGATCGAGAGATTTGATGCTAGATCGGTGAGATCAAGAGCATCGAGAGATCAACGGTTAGATCTTGAACCTTTAGGTTCAATGAGATCGACCATTGCTTGGGCTGATTTGGTCTTGAACCAAATTCAATTGAACCAGCTCATCATGTGAGCGCTTGGTTCAAAGGTTCGAATGGTGTAGAGGAGTTGCGGTTCACTTCATGTGAACGCATAACGGTTAAGAGTAATGGGTTGCTATTTTTGGATTGCAACGCCTCCACGTTGAAAACAACGTTCTCTCTTATCGCCTCTCATCACCTCTTGACGTGTTCTTCCCTCTCGTGTGACAACGCTCTCGACGAGTGTAGAGGAAGGCTTTTTCGGCAAGCACCAAAGGATCTCATCTCCTCCACGCAAAGGACCCTTGAAGCTTTGCTAGCACAAAGACGACAAGGAGAAGCCATTCCTCATCTTGTGTGCGTCAACTAGGGAGAAGATCCCTTTCGATCTTTGCTTCCAACACACCATCCAAAGAATGGCGATGGTATGAACCTTCTTGATGTTTGCAATCGGTCTTTTCTATAGTTGATCATATATCATGCTAGTGATCCCTTGAAACCCTTTTTCCGCTGCAAAATTATACATGCGCCCTTTAGGGTTTTGCTCCCCCTCGAAGGGGACCCCTTCAACTGGTATCAGAGCCGGTTCTAATGCATGCTAATATGATTGCTATGCTTTGTGATCCTTGTTTGCGCCATATTGCTAGATCTAGGCTACATGCGAAACTTTACTTGTTGTACATTATTGTTGGCGCATGTATGAAGGTAGCGCTTCTATATGTTGTTGTTGATGTTTTTCTTAAAACTAAAATGACTTGCGCGCTTACCATTAGATCTAAGTGGTGCCTACTTTAAACCCTTAGACGGGTTGTTAGGGTTGGAGTCATAGTCTAGTCAAGATCCAACCAGTCTGATCAGACTATCTGACAGCCTAGATGGGTCGACCAAATGGCACCTGTGCGCAAGCATGAGGTGGCTATAGGTCGACTGCGGACAGGTGTGTAGCGATATCTGGTTGAGACAACCTCTGAACGCACATGAGTTAGGCCCGGGGTCACACCCGCTTGCCAGACCTCATTGTGGCCGTTCAGCCCTTGGCGCATGCATGGTTGACCGTTAGGTCAACTCAAGTCAGTTAGGACTTGGTGCATGCAAGGGCAATTGATCTGGCTAGTCTAATGAGTGGATCCCTAATAATGGACCGTTGTAAGGTAGTAGGGCATATAAGGAAAAATAAAATTGAAGCCAATGGGGTTTTTCAAAATTTTATTTTCTTTTGGATCACATGTTGATTGTAAGCATATGTCTGTTTATTTATTCTTATGTGGGCTGCCCATGTTAAATGTGTGCTGTGCTGGGGCCTGCGTGCCTGTATTAAAGTTGTAAATTAATTATTGTGATCTGCGTATCACATTGTATTTAATTTATAAAGTGTAATTGACCTGCGTGTCAATCTTGTCTAGATAGATTAATTTGTAAGTTAATCAGACAAGAGCACAAAGCACACTTGGCAGAGGCGCATGCAGCAGTGGCTTGACCAGGTGGGAGGTCCAGGGTTCGACTCTGGGACAGGCGCATATTCCTGGTGGGCGCACCTGAGCTGCAGATGGCGCTTGGGACCTGGTTTGGGCCAAATGAGCAGCAAAAGTCCCATGAAGAAAAGCAAGTGAAGACTTAAATTAATTAAGGTCTTACTTAGGCTATGGGCTTTCACCACATAAGATCCATGCTTTCTTTTATTGTTTATATAAGTAGAACAGCATGATTTATTTATCTTCTGCTATCACCATAGGAATTGCATGATAGTGAAGAAGATAAAAGACCGTTAAAATCCAACGCTTAAATATCAAGCTCGTAAGCCTTCTGACGTGAAACCTCACTGTTCTGATTATCGTTGGAGCCGTGTTGTACCCACTCAGTGGGCACGTCCATCTATCTTCAGACGGTGCAGGATTATACCTGCGTGTTACAGAGAAGGGATTTATCGCTTCTCGTTGCTCAGCATAGCACGTGGTGGTCCAGGGAGTAGGTCGGGTCAGCTTGACCATGTAGGCTACATATGTGGCGCATATGGTAGCACATGGAGGCAGCCATCTGTGGGGTCAGAGACTGTGTTGTACCAACTCAGTTGGCACAGTCTGCTGGATTGCCCAGATGAAGGGGAATCGCACGGGTTGGCGATTGGCTGGGACAGCCTACCAGAGATTAGTGCTTGTACTCTCTGTGCATCTTATCTCGCCTGAGCGGGACGCGGAGACCAAGTATGAAATCTGGATCCCATCTCACTAAAAGAGTTCTACTCTTTCGGGCTGTTTTTGCTGGATTTTTCAGCCAGATAAAATAGTGAGAAAAGAATCTTTCTTAAGTCCTGGATTGATTCTCTACATTGATACTGACCTTGCTGTTCTTGCATTGTTGTAGATTCCTGCAGCAACGAACACCATGAGCTTGAATGTGCGATCCCTACTGGAAAGGGAGAAGTTTGCTCGGCCAAACTTCTCAGACTGGTACAGACAGCTGAGGATTGTCCTTAAAGCTGAGAGGAAGCTGTACGTCCTTGAGCCAGCAATGCCGACTCAACCCGCTGCGAACGCCGTAAGGGCGGTACGAGATGCTTATGAGAAGCACGTCAGTGATAGTACTGATGTCGCTTGCCTTATGCTTGCGTCAATGATGCCCGAGCTCCAGCGTCAGCATGAGGATTTGTCTGCTATTGATATTATAGCAAATCTGAAATTGTTGTATGCTGCTCAGGCAAGGACAGAACGCTATAACTTGACGAAACTTTTCTTTCATAGCAAGCTGGCTGAAGGGAGTCCAGTCAGAGCTCATGTGCTCATGGTGATTGGGTACAAAGAAGGTCTAGAGAAACTGGGTCATACAATCAATCAGGAACTTGTTGTAGACATCATCTTGCAGTCTCTTCCGGCTTCTTTCGATGCGTTCATCATAAATTTCAATATGAACAAAATCGACTGTACTCCGGCAGAATTATTGAATATGCTCTGCACCACAGAGCAGACTCTTGAGAAGGGAAAGCCTTCATCCTCTGTCTTGATGGTTCCTTCTAGGAATAAGAGGACGGGGAAGAAGGGCAAAACCCCTGTCAAGAGCTACAACAAGGCTTTGAAAAAAAAGATAAAGCGGTCAAAGGACAACAGATGCTTCCATTGTGGCCAGCTGGGTCACTGGAAGAAGGACTGTAGAGCGCTCCAAGGAGAGAAGAAGGGAAGCAAGCCTTCCACTTCTGGCTCAGGTATTTTCGTGACTGAAGTCATGGTTGCTTCTTCTATTTCATGGGTGTTGGACACTGCATGTGGAGTTCACATTTGTTCGAATGTGCAGGAACTCAAGAGAAGAAGATAGGTGGGACAGCATGAGGTGGACCTACGAGTTGGAAACGGGGCACGAGTTGCTGCTGTTGCTGTAGGAGAGTATCACATCTCTTTACCATCTGGACTTGTATTAGAACTTGACAAATGTTATTTTGTACCAAGCATAACAAAGAATATTATCTCTATTCCTGCTCTTGTCAGGAAAGGTTTTTCATTTGAATGCAAAACTTCACAGTGCTGTATTTCATTTGATAGTATTGTTTATGCAACTGGGTCGATTATCAATGGGTTATACATGTTGGACATGGAATGTTCTGTACAAAAAATTGATAATAAGAAAGCCAAGCATGCTGATGACAGCACCTTGTTATAGCATAGTCGTCTAGGCCATATCAACAAGAAGCGCATTAAGCGGTTGCATGACTATGGACTGCTGGGATCATTCTCCTATGAGGAGCTTGATACATGCAAAGCTTGTTTAATGGGTAAGATGACGAAGACTCCTTTTACTAATAAAGGTGAAAGGGCTTCAGGTTTACTTGACCTTATTCACAGTGATGTGTGTGGGCCATTTAGTAAACATGCCAGAGGTGGCTATTCATACTTCATTACTTTTACTGATGATTTCAGTAGGTATGGTTATGTCTATTTAATGAGACATAAGAGTGAATCTTTTGACAAGTTCAAAGAATTCAAAAATGAAGTACAGAATCACTTAGGCCGAAATATCAAAGCACTTCGATCAGATCGAGGTGGAGAATACTTGAGTCATGAGTTTACTGACTATCTGAAGGAGTGTGGGATCATCTCACAGCTCACTCCGCCGGGGACACCGCAATGGAATGGTGTGTCCGAGAGGAGGAATCGAACCTTATTGGATATGGTTCGTTCTATGATGAGTCAGGCTACTCTACCTTACTCCTTTTGGGGATTTGCACTGGAAACAGCTGCAAAGATACTAAACCGAGTGTCATCCAAGACTGTTTCAAAGACATCATATGAGTTATGGTATGGGAAACAGCCGAGCTTGACATTTATCAAAATCTGGGGTTGCGAGGCTTATGTCAAAAAGCTCACCTCAGGGAAACTAGAGAGCAGATATGATAAATGCATCTTTGTCGGATACCCTAAAGAAACTAAGGGTTATTATTTCTATAATCCCAATGAGAATAAAGTATTTGTTGCTCGAACGGCTATATTTCTTGAGAAGGAGTTTCTTCTGCAAGAGGCCAGTGGGAGAGAAATAAAGCTAGATGAAATTCCAGAAGAGGGACAAAGTAGTCAAGCACAGATGGATGAGCCAGAGCCAATAGATCAGGTTAATGTTCAACCTGAGGCTCAGACATCACGGGAACCGCGTAGATCGGGAAGGATTCGTCGTCAGCCTGAACGCTATGACGGAATCTACATCATTAATGATGACCCCCTCACTTATACGGATGCGGTCAGTGGACCGGAGTCAACAAAATGGATTGAAGCTATGCGAGCCGAGATGGACTCCATGTCAGATAACCAAGTCTGGGATTTGGTTGATCCGCCTCCGGGAATAATCCCTATAGGCTGTAAGTGGATCTTCAAAAAGAAGAAAGACATGGATGGTAACGTAGTTACCTATAAGGGCAGACTAGTTGCGAAGGGTTTCAAACAAATCTATGGGATAGATTATGATGAAACTTTCTCTCATGTAGCCATGTTCAAGTCCATTCGAATTATTCTCGCGATAGCAGCATATTTTAATTATGAAATCTGGCAAATGGATATGAAAACCACTTTCCTTAACGGAAAACTGGAAGAGGATGTGTATATGACACAACCTGAAGGTTTCATCAACTCGTCAGAAGGTCATAAAGTATGCAAATTAAAGAAGTCCATTTATGGACTAAAACAAGCATCGAGAAGCTGGAATATTCGTTTTGATGAATCAGTTTCTCAATTTGATTTCATCAAAAATGAAGATGACCCGTGTGTATATAAAAGGTTTAGTGGGAGCGTGATTACTTTCCTAGTCCTCTACGTCGATGATATATTAATCATTGGAAATGATATTCCTGAACTGCATGCAGTCAAGGCATGGTTAAGAAAATGTTTTCAAATGAAAGATTTGGGAGAAGCAGCCTATATACTAGGTGTGAAGATCTATAGAGATAGATCTAATAGGCTTCTCGGGATGTGCCAGAGTACTTACATCGATAAGATCCTAGAAAGATTCCATTTAGAAAATTCTAAAAGAGGTTATCTTCCAGTCAGACATGGTCTGAATCTTTCAAAGAGCCAGTGTCCTCAAACACAGTCTGAGAAAGATGAGATGGACAATACGCCTTATGCTTCGGCTATTGGGTCCATCATGTATGCAATGTTGTGTACTCGCCCAGACGTCGCTTACGGGTTAAGCGTGACCAGTCGGTTCCAAGGTAATCCAGGGAAGGCGCACTGGATTGCAGTCAAGAACATTTTGAAATATCTTCGCAGAACCAAAAATATGTTCTTGATTTATGGAGGTCAGGAAGAGCTCAGTATTGATGGCTATACTGATGCTTCGTTCCAGTCTGACCAAGACGATTTCCGATTGCAATCAGGCTATGTTTTTAGCTTGAATGGAGGAGCAATGGTGTGGAAGAGTTTCAAGCAATCAATTGTTGCTGATTCCATAACAGCAGCCGAGTATGTTGCAGCCTCAGAGGCATCAAAGGAGGCAGTTTGGATTCGTAAATTCGTTCAGGAACTTGGTGTCGTTCCTTCGAGTGCAGATCCATTGGTTATCTTCTGTGATAACACTGGAGCGATTGCACAAGCAAAGGAACCACGGTCACACCAGAAGTCAAAGCACATACAGAGAAGGTTTCACCTGATCCGTGAGATCATTAATCGAGGAGACATCAAGCTCTGCAAGGTTCATACAGATGACAATCTAGCTGACCCGCTTACAAAGCCTCTGGCGCAGCAGAAGCATGAGAAGCACTGTAACAATATGGGTTTGAGATACCTCAACCATTAATTTAAGTGCAAGTGGGAGATTGTTAAGGTATGCCCTTAAGGCCAATGCTTGAGGCTTTGGGCTATTTTCTGTATCATGTATAAACGATATATATGTTTTATAAAGGCAATTGTTGTTATTCAGATTGTTACATTATCTGCTGCTGTATGTATACTTATGAGTAATGTCTCAATGATGTTCAGCTTAGCTGACATTCAGTGTTGTCCTTAGTCGAGATATCTTGGTGAACATGAGACAACCTTGATATGATTGAGACTAATGTGTGCTCTAATCTTGTGGGATGCTTCGAGCGTGGAATAAGATTAGACACATAGGTGCATTGGATGTACTGGACTGACCCTTCTTTGGATATTCAATTGTTTGTCACAATGTGAATAATCCTTGTATGCAAGCAAGTGGTATATTCCCTCTGACTTGAGATCACTTGTGTTTCTAAGTGATGATTGGCATTGTCTTGAGGTAGTTCAATATCATTTGAAACATAATGGTTAGGGATTATCTTGGATAGTGGGCATGAATCATGCTAGAGCACTTGTGATAGATATAGGATTGCCTCTCCTATTTGGAGTGTGATGTTCTAAGGGGGCCCTTGGATGAAATGGTTGAGAATGTGTATGGCCATACCCAGACGACTATGTTCATCTGATCTAACCATTTTCATCATGTTGGAATCGCAAGCTTGACACGCTTGTCCAACGGGAACATCCAGTGGCAAAGGGAAACATGTATCCCAAGTGAATTAGATTCGCACTTGTGCTGTGTTTTGGGAGTAGTCTTGGAAGACTCTTTCCTTCATATCGGGAGACAATGATGTGTTGCTAGATACCTCTCTCTGATCGTGATAACGTAAGTTATCGTTACCGACATTGAAGGAAACCCTTAGGGTCGTACAATTTGATGATATGGCTTACTTATGTCAGATCATGTGGACTGGAATTATTCTAGTTCAGTTTAAAGGAATTTAAACTCTGATTCGAAGTGAGATCTAGTCTAATCATGTTTGATTGATTAGAGCATGTGATCGGTAAGCTTTGATCGGCGATTGATACTTGATCGTATTGATCAAGGGGTTCGATGTGATGTGTGGTTGGATCTTGAGCCATTCGGTTCAAAGAGATGTTAGCCAGGGTTGGTTCGATTTTGTGCTTGGACCAAATGGTATTTGAACCGGTTCACTTGTGAACGCCTGGTTCAATTGAAGATGGAGGTTTCGATGGTTTAAATGGAAGTTATGGAGGTAGTTATTGTTTTTCGGTGTTTCCATAAGGTGGCCGAACATACCTCTTGAAATCAACCCCATGATTTCCAAGAGAGCTCTCGTCTTCTTCCCTTAAGCGCATCGTCTCCACCCAAGAAAAATCCCAGCCGAGACACACATCTTCAACGCAAGGGACGATCAGGACTCCTTGGTATCTTTGCTAGCACAAGGGACGCAAGGGAGGAAGTCTACTTCATCTTGTGTGTGATCTCTTTGGAGAAGAGGCACTCGCACCTTTCCTCTTCCAAGCCGCCTCTCATATCATGGCACAGATAATGCTTTTATTTGTTCTATACGAGTTGGAAGAAGGGTTGATCATATGCTCGAGTTAAAGCAATTTTTGGGATTCCTAGTTTCTCTGATTCAATTTTTAGTCGCCTGCAAAACTAGGGTTTCGTTCAGTAATCGAATTAGAGAATGTGAACGAGCAAAAACAGGGGAGGAACCAAAAGAAAAAAAAAATTATGAGTGGAAAAAATCTTGGAAATCCTATTTCTGTACACAAAAGTCGATAGTTATGAATTGAAACTAGATGAAGTCTTGAAATTGATATTCTACTTATTGTACAAGTTGCAAAATTTTATTTCATTAAGTTGTGGATCTCAAGAATTGAATTCAAAGGGTGATATGTTTATTTAAAATTTTATGAAGCAATCAGAGAAGGTTTTCATTAGTGATTGTATTTTAGAAATTTATTCTACATGAGAAAATCTATTCCTATGATCAAATTCTGATTTTTGCTTGAGGACAAGCAAAGTTTGAGCCTTTTGTGTTTTATGACACCGAAATTTATAGTAAATTTTTTGCCCTCTAATAAATATTTTTGCGTCATATTCACACCCCTATGCTTATTTTTATGCCTTTTTTTATCAAATATTGCAGAATCTACACTTTTTTTAGTTTTCGATGAATTTCAGGTAAAAAAAGGCACGATTTTCAGCCATTTTCAAGCAATTCCAGAGGCATGGATGAATTTCCACCATCAAGAGGATATTACTTGTCAAAATTCAAGAAAATTGGAGCTCAAACCCAAATTACGACACTACCGTAATCTAAATTACGATACCGTGGTTTCACTGCACTTATAGAAGAAACCACGGTACTCTCGTAATTTCTGAGTGCTGCTGTATTTTGGGACAATTTTGAACAAAAAGTTTCACAGAAAATACGGTACTGCCGTAATGAAAATAACGAGCCGTATTTCGAGTCGATTTTTCACCCGAGAGATTTGACAAAAATACGGCACTGCCATAATGGATTTCACGATACCATAATTCCGGACGATTTCTGTACCGAGAACTTTGTTGAAATTACGGCACTGCCGTAATCAGTTTTACGGCCGTAATTCTAACCAGCAAATGCGATTTTCACGGACCTTTTGAAGCCCAATTTTTGCGCAATTGATTACGGACAATCTAGGTCATAATTTGAAGATCCGTAATAAGCAAAAGGGGAAATTTGGAGGAGACGAAGAGTGAGAGACCAAAAGCCCTAATTTACATCCACTGACAAAGGAGAAATCGAGTTTCACGCCGCCACCCTAGGTCTTGCCGCCGGGAAGCATACAGCGTATCTCCGGCCGTGAAAATTGAAGGGAAGCTTCGCCTAGAGTAGGAGAAGATACCCCAGAAGTTTCAGAGTGAAAGGATCTCGATCGGAGCAGAAATCAACCTAACACTCGCCGCCGACACTATGCACACGCGTAATTACGGCTATAATTTCCATTACAGCCGTATGGTTATTTGTTTTTCCCCCTCTTTCTTGATTTCTGACACTTTGATACTATGGATTATTGTAATCTTTCATCCATACTAGCTTCAACATTTTATGGGACATGGGGGAGTAATTCTCTTTGATTTCTTAGTGACTAGATAAATTTTTCATTACTTTGTCATATATAATTTTAGAATGATAATTCTACTTATGTGATAATTGCTTTTTAATTCTCCATAGATTCATGTTATTAATCATGTTTTAGAGTTTTCACAATAAGGACCGAAAGGTAATTTGCTTGAGAACTTGGAACCCTATAATTGAATGTTAGGAACTTACTGTAAGAAATTAGGTTAGTTCTTGTTTCTTGATTTTACAAGAATAATTGCCATGATGATAATATGAATCTAGGATTCAGTTAATTTATCAAACGTTGAGATCTTGTGCGAAAGTGAGGACTGGAACATTGGAGAACCATAAGTAGAACTTGTGTTGAGACTCGGATGCGCGAGAGTGATCCTTGAGATTCCAAATGAGATAATCAACTTAGAATTCGGATGCATGAAAGTTCTTTGATTGATGATTTACTTATTTTCAGCTTGTGATAGATATTGCGCGAAAGTGAAGATCGGTTCCTGCATGATTGTCTCACGAAAGTGAGATGATCCTTTTATGAAGTAAATTATATCTTTATCATGATAAAATTAAACTGACAAATTACTATTCATATCTAGTCATAGAAATTAAAGAGGATGAAACCCTAGTCCCAATTTCTCTCTCCGATATTTTCGTTAGCTTTCATTAGTTCACTTGCATAGTTTTGATTGCCCAGATAGTAAGAACACAATTATTCGGTACTTGACTACAAGGTCTTTGTGATTCGATATCTTTCTTTATTACTTCGAATATCCGTGCACTTGCGGACTACAACAAGTAGCATAATGATTCCTTGACATCCCTAGCGGCAAAGGTAGATTCATTAGCACAGAAGTTATATTCTTTTTCCTTTCCCTCAGTTGTCGTTAATGCAATTTCTTGTGAAGTGTGTGGTGTAACAGGGCACAATTCATCTGATTATCAATTTATAGCTTCATCTCAAGAAGATCTTAATTAGGAGCAAGTTAATGCCTTGGGGAATTTCAATCAGAGACTAGTGAATGACCCATATTCTACAACATACAATCCAGGATGGATGAACCACCCCAACTTGTCCTACATGAACAAGCAAGGGCAAGCTCCTCCTCATTATCCTCAGTAGAATAACAAGCCACCACCGGGCTTTCAATCAGGACAGTATGGACAGCCCTAGAAGTCAAACTTGGAGACCATGCTTGAAGGAATTGTTATGCAACAAAAGAAAAGCACTGATGACCTCGCTGATGCTATCAAGCAGCTGACATCTCATATGGATGCTTTGGCTAACCACAACAAGATGCTAGAAAACCAGATAGCTCTGCAAGCAAGTTCTACTAGTAGACCCATAGGGAAACTTCCGGGACAACCTGAGATGAATCCCAGGGAGCATTGTAATGCGAGCACTATTGTGAGTGGAAAAAACAATGACGCACCTGGAGAGTCTATCGAGGGTTCTATGGACAAACCCAAGGACATTACTCTTGAGTTAGAAAACTGTGAGGAGAAAGGGGAGGATGAGAAATATGTAGGTCCACCTACGTAGGTTCCGCTTGTTCCTTTTCCCGGAGGCTATTTGGAGCAGATCAGGGAAAATCTGATATTAGAGAGTCTGAGGTGAAAGGCGACCAGGTAAGTATGGACATAGAAATAACAGAGGTAATAGATCCTGGAGATATTTCAATTCCCTCCCAAGTTGGTAAGTTTTTTGTTGAAAATGCTTTATGTGACTTAGGATCGAGTGTTAGTTTGATGCCTTCATATATGATTGAGGAAGTAGGTAGTGGAGAATTTAAACCTTCTGAAATTTGTCTTTAATTTGCTAATGGTTTTGTTCAGCAACCTCCAGGAATTTAGAGAATGTGTCTGTTAAAGTTGATAAGTTTTCTATCTTGACTGATTTCATGATTGTTAAAATGGAAGAAGACACTAAGTCACCTATTATTCTAGGTAGACCATTTTGTAAGTCCCCTAAATCAAAGGGGGCGAAACCCTAATAGGAGGCGCATATAAAACTTTCATAGCGGAAGCAAGGGTTTCAAAACTTTCGCAAGAACATATGATCAACTTGATAAAGTTTGGATTCATACCATAGCCATTGATTCGAATGGCGTGTTGGAAGAAGAGAACAACGTTGATCTCCTTCAAAGAGTTCACACACAAGATGAAGATCGCCTACTCCCTTAGCGTTCCTTGTGCTAGCAAGGGTCCAAGGTTTCCTTGTCGAATGGAAGGGAATGAAAGATGAAGTCTCGCTTGGCTTAACTTTCTCCAAGGCGTTAACCTTCTTCACACGAGAGTGTGTCGTCGAGAGAGAAGAGGCAAGAGGATGTCTCAAAACCGAAAATCGAGACGTTCCACTCAAACGTGGAGGCGTGTTCACAAATGGGAAAACCGACTTTCCAAATATAGAAAGCCCTTAACTCCAAGCGTTCATGCGATCATCCATGCGTTCACTCCAAGTGAACCGATCGCACCTTTTCTCCTCTTTGAACCAAGCCACGGTTCAATTGCATTCGGTTCAAAGACCAAATCAAATCAGCCCAAGCCATGGTCTAGATCTCATTGAACCAAATGGTTCAAGATCTAACCTTTCATCTCTTGATGCTCTTGATCTCACTGATCTAGCATCTATATTCTCGATCGAAGCTTACCGATCTCAAGCTCTAATCAATCAAACATGATCAGACCAGATCTCACTTACAATCAGAGATTAAATCCCTTTAAACTGAACCAAGACAATTCAGTCCACACGATCTGACTTAAGTAAGCCATATCATCAAATTGTGCGACCCTAAGAGTTTCCTTTAAATGTCGGTAACGATAACTTACGTTATCATGATCAGTGAGGGGTATCTAGCAACACATCACTGTCTCCCAATACAAAGGAAAGAGTCTTCCAAGACTACACCCAAACCACAGCACAAGTGTGAATCAACTCACTAGGCATACATGTTTCCTTTGCCACTGGATGTTCTTATTGGACAAGCGAGTCAAGCCTGTAGCTCCAATATGATGAGAATGATTAGATCAGATGAACATAGTCACCTGGGTATGGCCATACACTTTCTCAATCATCTCATCTAGGGGGGCCCCTATAGAACATCACACTCCAAACTAGGAGACGGCAATCCTATATCTATCACTAGTGTCCTAACCTGACTCATGATCATTATCCAAGACAGTCTATAACCATTATGTTTCAAATGATATCGAACTACCTCAAAACAATGACAATCATCATTTAGAAACACAAGTGATCTCAAGTCAGAGGAAATATGCCACTTGTTGCATACAAGGATTATTCACATTGTGACAAGCAATTGAATATCCTAGTAGGGTCTGTCCAGTACATCCAATGTACCCATGAGTCTACATCTTATTCCATGCTCGAAGCATCCTATAAGATTAGAACACATATTAGTCTCAATCATATCAAGGCTGTCTCATGTTCACCAAGATATCTCGACTAAGGACTTAACTGCATGTCAGCCAAGCTGAACAGCATTGAGACATTATTCAGAAGTATACATATGACAGCAGATAATGTAACAACATGAATAATAACCATTGCCTTTATAAACATGAAGTTTATACATGATACTGATAAAATCCCAAGGCCTCAAACATTAGCCTTAAGGGCATACCCCAACAATCTCCCACTTGCACTTAATCTAATGGTTGAGGTATCTCAAACCCATATTATTACAGTGCTTCTCATGCTTCTGCTGCGCCAGAGGCTTTGTAAGCGGGTCAGCCAGATTGTCATCTGTATGAACCTTGCAGATTTTGATCTCGCCTCGATCAATGATCTCCCGGATCAAGTGAAACCGTCTCTGTATGTGCTTGGACTTCTGGTGCGACCGTGGTTCCTTTGCTTGTGCGATTGCTCCAGTGTTATCACAGAAGATAACCAAAGGATCTGCACTCAAAGGAACAACACCAAGTTCCTGAATGAACTTACGAATCCACACTGCCTCCTTAGATGCTTCTGAGGCTGCAACATACTCGGCTTCTGTTGTAGAATCAGCAACAATAGATTGTTTGAAACTTTTCCACACCACCACACCTCCATTCAAGCTAAAAACATAGCCTGATTGCGATCGGAAATCATCCTGGTCAGATTGGAATGAAGCGTCAGTATATCCTTCAATACTGAGTTCTTCCTGACCACCATACACCAAGAACATATCTTTGGTCCTCCGCAGATATTTTAAAATGTTCTTGACTGCAATCCAGTGTGCCTGACCTGGATTACTTTGGAATCGACTGGTCACGCTTAACCCGTAAGCGACGTCTGGGCGAGTACACAACATCGCATACATAATGGACCCAATAGCCGAAGCATAAGGCGTCTTGTCCATTTCATCTTTCTCAGTCTGTGTTTGCGGACACTGACTCTTCGAAAGATTCAGACCATGTCTGACTGGAAGATATCCTCTTTTAGAATTCTCTAAATGGAATCTCTCCAGGACTTTATCGATGTAAGTACTCTGGCACAGCCCGAGAAGCCTCTTAGATCTATCTCTGTAGATCTTCACACCTAATACATAGGCTGCTTCTCCTAGATCTTTCATCTGGAAACATTTTCTTAACCATGCCTTAACCGCATGTAGTTCAGGAATATCATTTCCAATGATTAAGATATCATCGACGTAGAGGACTAGGAATGTAATTACGCTCCCACTAAACCTCTTATATACACACGGGTCATCTTCATTCTTGATGAAACCAAATTCACAGATTGATTCATCAAAACGAATGTTCCAGCTTCTTGATGCTTGCTTAAGTCCATAAATGGACTTCTTTAACTTGCATATTTTATGACGATCTGATGGATTAGTGAAACCTTCAGGCTGTGTCATATACACAACCTCATCCAGATTTCCATTAAGGAAAGCGGTCTTCACATCCATCTGCCAGATCTCATAATCATAATATGCTGCTATTGCGAGAATGATCCGAATAGACTTGAACATGGCTACAGGAGAGAAAGTTTCATCATAATCTATCCCGTAGATTTGTTTGAAACCTTTCGCAACTAGCCTGCCTTTATAGGTAACCACGTTACCATCCATGTCAATCTTCTTCTTGAAGATCCATTTACAGCCTATAGGGATTATTCCCGGAGGCGGATCAACCAAATCCCAAACTTGGTTATCTGACATGGAGTCCATCTCGGCTCGCATAGCTTCAAGCCATCTCGCTGATTCCGGTCCACTGACCGCATCCGCATAAGTGAGGGGTTCATCATGATCAATGATGTAGACTCCGTCATAGCGCTCAGGCTGTCGATGGATCCTTCCCGATCTTTGCGGTTCCCGTGATATCTGAGCCTCAGGTTGTTCAATAACTTGTTCTACTGGCTCATGCTCATCCAACTGTGCTTGACTACTTTGTCCTTCCTCTGGATTCTCATCCAGCTTTATTTCTTTCCCACTGGCCTCTTGCAGAAGAAATGCCTTCTCAAGAAAAATGGCCGTCCGAGCAACAAATACCTTGTTCTCTTTGGGATCGTAGAAATAATAACCCTTAGTTTCCTTAGGGTAACCGACAAAGATGCATTTCTCAGATCTGCTCTCTAGTTTCCCAGAGGCGAGCTTTTTGACATAAGCCTCGCAACCCCAGATCTTAATAAATGTCAAGCTCGGCTATTTCCCATACCATAATTCATATAGAGTCTTTGAAACTGCCTTGGATGGCACTCGGTTTAGTTCCTTTGCAGCTGTTTCCAGTGCAAATCCCCAAAAGGAGTAAGGTAGAGTAGCCTGACTCATCATTGAACGAACCATATCCAATAAGGTTCTGTTCCTCCTCTCGGACACACCATTCCATTGCGGTGTTCCTGGCGGAGTAAGCTGTGAGACAATCCCACACTGCTTCAGATAGTCAGTAAACTCTCGACTTAGGTATTCTCCACCTCGATCTGAGCGAAGTGCCTTGATATTTCGGCCTAGCTGCTTTTGCACTTCATTTTTGAACTCTTTGAACTTGTCAAAAGATTCACTCTTATGTCTTATTAGATAGACATACCCGTATCTACTGAAATCATCAGTAAAGGTAATGAAGTATGAATAGCCACCTCTGGCATGTTTACTAAATGGCCCACACACATCACTGTGAATGAGGTCAAGTAAACCTGAAGCCCTTTGACCTTTGTTAGGAAAAGGAGCCTTCATCATTTTACCCATTAAACAAGCTTTGCATGTATCAAGCTCCTCATAGGAGAATGATCCCAGCAGTCCATGATCATGCAACCGCTTAATGCGTTTCTCATTAATATGGCCTAAACGACTATGCCATAGCAAGGTGCTGTCATCAGCATACTTGGCTTTCTTATTATCAATATTTTGTATAGAATATTCCATGTCCAACATGAATAACCCATTGTTAATTGATCCAGTAGCATAAACAATATTATCATAAGAAATAACACACTTTGAAATATTGCATTCAAAGGAAAACCCTTTCCTGACAAGAGCAGGAATAGAGATAATATTTTTTCGTTATGCTTGGTACAAAGTAACAATTGTTCAGTTCTAATACAAGTCCAGATGGTAATGAAATGTGATATTCTCCTACAGCAACAGCAGCAACCCGTGCTCCGTTTCCAACTCGTAGGTCCACCTCATGCTGTCCCACCTGTCTTCTTCTCTTGAGTTCCTGTATATTTGAACAAATGTGAACTCCACATGCAGTGTCCAACACCCATGAAATAGTAGAAGAAGATATCATGACTTCAGTCACAAATATACCTGAGCCAGAAGCAATGCTTCCCTTCTTGTCTCCTTGGAGCGCTTTACAGTCCTTTTTCCAGTGACCTAGCTGGCCACAATGGAAACATCTGTATTCCTTCGACCGCTTAACCTTTTGTTTCAGAGCCTTGTTGTAACTCTTGACAGGGGCTTTGCCCTTCTTCCCCTTCTTCTTGTTCCTGGAAGGAACCATCAAGACAGAGGTTGAAGGCTTTCCCTTTAGAGTCAACTCTGTAGTCAAGAGCATGTTCAGTAACTCTGACGGGGTACAGTCGATCTTGTTCATATTAAAATTAATAATGAACGGATCGAAAGAGGCCGGGAGAGACTGAAGAATGATGTCTACAGCAAGCTCTTGATTGATGGTATGTCCCAGTTTCTCTAGAGCCTCTTTGTACCCAATCATCTTGAGTACGTGAGCTCCCACTGGACTCCCTTCAGCCAGTTTGCTCTGAAAGAAAAGCTTAGTCAAATTGTAGCGTTCAGTCCTAGCCTGTGCAGCATACAGCATTTTGAGGTTTGCTATAATCTGTATAGCAGATAGATCCTCATGCTGACGCTGCAGCTCTGGCGTCATAGACGCAAGCATCAGGCAAGCGACATCAATGCTATCATTGACATGCTTTTCATAGGCTTCCCGAACCGCCCTTGCGGCGTTCGCAGCGGGTTGAGGCGGTATAGCCGTCTCGAGGACATACAGTTTCCTCTCTGCCTTAAGAACAATCTTAAGGTGTCCGTACCAGTCTGAGAAGTTTGGCCCAGCAAACTTCTCCCTTTCCAGTAGGGATCGCACATTGAAATTTGTGGTGTTCGTTGCTGCAGTAATCTACAACAATGCAAGAACAGCAAGGTCAGTATCAATGTTTAGAATCAATCCAGGACTTAAGAAAGATTCTTTTCTCACTATTTTATCTGACTGAAAAATCCATTAAACAGTCCGAAAGAGTAACGCTCTTTTAGTGAGATGGGATCCAGATTTCATACTTGGTCTCCGCGTCCCGCTCAGGCGAGATAAGATGCACAGAGAGTACAAGCATTAATTTCTGGTAGGCAATGCCTGCCAATCGCCAACCCGTGCGATTCCCCTTCATCTGGGCAATCCAGCAGACTGTGCCAACTGAGTTGGTACAACACAGTCTCTGATCCCACAGATGGCTGCCTCCATATAGCTCACATATGCTCAGTATGTAGCCTACATGGTCAAGCTGACCTGACCTACTCCCTGGACCACCACGTGCTATGCTGAGCAACGAGAAGCGATAAATCCCTTCTTTGTAACACGCAGGTGCAATCACACACCATCTGAAGATAGATGGGTGTGCCCACTGAGTGGGTACAACACGGCCCCAACGATAGTCAGAACAGTGAGGTTTCGCGTCAGAAGGCTTACGTGCTTGATATTTTAGCGTTGGATTTTAACGGTCTTTTATCTTCTTAACTATCATGCATAACCTATGGCGATAGCAGAAGATTAAATCATGCAGTTCTAATTATATAAACAATAAGTAGAAAGCATGCTGATCTTATGTGGTAAAAGCCCATTAAACCTAAGTAAGACCTTAATTTAACTTAAGTCTTCACTTAAGCTCTTCATGGGTCTTTTGCCTTCTCATCTGGCCCAACCTAGGGCCCGAGCGCCCACCAGGTAAATGCGCCTGTCCCAGAGTCGAACCCTAGACCTCCCACCTGGTTAAGCCTCAAGCTGCATGCGCCTCTGCCATGTGTGCTCTGTGCTCTTGTCTGATTAAATTACAATTTAATCTATCTAGACAAGATTGACTCGCAGGTCAATTACACTTTATAAATTAAATAACATGTGATGCGCAGATCACAATAAAATTAATTTACAATTTAATTCCAGGCTCGCTGGCCCCAGCACAGCACACATTAAATTAGGCAGCCCACATAAGATTAAATAAACAAGCATCATGGCATCCAATCAACATGTGATGCAATAATAAGAAAATAAAATTTTTGAAAACCCATTGGCATCAATTTTAATTTTCTTATGTGCCCTACTACCTTACAACGGTCCATTAATAGGGATCCACTCATCATGTCTAGTCAGATCCACTGCCCTTGCATGCACCAAGTCCTAACTGACTTGAGTTGACCTAATGGTCAACCATGCATGCCTTGGGCTGAACGACCCTCATGAGTTCTGGCAAGCGGGTGTGACCCCGGGCCTAACTCATGCGCGTTCACTGGTTGTCTCAACCAGACCTCGCTACACACTCTTGATGCAGTCGACCTATAGCCACCTCGTGCTTGCGCACAGGTGCCATCTGGTCGACCCATCTAGGCTGTCAGATGGTCTGATCAGACTGTTTGGATCTAAACTCGGCTGATGACTTCAACCCTATCAACCCGTCTAAGGGTTTATAGTAGGCGCTTAGATCTAATGATGGGCGCGCAAGTTAAGTTTTTTTTTTTTGACAAAACAACAACATGCGCCAATACATGCGCCAAAGAGTAACATACATCATACATGTATTTTCGCATGTAATATACCTATCTAAGCATAAGCGCAAACATGGATCACACAATGGGGGCGAAACCCTAATAGGAGGCGCATATAAAACTTTCATAGCGGAAGCAAGGGTTTCAAAACTTTCGCAAGAACATATGATCAACTTGATAAAGTTTGGATTCATACCATAGCCATTGATTCGAATGGTGTGTTGGAAGAAGAGAACAACGTTGATCTCCTTCAAAGAGTTCACACACAAGATGAAGATCGCCTACTCCCTTAGCGTTCATTGTGCTAGCAAGGGTCCAAGGTTTCCTTGTCGAATGGAAGGGAATGAAAGATGAAGTCTCGCTTGGCTTAACTTTCTCCAAGGCGTTAACCTTCTTCACACGAGAGTGTGTCGTCGAGAGAGAAGAGGCAAGAGGATGTCTCAAAACCGAAAATCGAGACGTTCCACTCAAACGTGGAGGTATTTTCACAAATGGGAAAACCGACTTTCCAAATATAGAAAGCCCTTAACTCCAAGCGTTCATGCGATCATCCATGCGTTCACTCCAAGTGAACCGATCGCACCTTTTCTCCTCTTTGAACCAAGCCACGGTTCAATTGCATTCGGTTCAAAGACCAAATCAAATCAGCCCAAGCCATGGTCTAGATCTCATTGAACCAAATGGTTCAAGATCTAACCTTTCATCTCTTGATGCTCTTGATCTCACCGATCTAGCATCTATATTCTCGATCGAAGCTTACCGATCTCAAGCTCTAATCAATCAAACATGATCAGACCAAATCTCACTTACAATCAGAGATTAAATCCCTTTAAACTGAACCAAGACAATTCAGTCCACACGATCTAACTTAAGTAAGCCATATCATCAAATTGTGCGACCCTAAGAGTTTCCTTTAAATGTCGGTAACGATAACTTACGTTATCACGATCAGTGAGGGGTATCTAGCAACACATCACTGTCTCCCAATACAAAGGAAAGAGTCTTCCAAGACTACACCCAAACCACAGCACAAGTGTGAATCAACTCACTAGGCATACATGTTTCCTTTGCCACTGGATGTTCTTATTGGACAAGCGAGTCAAGCCTGTAGCTCCAATATGATGAGAATGATTAGATCAGATGAACATAGTCACCTGGGTATGGCCATACACTTTCTCAATCATCTCATCCAGGGGGGGCCCTATAGAACATCACACTCCAAACTAGGAGACGGCAATCCTATATCTATCACTAGTGTCCTAACCTGACTCATGATCATTATCCAAGACAGTCTATAACCATTATGTTTCAAATGATATCGAACTACCTCAAAACAATGACAATCATCATTTAGAAACACAAGTGATCTCAAGTCAGAGGAAATATGCCACTTGTTGCATACAAGGATTATTCACATTGTGACAAGCAATTGAATATCCTAGTAGGGTCTGTCCAGTACATCCAATGTACCCATGAGTCTACATCTTATTCCATGCTCGAAGCATCCTATAAGATTAGAACACATATTAGTCTCAATCATATCAAGGCTGTCTCATGTTCACCAAGATATCTCGACTAAGGACTTAACTGCATGTCAGCCAAGCTGAACAGCATTGAGACATTATTCAGAAGTATACATATGACAGCAGATAATGTAACAACATGAATAATAACCATTGCCTTTATAAACATGAAGTTTATACATGATACTGATAAAATCCCAAGGCCTCAAACATTAGCCTTAAGGGCATACCCCAACACATTTTTGGCAAGTACAAGAACTATAATAGATATGCTGCAGGAGAAATTAACGTTGAATATGTGTGAAAGCAAATTGATTTATGACTTTTCCTCAAAAGATAATAAGTCTCATTTTTCAGGTTTTCATTAATCCTTTGAAGTGAAAGGGAGCAAATTAGGTGACAAAAATATTTTTGAAATTAAAGGATGTCCCTTAGAATATCTGGCAAAGCATAAGAGGGACAAGAAGAAGAAAGATGGAACATGGGAATTATCTCAGATTTTAAAGTTAAACCTATGTAATGATTTGGAAAGGTGTGAAGATAAACAATTGAAGAAGAATTAAGGCCGAAGCCGTGAAGCCTATATGGACCATATGTTCCTACGGTTTAAACTTACTAGGCGAGTTAGGGTTTACGCTCACACTTGTAATTCATCGATTTTCGACGATTCCTTCCACGAGCGGTGACGAAACCCTTCCGCCTATCTTTCTCTAATTCCAGCGAGTGTTTCCAGCGATCACCCACCGGATTTCCGCCAGATTTCGTGAAGAAGCACTGTTCGTCCGCCGACCTGCCAGAGTTCATTTTTTGACTGATTTTAGTCCGATTTCTGCACATATCCGTGAGTTTTCCTTGCTCAGACTCTGCGATTCAGCATTTACACTAGATTTACATACCTATAGCATCGATTTGGAGCCGTTTGATCGGATTTTTGGGGTGATTTCTTACTCAACTTTTACGAGCAATTTTTGGAGTTACTGTAGCGTTCACAACATTTCGACAAAATCGCGTATTAGAGTTTAGTTTGATCGGTATTATGGCTCTGAGGAGATCAGTGAGGACCAGGCCCTATGGGGCAGTGAGGAAGGAGAGTATATGAGGACCGTATCCTCCTATATATCCTAGATACAGGATGGTTCATGGAGTGCTCCCGGAGAGATTCGAGCTTGCACAGATGTCAGCTGTGAAGTCTCTGATACCATTTGATCTGTATCTTCCTTCCGATACACCATGGGAGTATCTGCGAGTTTCAGATGAGGTTTCTACAGAGAGGATGCCCCCAGCTGCTTGCACATCCTCAGCTCCTAGTACCACACAAACAGCAGTGCCAGAGTCAATCAGCTCTCCAAAGTTGGAGATCATATTAGAAATGCTTGCTGATAGGCCAGAGAGCCGCGATCAGAGGATTACTAGACGGTACGCTAGGAAGCGTACCGGTCGAGCTACTAACACTTGGGGGAGGGGAGCTACCAGACCTTTATTGCTAGTTATAGAGACTGTAGAGACATCTGTAGCACCCCCAGCACCAACACCTATGGTAGTGGAGATGGAGCATTCAGTGGAGACATAGACTGATGCCACTCCGATGGATGTAGAGGAGTCCGCCACACCTATGCTTCGTACTACTCTATCAGAGTCTGCAATCCCCTCTAACACTTAGGCCATGGAGGTATATGATGACACCAAAATATATAGTATATTTTGTATCATTTTAGATAGCTTTTCATGCTAAGTTGAGGATCTTTTACTTGTTTTTATGCTGAATCCATCAAATATTGCACAGTCTACTTCTATTTTGGTTTTTCATGATTTTCAGGCAAAAAGGCATCATTTTAGGGTGTTTTCGAGCAAAATCAAACACATAGAAGAATTCTCATCATCAAGAAGAAGATACATGACAAATTTCACGCAAAACGGAGCAACTCACCAAAATACGGTAGTGCCGTAATCTATATTATGCTACTATATTTCCATACGATACCGTAATATCGGAGCATCTGCCGTAATTTGGGAAAACTTTAGATCAGAAGATTGTGCGAAAAATACGGCACTGCCGTAAGATTTTACACGACCGTATTTTGGAGCACTTTCGGAACAAAGACCATTGCTGAAATTATGGCACTGCCGTAAACTATTTCACGGGCCGTATTTTCCAGACATTTCTGAACAGAGAGTTTAGCCGATTTCACGGCAGTGCCGTGAACCATATTACGGTGTCGTATTTCCCAGCACTTTCAGAACAGAACACTCGAGCGATTTTACGGCTGTGCCGTGAACTATTACACTGTCGTATTTTTGTTTTTGAACGTGACTCTGATGACTCTAAATTTCATAGTGTTTTTAATACTTATTTAGTAGTCTTTTGAGCCATGATCTTACTCTTTTGCTTTGTTTTTATAGCTTTTTTATCATACACTTCGGAATCTACACCTTCTCTAGTTTTTGATCAATTTCAGGAAAAAAGGCATCATTATCACCGGTTTTTGAGCAATCTCAATGCATGAATGAATTCTAACCATCAAGAGGAGTCTGCCATAGTTTGGAACAAAAACGTCACGGTACCGTATTTCGCAGGGGACGGTTTGAGTGAAATACGGCACTGCCGTATGAAACTGCACGCCACCGTATTATTCGGCGTTTTCAACCAGAAGGTTTCAGCCGAAATACGACACTGCCGTATAGAACTTCACGGTGCCGTATTTGTCAGCGTTTTCAATCAGAAGGTTTTAGCCAGAATACGGCACTACCGTATGATCTTACACGGTGTCGTATTACTCAACAATTTTGACCAGTGGGTTTCGACAGGAATACGGCACTTCCGTATATTCCGGCAACATTGTCACAGTACTGTATTGTTTGCCCAGATCTTGCAGAAAACAAAATATGGCACTGCCATGATCAGATTACGGTACCGTATTTTGAAGCCTAGAACTCTGAGTTTTCCGCCGCAAAATTAAAAATGTGATTTCTCGAAACTTAGGGCACTAACTGAAGATCCAAAAAAAGGGGAAGATTCAGGATAAGAAGGAGAAGAGTTGCGAAGCAAAAGGACCAATTTTTATCCACGACTTAGAGAGAATTCGAAGAAATCATCTCTGCGCTATGGTTCATCGCCGTTTGCTGCACAGACCATCTCCGACCATGATTTTTGAGAAGAAGCTTTGCCTGAGGAAGAAGAACACATCACAAAAGTTTTGGCTTGAAAGGAGATCAATCGAGGGAGGAATCATCAAAAACGTGCTTGCGACACTGTTCATCGCGAACTCGAAGACAAATTTCGGGCTGTGATTTACTTGCAGCCCTGTTTTGTAGCTTTTACTCCTTCCTTACTATCTCCAATCATACTAAAAAATCATATTTTGCTGTGATTCTTCCATCATGTTAGCTTAAATTCTTCTTGGGACAAGGGGGTGTTATTCTCTTGATATTTCAATGACTAGATAACTTTTCTCACATCAATATATCCCTGTGGTTTGATATCTTAATTATTACTTCGAGTATCTGTGCACTTGCGGACTACAACAGACTCCCAATGAAAGTTTCTAAAGGGGGCGAAACCCTAATAGGCGCATATCAGAACTTGTAATAAGAGGAAATTAGGGCTTCTAAGATCGCATGGATGAATATATGATCAACTTTAATAACATGTATAGATCGAGAAGGGGATCATACCAATGCCATTTCTGGATGGCGACTTGGAATCAAAAGAAGCGTGTGCTTCTTCTCCAAAGGCACCGCACACAAGGTGATAGATCGCTTCCTCCTTGTTGTTCCTTATGCTAGTAAGGATCTCCAAGTCTCCTGATCGCTGAAGGGAATGAGATTACGAGATAAGTTCTCTCCTTGGCCGAATACCTCTCTCCACACTCATTTTTTTACGAGTCACACGAGAGCAAGAGAGAAAGAGGGGCGAGAATAGGGGCGATCCCTCGAACGTGAGGCGTGCTACCTATTTTGGAAAGCATGACTTCCAAAAATAGTAAAAACTCATACGTTCAAGTGTTCACGCTCAGTGAACAAATCGCAATGTTCTCCCCTTTGAACCATGCGCTCACTTGATGAGCCGGTTCAATTACATTAGGTTCAAAGACCAAATTAAACCAAGCATTGGTCTAGATCATATTAAACCATAAGGTTCAAGATCTAACCATTCATCTCTTGATGCTCTTGATCTCACCGATCTAGCATCATTTCTCTCGATCGAAGCTTACCGATCTCAAGCTCTAATCAATCAAACATGATCAGACCAGATCTCACTTACAATCAGAGTTTAAATCCCTTTAAACTGAACCAAAACAATTCAGTCCACACGATCTGACTTAAGTAAGCCATATCATCAAATTTTGCGACCCACCCTAAGGGTTTCCTTTAAATGTCGGTAACGATAACTTACGTTATCACGATCAGTGAGGGGTATCTAGCAACACATCACTGTCTCCCGATATAAAGGAAAGAGTCTTCCAAGACTACACCCAAACCACAGCACAAGTGTGAACCCAAGTCACATGACATATGTGTTTCCTTTTCCACTGGATGTTCTTATTGGACAAGTGTGTCAAGCCTGTAATTCCAATATGATGAGAATGATTAGATCAGATGAACATAGTCATCTGGGTATGGCCATACACTTTCTCAATCATCTCATCCAGGGGGCCCCTTCAGAACATCACACTCCAAACAAGGAGACGGCAATCCTATATCTATCACTAGTGCCCTAACATGACTCATGCTCATTATCCAAGACAGTCTATAACCATTATGTTTCAAATGATATTGAACTACCTCAAAACAATGCCAATCATCATTTAGAAACACAAGTGATCTCAAGTCAGAGGAAATATGCCACTTGTTTACATACAAAGATTATTCACATTGTGACAAGCAATCGAATATCCTAAGTAGGGTCTGTCCAGTACATCCAATGTACCCATGAGTCTACATCTTATTCCATGCTCGAAGCATCCTATAAGATTAGAACACATATTAGTCTCAATTATATCAAGGTTGTCTCATGTTCACCAAGATATTGAAGGTTCCCTTAGACAAGGGGGCGAAACCCTAGATAGGCGCATGTTATATATCTAGCAGCGGAAAGGGGGTTTCTTGGGATCTTTTCAATGCATGTAATATAATCAACTTAAATCGATTGTATATAAGAGATAGAACCATACCAATGCCATTTGTTGGATGGCGTCTAGGAAGAAGAAAGTGAAGTCGCTTTCCTCCAAACGGTTCGCACACAAGAAGATCTATGCGCTTACTCCCTTCGGTACACCTTGTGCTAGCAAAGTTCCTTGGTGTCTTTGTTCGTGTGAGAAGGGAAGAAGAACGTCTTGCTTGCTCAGTCCTCGACTCTCCAAAGCGTGAAGAGGAACTTCCACGAGAGGAGGCGACGGGAATAGGAGTGAGGCGACAAGAGATGCGCTCTACCCAAAACATGGAGGCGTGGTTGCTAAAAATAGCCAACCTTACTCTTTCATGCGATCATGTGTTCATGCGCTCATGAACCAATCGCATTTTCCTCTCCCCTCTTTGAACCAAGCGCTCATATCATGAGCCGGTTCAACTAGGTCTGGTTCATAGACCAATTAACCCAAGCAATTAGTCCAGATCACATTAAACCCTAAGGCTCTTGATCTGACCGTTGATCTATTGATGCTCCTGATCTCACTGATCTAGCATCCATTCTCTCGATCGAAGCTTACCGATCTCAAGCCCTAATCAATCAAACATGATTAGACCAGATCTCACTCACAATCAGAGATTAAATCCCTTTAAACTGAACCCAAATAATTCAGTCCACACGATCTGACTTAAGTAAGCCATATCATCAAATTGTGCGACCCTAAGGGTTTCCTTTAAATGTCGGTAACGATAACTTACGTTATCACGATCAGTGAGGGGTATCTAGCAACACATCACTGTCTCTCGATATAAAGGAAAGAGTCTTCCAAGACTACACCCAAACCACAGCACAAGTGTGAATCCAACTCACAAGGCATGCATATTTCCTTTGCCACTGGATGTTCTTATTGGACAAGCGTGTCAAGCTTGTAGTTCCAATATGATGAGCATGATTAGAACAGATGAACACAGTCACCTGGGTATGGCCATACACTTTCTCAATCATCTCATCCAGTGGGCCCCTTTAGAACATCACACTCCAATTAAGGAGACGGCAATCCTATATCTATCACTAGTGCCCTAACCTGATTCAAGCTCACCATCCAAGATAGTCTATAATCATTATGTTTCAAATGATATTGAACTACCTCAAAACAATGACAATCATCATTTAGAAAACACAAGTGATCTCAAGTCAGAGGAAATGTGCCACTTGTTACATTCAAGGATTATTCATATTGTGACAACTAATTGAATATCCTAGTAGGGTCTGTCCAGTACATCCAATGTACCCATGAGTCTACATCTTATTCCATGCTCGAAGCATCCTATAAGATTAGAGCACATATTAGTCTCAATCATATCAAGGCTATCTCATGTTCACCAAGATATCTCGACTAAGGACTTTACAGCATGTCAGCCCAGCTGAACAGCTTTGAGACATTATTCAGAAGTACACTTATTGCAGCAGATAATGTAACAAACTGAATAACAACCATGCCTTTATAAACATAAGAGTTTATTACATGATACTGATACAATCCCAAGGCCTCAAACATTAGCCTTAAGGGCATACCCCAACAGATATCTCGACTAAGGACAATACTGCATGTCAGCCAAGCTAAACACCATTGAGACATTATTCAGAAGTATACATATTGCAGCAGATAATGCAACAACCTGAATAACAACCATTGCCTTTATAAACATAGAGTTTATACATGATACTGATATAATCCCAAGGCCTCAAACATTAGCCTTAAGGGCATACCCCAACACCCAAGTCAATTTTGACGCTCGATTTTTGCAGAGAATATTACGGGCGATCTAGAGCTTTAAATTCGATACCGTAAGAAGAAGGAAGAGAGCTGACGACGAGAGGATCACGTAGACACCAAAAGCCCCAAATTGCATTCACTATCGAGGGAGAAATCATGGTACACGCCGCCGCTTAGGGTTCTGCCGCCGCGACCAATCTAGAGCCCTCCTGCCGTGATTTTCATACTGAAGCTTCGCCTGGAGAAGGAGACAATGTGCCAGAAGTTTCAGAATGAAAGGAGATCAATTTGAGGAGAAATCAAAGGAAGAAGAAGCACTGCCACTATTCACCACTTTCATTGCAAATTACGGCTGTGAAATATTTCACAGCCGTGCTGTATTTTCCTAAAACTCCTTTCTTGTTGATTTTTTATCTTCTGAAATTATGGTATTTTGTAATTCCTTCACCATGCTAGCTTAAACTTATTTTGGGACATGGGGGAGAAATTCCCTTTAATTTTCTTAATGACTAGATAATCTTTTACTTTCATCATGATTATTCTAATTTGATAATTTTACCTATGCGATTATTGCTCTAAGATTCTCCTTAGTTTGCTTTTTGTCATCATGATTTAGAGTTTTCGCAATAAGGACCGAAAGGTGATTTGCTTGAGAACTTGGAGCCCTAAAATTGATTAATAGGAACTCACCGTAGGAAACTAGGTTAAGTTCTTATGTCTTTATTTTAGTAAGTTAAATTGCCATGATGATATTAATGAACTTAGGATTGAGTTATTGTGTCAAACGTGGAGATCTTGCACGAAAGTGAGGATCGGAGCATTGGAGAACCATAGGTAAAACGTGTGTTGAGTCTTGGATGCACAAAAGTGATCCTCAAGATTCCACTCGAGGCAATCAACTTAGAACTCAGATGCACGAAAGTGATCTTTGAGTTCTTTGATTGATGATTTACTTATCTTCAGCTTAGGATGAATCTTGCATGAAAGTGAAGATTTATCTCTGCATGGTTATCTGCACGAAAGTGAGATAATCCCTTTTTGAAGTAAATTGAGTCTTTATCATGTGACAATTCGATTGATGAACATCTTTACATATCTAGTCATGGAAATCCAAGAGAATGAAACCCTAGTCCCAATTTCTCTCTAACATTATTCTCCTGCGTGTTTTAGCTCTCTGCTTGCCTTTCTCTTTTTCGATTGCCTAGATAGGAAGAAATCAATTATTCGATACTTGACAGCATAGGTCTCTCTGGGGATCGATATTTACTTTATTACTTCGAGTATCCGTGCACTTGCGGACACTACAAGTTAGGGACAACATGTTTTTGGAGCCGTTCCAGGGAGTGACAATAGCCATGTACGCCAATACCTTTGGTCGCGATACCTGAAACGAGTCTACCTACTTGTATTTAAAAGTGTGTCCTTTCGGATCACATCAAGTTTTTGGCGCCGTTGCCGGGGAGACCTTAGTTTTGTCAATATTGAAGATATTGAGAGTATTAGTAGACTAGGCTTTATTTTCTTTATTTACTGTTTTTGTTGAAATCACTTGATCTATTTATTTTGCATGCGCAAGAGTCTTAGGTCAAGACCACTTGTTCCATTTGATCCTGAAATCAATAAAACACTTAGAGTGCGCATGAAGTTAAGACTGGAAGAAGATTTACAAGAAACATCACAGGAGATACAAGAAGAAATTGTAGAGATGGCAAACAATCAGAGAACATTGAGGGACTATGCAGCCCCTAATCCACAAGAAATTCACTCAAGCATTGCTAGACCAGCAATTGAGGCTAACAACTTCGAGATTAAGCCTGCTTTTATTTCCATGATACAACAAAATCAGTTTGGAGGATCTCCATTAGAGGATCCAACCCAACATCTTGCTTTATTCTTAGAACTATGTGATACCATCAAGATTAATGGAGTTTCTAACGATGCACTGAAATTGAGATTATTTCCTTTTTCTCTTAGGGACCGGGCGCGATCATGGCTTCAAGCTCAACCAACCGGAACCTTCACAACTTGGGATCAACTATCAAATTCTTTCCTGATGAAATACTTCCCTCCAAGCAAAACAATTCAGCTGAGAAATCAAATCACAAGTTTCCAACAAAAAGATGGAGAATCTTTCAGTGAGGCATGGGAGAGATTTAATGAATTACAACGGAAGTGTCCTCACCATGGCATTGAATATTGGGTTTTATTGCATACTTTTTATAATGGATTACTCTATAACACCAGACTAACTGTGGTTGCTGCTGCAGGAGGAGCTCTTATGAGCAAAACTATGGATGTTGCCTTTATGCTGCTGGAGGAGATGACTCTCAATCACAATCAATGGACTTCTGAGAGAGGAGTATTCTACAAACCATCTCAAGGTAAGAGTGAGAGTGATGGATGGCGATCCTTAGTAGAAAAGGTAGATTCTTTATGCAGTAGATTCGATTCTTTTAAAATGCAAGCTGCTGCTATTTCCTCTATCACTTGCGAAATTTGTGGTAACATCAGTCACTCATCTGAAAACTGTAGAGTTGTTGTAGATCAAGGGGATGAACATGTCAATGCTTTGGGGACTTATAATCAAAGTAAAACCAATGATCCTTACTCTAGTACTTATAACCCTGGATGGAGAAATCACCCCAACCTTTCATGGAGAAACAATGACAATGAAAAAGGACGAACTGAGAATAGAGGATTCCAAAGGCCAAATCCAAACCAAAACCAAAACATAAATCAGAATTCTAGTGTAGAATCCATGTTTGAAAAAATTATGGCAAATCAAAATCAATTTATGTCTAATCAAAGCCAAATCATGGCAAATCAAAGTAGACAAATTGAAGAATTTAAGGAAAGTCCTAATCAAATCAACTCCTGTAACATCCCACATTCTTAACCCCAAATCAAGCTATACAATTCATAAAAGAACCAGGATGTCTCATATAAGATCGATCATATGCTAGGTAAAACCGAGTTCAAGAAAAACACGATCTGAAAATTTTCAAAATTCATAAACTATCCACAAAACACAAAACTCATAAATCACGTAAGGGTACCTGCCACCACGCAATACTTGCACTAGACATATGCAAGTTACAGGGTATATCAAAACCGATTACACAGAATACACATCAAGCCGAAATCAAAACAAAATCACAAAATCGATTTTTACAAATTCATACCAAACACCGAAACCAGGCTGAAGCCCGCGGTGACACAAAAATCAAAATCATTTAACTGCCACAGTCTGGCAACACAAATTCACACAATTCACATGACTCACAAAGTTCATATAACTCATAGGGTTTAGCCACAACCGGCATCATAAGCATAAACACATTAAGGCCACAACCGGCATCATAAATTCATTAAGCATAATTCACAGCATCCATATAATGCTAACTGCGCCCCTGCTCTACACCTGAAAATAGTGAGGGGTGAGCTACACAGCCCAGTGAGTGGATAGTCTAATTGACCATCCAGAACATACACTCAAAAATATAGGCAAATTATTTTTAAAAATCTTTAACAGGATATCATGTCAACATATAACAACAATTCAATGCAAAAGTCATATAAGCAGTCAAATGTACACACTAACATATAATAACCTCAGGTTCTAGAGTTATACTCTAAACCAACCGAACACACATATTCTAACCCAACTAAACATACCAACACATATTTAACCTAGTTGTCCAGCATATTCAGTAGTGACCAATATGGTCTAACCCGGCTTGGCCAAAGCACTGGGAGCTGCAAATCACATGCAACACAAACATGGACAGTGAATAGAATCAAGAGGTGGCCCCCGCCAGGTCACGACGTGGCACGTTGGTCTATCACGCCATAACACAAAACGAGAATGATGACATCAAGAGGTGGCCCCTGTCTGATCAAGACATGGCACTTTGGGTCTTATATCATTCCCAACACATAAAAGAGTAATGACATCAAGAGGTGGCCCCTGTCCGACCAAGACATGGCACTTTGGGTCAAAACCCGTTCTCCCAAAAGGTTCCTACTGGACAACAGACATATCTTATTTCATATTTCACAAAGGTGGACTCCTAAGTGTCAACTAGACTCTAGGATAGTCATCACAAAAATCATATCGGGCAGGCTGAACATCAACCCCCATCACAATAATCATAATAGGCAGGCTGAACATCAACCCCCTCACATATCACAATACAGGGCTGAAATTCAAACCCTTAACATATCACATAACAGGGCTGAAATTCAAACCCTTAACATATCACATAAGGACTATCCCCTTGAGTTCATAGTTACACCTAGCCTTAGTCCTAACCATCACATAACCACATAATATCCGAAATCACATAATCACATAATGATCAAAAATCACATAATCACATAATGAAGATCATATAGTGTAGTCCTTATATTTCATGCTGATTAGTTCAGTGTAATCTTACTATGTTATCACCCAATTTTTCTCAAACAAGAATACATGCTACACCCATAAAGAAACATAAAATTAAAACAAGCAATCATAAAATCAACATAAAATATAAAACATGTATTCTTATAAATTACTTTACAAATTACCACAAATTACCACAAGTAAACATGTTAACTACAATTATAAAGATTTCGGTTTAACTACAATTATCAAGGTCTCGGTTTTCATACATGCTATAAAAATCCTTGATTTTATGTTACCAAAATTCCCTATAAAATACCTAGTTAACAAGAATTTTCATACTCAAAATTCCATGATTTAGTGTTACCAAAAAAATCCCTAAATATCATACAAATTTCGGTTAAACAATCCTCAAGATTAATTCGGTTTTTACAACAAATTTTCAAGATTATTTCGGTTCTCATAGTTAATACCAAAATTCGGTTTTCACAACAATCATCATAATTTTCTTGCAATTTTCGATTTTTCACAAGATATATACATCCTTGAAATTTTCGGTTTTTCTCATGAAGAAACATCAAGGTTTCGGTTTTACACATAGTAATTTTTTTATGCAATCAAATTTATTATTTACCACAACTATTTGATAGAGTTCGAATAGGACACATATGGAAGGAATTAAGACACCCCACTCACCTCTTAAACCGTGAACAACAAAATGAAACTCCACAACAAAATCGTCCAAAGCCTTTGAAGTCACCCAAAGGCCTCCAAGAAATCGCCAAGAAAGTTTCACCTCAAGGAAAATTCGCTAAGGGGAAGAATATGAAGAAAGAACACCAAAAATCGCCTCCAAGCTTTCCAAGAGTCGCCAAGTTCTTTCAAGCCGCCACCTTAATTTTCTCAAGACTCCAAAATCGCCAATAATCCCACCCTAGCCGATATTACCACTTAAACTTTGGGTTTTTTAAATTTTAAACCCATTAACCAATTAATTCAAATAGGCTTAACCCATTTAACTCATAATTTCGAATTTTAAACCCAATAACCCAATATCTCATAATTAACCAATTAATTTAATTAACTTAACCATTAACCATTCACTTAAACGAAATCCATTAAGGATTTAATTAACCAATAAGGTCTAATTAATTAACCAATAAGGTCTAATTAATTAACCAATAATTTACAACCCATAAATCCTAATTAATTTAACATGAACAACCAATAATAATTTATCATAAATTAACAGCCAATAATCAAACAAATAATTTCTAATTAATTTACAATAAATTAATAACCAAAAATCTCTAGTTAATTAACTATACTTTATCAACCACAAATCTCTGGTTAATTAACTATTAACAACCAATACATAGAAAATATCACAATCAATAATTTTATTTAAATCAAAATAATGCTTACCAGGACTTAAGATCCTTGGATCTCACAACTCCAGATTGGAAAGAGTAGAGGCACACAATAAGATTTTAGAAAACCAAATTGCACAACAAGCCAGTACTTCTTATAGACCCCCTGGAAAATTGCCTGCTAAACCTGAGATAAACCCTAGGGAGCATTGTAATGCCATCATGACTAGAAGTGGGAAACAACTAGGAGAGCCTAAAGGGAAGGTTGAATTTAAGGAAAAAGAGTCTTATTATAATCATACTGAGGAATTAGAATTAGAAAAATCCTCTAAACATGAACAAACCCTACCTAGTTTAACACCTCAAAAGGGTGATGAACCAAAAGGGTATGTGCCATGTAAAGAGGATAATTCTAAGTCTGATTTGCCTCCACCCTACAGACCACCAATACCTGAGCCAACATCATCTGAGCCATCTCCTGCTATACCTGAGCCTGAGATACCAGAGAGGAGACGCGCACGATTACCACCCCCTATTCTTACTCCTTACCCACGACAGATTAGACATAAGAGTAAGGAGCATGAGAGGAGGTACCGTGATATGTCTGCTCGGGGAGTACTTAGCATGAGGTATTGGGACGACCAGACACTGCAGTCCCTAGGATTGTTCGATGACGTCCAGTGGATGTTCACGAACATAGGGTGGCAGGATTTTTATTACTAGAGACATCCGACCTTGTTCAGCTGACTTTGGAGTTTTTTAGCTTTGTCCAGATTACATTGCGGAACTATGATGATAGTGATCCTAGTAGGATGACGTTCTAGTTGGGGAACCGGGACCACATACTTACACTTGACCAGTTTGGTCATATATTTGGGTTCCCCTCATATGGTACTAGATATCGCCCACGCGAGCACTCTGATAGGACTTTCTGGCGAGATATATCTAGTGAGGCAGGATTTGATCCGAGGAGCGCCAGAGCCACACGTTTATCCAGCCCAGTTTTCAGATACATACATCGGGTACTTGCACATACTATTTTTGGGAGGGCAGAGAGTGACGGCATGGTTAGATCTTCAGAGCTATTCTTTATATAGGCCATGTTGACAGGATTCCACACCAACACCTCGTTTTACCTCATGAAGCAGATTCATAAGGCTACTAGGGCGCGGAGAGGAGTCCTAGTGATGGGACCTATGATTACTATGATTTCCCTTGCCCTCGGTATCGACCCCTCGGGGTTGAACGAGGCAAAGGGTAATCCTAGACTTGACATGGATGTCTGCGTCGCCATTAAGATGATTACAAGGCTTGGCAGCTCGTAACATCTCATGTTTAGGCATACTGATATTACGATGAGGCTATCAAACATGAACCATACTACAATTCGTGTTCAGCAGAACTGGATCGTGGATCCCACTCGTGGGGGAGGTCCTAGTGAGGCAGCTTCACCTCCATCACCGCCGATGATTTCAGAGCATATCCCTTCAGTCGAGCCATCCACCGCCGATAGGCCGTCTACATCTGTCGAACCATCTACTTTAGCACCACCAGATCATTCCTTAGAGCAAATACGAGCCAAGCAGTGGAGGATGCACGGTGACATATCGTGTCTTGAGCAGGGACAGTCGAGGGCACTCGAGTCTTTACGCGTGATAGAGGAGCTATTACGGCGTCGTCTCCCATCTTCATCGACACGACATACTAGAGACGAGGAAGAGGATTGCGAGCATACTGAGATGGATTGATAGATTCTGTGAGTGCCTTTATTTCATTTTTATGCATTTAAGGTTATTCTTGATATTATGCAATAAGCCTCACATCTATCTTATTTGATTTTAGTGGACTTAATGCAGATACGACCACACACAGATATTTTATGTTTTCTTTATGTATGTGGATTATATCTGGATATTATGTGATTCATTTTGGTATTTTACTTGACATTTGACATTAGACTTGATATTGTACATACATGACGGTATTGGACCAAGAGATGCTGAACATGGTGTGGATAGGACGGTTTTCTATATATTTGGTATTCATCGTGTGTTTGGGATGCTATATGATGATTTTTGATGCTGTGCTGATAAATTATTGCATTTTAGATTGATTTTGATATATATGCTTTGATATTTAGAATGAATAGTAACTCTATATAGTAAACTGTGATTTGGATGATAAAACATGACGGTATTTGATGTTTGAAACTTGATTACCATGTAAAATTTGAATATCTACGATATGGTATATTTTCTGGATTTTTCTAAGTTATATTTTATTCTTTTGATATAATTGCACAGGGTTTCACTAATAATACAAAGGGAACTCTTGCAAAAATTTTTCTGAAATTTTTCATTAAAGTGTTTATACATATGCAACAATTTAAGTCTAGGGTATCCTTTATCATGTTTTGCTAGTCCTTCAAAGTTTTATAGATAAGAATTTTGAATGTTTAAGATTGTTAAGGAAAAATCAAATTTGCTTTATCCTCGATTTTGAACTTAGGAAGCACTTTGGGCATTTCATTTTATGACTTGGAGAATTTTTGAGATTTCATGAAGGCTTAAATTGTTGAGAAAGATCGATTCTGGTATTGATAAAATTTATATAGAAATTGTTGTTTGTTTAAACAACATGTGCAAAGTGATCTTTGTACATTAAGTTTAATTTATCTTCCTTTGATTTAATAGTGACTTTTATGGATAGAAATTTGGTGATAAGTAAATTTAACTTGAGATTTGCTCCAACTTCTCTGGTTGCATAATCTGAGGATATGGGTTAATACTGGCCAGCTTTTTCCATACATATATATATGATTGAAAAAAAAATGACTCCTCTACTTGGCACTACGAAAAATTGGCAGTGGTACCGAAGACATGAGTTGGAGTCTAAAAAAAATGATAAAAAGAGAAAGTTGTAGGCTAAATGGAAAATTCCTCTAACTTAAGATCGAGACCATGAGTTAAATTATACTATTATGCAGTATACTTTAAACAATGTTATGGCCCATAACAGTTTAAAGACCAAATTGCACTAAAAATCTCTTATCTATAGTTTCACCAAGTAACTTCAAGTGATTCTCTATCTCTTGATTAGAGGAGATTTATTAAGCTTGAAAGTATTTGGTGATTGATATGTGTTGAATGAACATTATAACATGACTTGTGAATTTTATCTTTCTTGGATTGTAAATTCTTGATGGTTTGTTTTTAATGTGATTTCTCTTAAATTAATTAAGTTCTGAAAAGTTGCTTGCCTGAAATGCAGACTGAGAACTTTATTAACAGTAGAACAATTAAGTGTTCCTTATCTTTACATTCTTAATTCATATCGATGCATTGCTTGACGACAAGCAAAAATCTAAGTCTAAGGTATTTTGATGCGTTGCATTTACACCACATTTTTGTCTATATTTTAGATTTTGAGCTTAATTGCATAATTTTGTGCTAATTTTAGTGTTTTTACTTCACTTGGCACAAAATCTTTACTTTTCTTGGTTTCATTAAAAATGTAGGTAAAACGACTTAAAAATGATGGATTTCAAGAGTTTTGAAGCCATAATACGATTCACGAGGAGATCACGAGCTTACACATCAAATTTAGAGTGAAAATGTTCAAGATTTAACATTTACGGCCTTGGCGGTAAATATGGAGTTGACCGTGATTTTGCGTTCGAGCAGAGAGCGAAAAATGGCTAAGTATGGAAATGCACAGAAACTTTCACGGGTGAAGCCGTGAATCCATAACGAACCGTGAAACTTTCTGTGTACAAGGAGCTGTACACACAGAGACTTTTACGACTGAGGCCGTGAATATGTTACAGACCGTGAAAACGTCCGCCCGATGAGTTTTTCACTCGATTCTTTCCCGATTAAAATCGGATTTGAACCAAACATTGCAGAAACACTCCTTGATGGGTTTCGGACCGGTTAAGCTATAATAGATCAGATTTTTTGAGGGTAAAGAGAGCTTTTAGGCATGAACACCATCGGCGGCGGCGACAAAGGGCGAAACTCAATTTCTAAGCAGATTCCGGTGAGATTTCATGCAAAATATCAGTTTGATTACTTCATCTTCATCGTCAGATCGAAGGGAAGCATGTTAAATTGTTGTCTTAGTGATTTCTTTGCAAAATTTATAAGATTCCTACTTGTTCATCATGCAAACATGTTTTCCTTTAAGAACATGAGTGAGTAGATCTTCATTTCGAGATTAAGGGCTTAGCCCGCGACAATTATGAATTGATCTGTATTATTGCTCTTTCTATAAGAATATATTATCATGATTTGATTGAATTTGTGTTTACGTCATGATTTACCTTGGCCAAGTATAATTGTATATTAGACATTGCGAGAAGTACCGGGAGGTGAATTGCAACGTCTGATCTATTTCAATCGAACATACGAATCCAATCACAAGAGTAGATTGGATTCGTCTGAAGGATTTAACTAGCATTTCATAGAACTTAATGGGTTTTGTTAGGTTAACTGTCATGAGCATAGGGAGTTAACTTAATTAAACACCGTATTACACTTCGGAGGAGGTAATATGTACATTAGGAAAAGTTCCTTTCATGATAGATATTTTCTATTGATTGAGTTATCTTTAAATGATTCATACTTGTCAGTGTGGTGAACCCATGACATCCCGATCTTTTAGAATTTGAATCCTCTTTAACGCTGCTTTTGAATTGCTCGTGCTTAGAAGTTCAACACAACCACTTATTAGTTTTGCCTAGATTTAAGCAAGTTAAAAAGTTGGTACTTAACTACGTAATCCTCGTTGGGAATGATATCTTTTTATTATTTTGATAATTCTGTGCACTTGTGGAACGTATCACCAAGCTCCTACTGAATTTTTTGTATACATAGGCGTCATCTTCACTTTTGATAAAGCCATAATCTCTCACAGCTTCATCAAACCAAAGATTCCAACTTCAAGATGTTTGCTTCAATCCATAAATGGGTTTCTTTAGCCTACAGACCTTATTAGCTTCTGCAGGATGGATGAAGCCATTAGGTTGTGTCATATCCACATCCTCTGTCAGCTTCCTATTAAGGAACGCTATCTTAACATCCATTCGCCATATCTCATAGTCATGATATGCAGCTATAGCAAGCAGATCTGAATGGATTTGATCATGGCAACTAGCGAGAAGGTTTCATCATAGTCCACCCTGTGGACCTGTCTGAATCTTTTTGCCACAAATCTACCCTTATAGGTAAACTATGTTGCCATCCATGTCAGTCTTCCTTTTGAAGACACATTTACACCCTATGTGTTTTACCCCATCAGGCAGCTCAACCAAATCCCATACTTGGTTAGCTGACATGGAATCCATCTCAGATCGCATCGCCTCAAACCATCTCTCAGAGTCCGGTTTAGTGACTGCCTCATCATAAGTCCTAGGCTCATCCTCAATGATGAAGATCCTATCGTGTTGGGTCGGCAGCGACCCATACCTCTCAGGTGCACGACGAATACTCCCAGACCTACGTGGGACCTGTGTCTGAGCCTCTAGTTGCCTAGCAACCGGTGCAGTTGACTTAGGTTCCATCTCAGTGTCTTGTGGTTGCACTTGGGGCTCGTCCAAGTCAAACTTCCTCCCACTAACTTCTTTCATGATAAATTCTTTCTCTAGAAAGATAGCACCCCATTCAACAAAGACTTTGTTCTCGGTAGGGACATAGAAGTCGTATTCTTTAGTTTCCTTAGGATTGAAAGTGCCGAAACCTAAGTCACATGCTCTTCTAAAATTTTTCGCATGGGCAGAAACTTGGTTTCATGAAGATCGCATGGCTTATAATATAATCAACTATGAAACAAGAGGGGATGTTACCATGGCCATCGCTTGAATGGCGACTTGGAAGAAGATAGAGGGCGAGCGGCTCTCCTCCAAAGAAGTTGCACACAAGACGTTGAAGGCTTACTCCCTTGTGCTCTTTGTGCTAGCAAAGATCACCAAGGTGTCCTAGCCGTGTGAGGAGAATGAGATGCTCTTCTTGGCTGACCGAATCTCCTTGGCGTGAAAAAACCTCACCACGAGAGGAGCGAGAGGAGAAGATGGGGTGAGCGGCGTTACAACGTGGAGGCGTTTTTCCAATTTGGAAAACCGACTTCCAAATATAGTAAGTGCTCAATGTCTCATGCGTTCACTCCAAGTGAACCATCGAAACCTTCCTTCTCTCTTTGAACCAAGCGTTCACATAGTGAACCGGTTCTATTTCATTCGGTTCAATTGTAATTGGTTCAAAGACCAAATCAAACCAAGCCATGGTATAGATCTTATATGAACCAGATGGCTCAAGATCTAACCACACATCTCTTGATGCTCTTGATCTCATCGATCAAGCATCAATTCTCCCGATCGAAGCTTACCGATCTCAAGCCCTAATCAATCAAACATGATCAGACCAGATCTCACTTCCAATCAGAGTTTAAACTCCTTTAAACTGAACCAAAACAATTCAGTCCACACGATCTGACATAAGTAAGCCATATCATCAAATTGTGCGACCCTAAGGGTTTCCTTTAATGTCGGTAACGATAACTTACGTTATCACGAACAGAGAGGGGTATCTAGCAACACATCAGTGTCTCCCGATATAAAGGAAAGAGTCTTCCAAGACTACACCCAAACCATAGCACAAGTGTGAACCCAAGTCACTTGACATATGTGTTTCCTTTGCCACTGGATGTTCTCGTTGGACAAGCGTGTCAAGCCTATAACTCCAACATGATGAGAGTGGTTAGATCAGATGAACATAGTCATCTGGGTATGGCCATACACTTTCTCAACCATCTCATACAGGGGGCCCCTTTAGAACATCACACTCCAAACAAGGAGAAGGCAATCCTATATCTATCACTAGTGCCCTAACATGACTCATGCCCATTATCCAAGATAGTCTATAACCATTATATTTCAAATGATATTGAACTACCTCAAGACAATGCCAATCCTCATTTAGAAACACAAGTGATCTCAAGTCAGAGGAAATATGCCACTTGTTTGCACATAAGGATTATTCACATTGTGACAAACAATAGAACATCCTTAGTAGGGTCTGTCCAGTACATCCAATGCACCTATGAGTCTACATCTTATTCCATGCTCGAAGCATCCTATAAGATTAGAACACATATTAGTCTCAATCATATCAAGGCTGTCTCATGTTCACCAAGATATCTCGACTAAGGACTATACTGCATGTCAGCCAAGCTGAACACCATTGAGACATTAATCAGAAGTATACATATAGCAGCAGATAATGCAACAACCTGAATAACAACCATTGCCTTTATAAACATAGTTTATACATGATACTGATAATAACCCAAGGCCTCAAACATTAGCCTTAAGGGCATACTCCAACAATCTCCCACTTGCACTTAATCTAATGGTTGAGAAATCTCAAACCCATATTATTACAGTGCTTCTCATGCTTCTGCTGCGCCAGAGGCTTTGTAAGCGGGTCAGCTAGATTGTCATCTGTATGAACCTTGCAGATCTTGATCTCTCCACGATCTATGATCTCACGGATCAAATGAAACCTTCTCTGTATGTGCTTGGACTTCTGGTGTGACCGTGGTTCCTTTGCTTGTGCTATTGCTCCAGTGTTATCACAGAAGATAACCAATGGATCTGCACTCGAAAGAACAACACCAAGTTCTTGAACGAACTTACGAATCCACACTGCCTCCTTTGATGCTTCTGAGGCTGCAACATACTCGGCTTCTGTTGTGGAATCAGCAACAATTGATTGTTTGAAACTTTTCCACACCACTGCTCCTCCATTCAAGCTAAAAACATAGCCTGATTGCGATCGGAAATCATCCTGGTCAGATTGGAACGAAGCGTCAGTATATCCTTCAATACTGAGTTCTTCCTGACCTCCATAAATCAAGAACATATCTTTGGTCCTCCGAAGATATTTCAAAATGTTCTTGACTGCAATCCAGTGTGCCTTCCCTGGATTACATTGGAATTGACTGGTCACGCTTAACCCGTAAGCGACGTCTGGGCGAGTACATAACATCGCATACATAATGGATCCAATAGCCGAAGCATAAGGCGTATTGTCCATTTCATCTTTCTCAGACTGTGTTTGAGGACACTGGCTCTTAGAAAGATTCAGACCATGTCTGACTGGAAGATATCCTCTTTTAGAATTTTCTAAATGGAATCTCTCCAGGACTTTATCGATGTAAGTACTCTGGCACAGCCCGAGAAGCCTCGTAGATCTATCTCTGTAGATCCGCACACCTAATACATAGGCTGCTTCTCCTAAATCTTTCATCTGGAAACATTTTCTTAACCATGCTTTAACGGCATGCAGTTCAGGAATATCGTTTCCAATGATCAAGATGTCATCGACGTAGAGGACTAGGAAAGTAATCACGCTCCCACTAAACCTCTTATATACACACGGGTCATCTTCATTTTTGATGAAACCAAATTCACAGATTGATTCATCAAAACGAATATTCCAGCTTCTCGATGCTTGCTTAAGTCCATAAATAGACTTCTTTAATTTGCATATTTTATGACGATCTGATGGATTGATGAAACCTTCAGGTTGTGTCATATACACATCCTCTTCTAGTTTTCCATTAAGGAAAGCGGTCTTCACATCCATTTGCCAGATCTCATAATCATAATATGCAGCTATGGCGAGAATAATCCAAATAGACTTGAACATGGCTACAGGAGAGAAAGTTTCATCATAATCTATCCAGTAGATTTGTTTGAAACCTTTCGCAACTAGCCTGCCCTTATAGGTAACTACGTTACCATCCATGTCAATCTTCTTCTTGAAGATCCACTTACAGCCTATAGGGATTACTCCCGGAGGCGGATCAACCAAATCCCAGACTTGGTTATCTAACATGGAGTCCATCTCGGCTCGCATAGCTTCAAGCCATCTCGCTGATTCCGGTCCACTGACCGCATCCGCATAAGTGAGGGGTTCATCATCAATGATGTAGACTCCGTCATAGCGCTCAGGCTGTCGACGGATCCTTCCCGATCTTCGCGGTTCCCGTGATATCTGAGCCTCAGGTTGAACATCAACCTGTTCTATTTGCTCAGGCTCATCCAACTGAGCTTGACTACTTTGTCCCTCTTCTGGATTCTCATCCAGCTTTATTTCTCTCCCACTGGCTTCTTGCAGAAGAAATTCCTTCTCAAGAAAAATAGCCGTACGAGCAACAAATACTTTGTTCTCCTTGGGATCAAAGAAATAATAACCCTTAGTTTCCTTAGGGTAACCGACAAAGATACATTTATAAGATCTGCTCTCTAGTTTCCCAGAGGCGAGCGTTTTGACATAAGCCTCGCAACCCCAGATTTTAATAAATGTCAAGCTCGGCTGTTTCCCATACCATAACTCATATGGAGTCTTTGAAACGGCCTTGGATGGCACTCGGTTTAGTACCTTTGCAGCTGTTTCCAGTGCAAATCCCCAAAAGGAGTAAGGTAGAGTAGCCTGACTCATCATTGAATGAACTATATCCAATAAGGTTCTATTTCTCCTCTCGGACACACCATTCCATTGCGGTGTTCCTGGCGGAGTGAGCTGTGAGATAATCCCACACTCCTTCAGATAGTCAGTAAACTCTCGACTCAAGTATTCTCCACCTCGATCGGATCGAAGTGCCTTGATATTCCGGCCTAACTGATTCTGTACTTCATTTTTGAACTCTTTGAACTTGTCAAAAGATTCACTCTTATGTCTTATTAGATAGACATAACCATATCTACTGAAATCATCAGTAAAGGTTATGAAGTATGAATAGCCACCTCTGGCATGTTTACTAAATGGCACACATACATCACTGTGAATGAGGTCAAGTAAACCTGAAGCCCTTTGACCTTTGTTAGAAAAAGGAGACTTCGTCATTTTACCCATTAAACAAGCTTTGCATGTATCAAGCTCCTCATAGGAGAATGATCCCAGCAGTCCATGGTCATGCAACCGCTTAATGCGCTTCTTGTTAATATGGCCTAAACGACTATGCCATAGCAAGGTGCTGTCATCAGCATACTTGGCTTTCTTATTATCAATTTGTTGTACAGAACATTCCATGTCCAACATGAATAACCCATTGTTAATCGACCCAGTAGCATAAACAATATTATCAAATGAAATACAACACTTTAAAGTTTTGCATTCAAAGGAAAACCCTTTCCTGACAAGAGCAGGAATAGAGATAATATTCTTAGTTATGCTCGGTACAAAATAACAATTGTCCAGTTCTAATACAAGACCAGATGGTAAAGAGATGTTATATTGTCCTACAGCAACAGCAGCAACCCGTGCCCCGTTTCCAACTCGTAGGTCCACCTCATGCTGTCCCACCTGTCTTCTTCTCTTGAGTTCCTGTACATTTGAACAAATGTGAACTCCACATGCAGTGTCCAACACCCATGAAATAGAAGAAGACACCATGACTTCAGTCACAAAAAAACCTGAGCCAGAAGTGAAAGCCTTGCTTCCCTTCTTGTCTCCTTGGAGCGCTTTACAGTCCTTCTTCCAGTGACCCAGCTGGCCACAATGGAAGCATCTGTTGTCCTTCGACCGCTTCATCTTTTGTTTCAGAGCCTTGTTATAGCTCTTGATAGGGGCTTTGCCCTTCTTCCCCTTCTTCTTGTTCCTTGAAGGAACCATCAAGACAGAGGATGAAGGCTTTCCCTTCTCAAGAGTCTGCTCTATAGTACAGAGCATGTTCAGTAACTCTGCCGGTGTACAGTCGATCTTGTTCATATTAAAATTAATGATGAACGGATCGAAAGAGGCCGGGAGAGACTGCAAGATGATGTCTTCAACAAGCTCCTGATTGACGGTGTGTCCCAGTTTCTCTAGAGCCTCTTTGTACCCAATCATCTTGAGTACGTGCGCTCCCACTGGACTCCCTTCAGTCAGTTTGCTCTGAAAGAAAAGTTTTGTCAAGTTATAGCGTTCTGTCCTTGCCTGTGCAGCATACAGCATCTTGAGATTTGCTATAATTTCAATAGCAGATAAATCCTCATGCTGACGCTGTAGCTCTGGCGTCATAGACGCTAGCATAAGGCAAGCGACATCAATGCTATCATTGACATGCTTCTCATAAGCATCCCGAACCGCCCTTGCGGCGTTCGCAGTGGGTTGAGGCGGTATTGCCGTCTCAAGGGCATACAGCTTCCTCTCAGCCTTAAGAACAATCTTAAGGTGTCCGTACCAGTCTGAGAAGTTTGGCCCAGCAAACTTCTCCCTTTCCAGTAAGGATCGCACATTGAACCCTGTGGTGTTCGTTGCTGCAGGAATCTACAACAAAGCAAGAACAACAAGGTCAGTATCGATGTTAGAATCAATCCAGGACTTAAGAATGATTCCTTTCTCACTATTTTATCTGACTGAAAAATCCAATAAAACAGTCCGAAAGAGTAAAACTCTTTTAGTGAGATGGGATCTAGATTTCATACTTGGTCTCCGCGTCCCGCTCAGGCGAGATAAGATGCACAGAGAGTTCAAGCACTAATCACTGGTAGGCAATCCATGCCAATCGCCAACCCGTGCGATTCCCCTTCATCTAGGCAATCCAGAAGACTGTGCCAACTGAGTTGGTACAACACAGTTTCTGATTCCACAGATGGCTGCCTCCATATAGCTAACATATGCTCAATATGTAGCCTACATGGTCAAGCTGACCTGACCTACTCCCTGGACCACCACGTGCTATGCTGAGCAACGAGAAGCGATAAATCCCTTCTCTGTAACACGTAGGTGTAATCACACACCGTCTGAAGATAGCTGGGCATGCCCACTGAGTGGGTACAACACGGCCCCAACGATAGTCAGAACAGTGAGGTTTCGCGTCAGAAGGCTTTCGTGCTTGATATTTAACGTTGGATTTTAACGGTCCTTTTATCTTCTTACTACCATGCATATCCTATGGTGATAGCAGAAGATTAACTCATGCAGGTGCTAATATTACTTAAACAGTAAATAGAAAGCACAATGATCTTATGTGGTAAACGCCCAATAAGCCTAAGTAAAACCCTAGTTTTACACAAGTCTTCACTTGAGCTCTTCATGGGTCTTTTGCATTTCATCTGGCCCAGCCCGGGCCCAAGCGCCCTGTTACATCCCGTTATCTTAACCCCAAACAAGCAACATAATTCATAAAAGAAACAGGATGTGTCATACAAGATCGATTCATATGCTAGGTAAAACCAAGTCCAGGAAACACGATCTGAAAATTTCGAAATTCCATACATATAAATCTCCACAAAAACACAATTTCATAAAGGTACCTGCCACCACGCATTCCTTGCACTAGACATATGCAAGGCAACAGTTATATCAAATCCGTATCAAAACCATAAAATCCATAAAGGTACCTGCCACCAGGCAATACTTGCACTAGACATATGCAAGTTACAGATATATCAAAACCGATTACAAAGAATACACCACAAACCGAAATTCAAAACAAAATCACAAAATCGCTTTTATAAACTCATACCAAACACCGAAACCAGGCCAAAGCCCGCGGTGACACAAAAATCAAAACCATTTAACTGCCACAATCCGACAACACAAATTCATATAGTTTAGCCATAGTCGGCAGCACATGTTCACATAATTCAGATATTAAGGCCACAACCGGCATCATAAGTTCATTAAGCATAAATCACGATATCCATATAATGCTAACTGCGCCCCTGCTTTACTCCTGAAAATAATGAGGGGTGAGCTACACAGCCCAGTGAGTGGATAGTCTAAATCGACCATCCATAACATACACTCAAAAATATAGACAAATTATTTTAAAAATCTTTAACAGGAACAATTATGTTAACATATAACAACATAAAGAAAACAGAAGTTATAATAACAGTCAGATGTACACACCAACATATAACAAACTCAGGTTCTAGAGTTATACTCTAAACCAACTCAGATGTACACACCAACACATAACAAACTCAGGTTCTAGAGTTATACTCTAAACCAACTAAACACACCAACACTTAATTAACCTAGTTGTCCAGCATATTCAGTAGTGACCATTATGGTCTAACCCGGCTTTGGCCTAAGCACTGGGAGACTGCAAAATTTCATGCAACACATAAACATGGACAGTGAGTAGAATCAAGAGGTGGCCCCCGCCAGGTCACGACGTGGCACTTTGCTCTAAAACACCCCATAAACACATCGATGGATTGTGTGTAGATTCAAGAGGTGGCCCCCGCCGGGTCACGACGTGGCACTTTGCTCTACGACACCCCATATCACAAAAAGAGGGTGATGACATCAAGAGGTGGCCCCTGTCCGACCAAGACATGGCACTTTGCGTCAAAACCCGTTCTCCCAAAAGGTTCCTACTGGACAACAGACACATCTTATATCATATATCACAAAGGTGGACTCCTAAGTGTCAACTAGACTCTAGGATAGTCATCACAATAATCACATCAGGCAGGCTGAACAACAACCCCCATCACAATAATCATAACAGGCAGGCTGAACATCAACCCCCTTCACATATCACAATACAGGCTGAAAATTCAAACCCTTAACATATCACATATTGACCATCCCCTTGAGTACACAGCTACACTTAGCCTTAGTCCTAACCAACACATGATCACAACAGATAATATTCGAAAATCCCATATCAACATAATTTTTGAAATTCACATAACCACATAATATTCACATATTCAAAGATCACTTAACATTCCAAAAATCATAAATCACATAATATTTAAAAATCACATAACATAGTGTAATCCTTAAGTTTCAGGCTGGTCAGTTCAGTGTAACCTTGCTATGTTATCACCCGATGTTCTCAAACATGAATACATGATCTTAGATAAATAAACATGAGTTTTATAATATTATAAGCATTTATCAAGTATCCATAAAATCAATATAAAATTTAAACATAAACTTAAAGCGTGTATTCATCAATTTGCTTTACAATTCACACATGTAATCCACGGTTAACATAACATATTATCTACTAAAATTTTAAACCTTAGTTAACATGAATTTCATACTCAAGATCAATGATTTAATGCTTCCTAAACTCCATATAAGAAATACCCTAATTTCGGTTTTCATGGAGACATACCCTAAATTCGGTTTTCATGAAAAATATCAAGATTCAATTCACAATTAACATCAAGGATTCGGTTTTTCATAAATAATTATCAAGGTTACAAATTTTCAGTTTTCATCCCAACTATCAAGATTTCGGTTTTACACATGGTAATTTTTCATGCAATCAAATTTATTATTTAACACAACTATATTGATGAAGTTCGAATAAGACACATATGGAAGGAATTAAGACACCCCACTCACCTTGAACCGTGAACACTAAGGTGAAAACTCTCCAAAAAAACGTCTAGAGCCTTGCCACCACCAATGGAAAAGAACGCCACCCAAATCAAAGATGCCGGCCAAGGAAAAGGAAGAGGAAGAAAGGAAAATTCCTCCAAGCCCTCAAGAATCGCCTAAGTTCTTCAAAAATCGCCCCAAGCCTTCAAGCCGTCGCCCAAGATTTCTTTCAAGCCAAAAATCTCGCCCAAAAACTCTACCCTAACCGAAATACCAATTTGAATTTTCGGTTTTAAATTCTTAACCCATTAACCCATTAATTCAAATCGGGTTTAATCCATTTAACCAATAATTTGAATTTTAAACCCAATTAGCGCAAACCCAATAACCCATAATTAACTAATTAATTTAACCATTAACTAACCATTCACTTAATGAAAATCCAATAAGGATTTAATTGACATCCAATAAGGATTAACGTCCAATAACTCCAATTAATTGACAATTAAATAACTTAAATTAACAAGCAATAAACTCTAATTAATTACCTGAAAATTAGCATCCAATAAGCTAGTTAATTAATTAGCATTAACATCCAAAAATCTCTAATTTAATTAACTATAATTCAACAACCAAAATCTCTAATTAATTTATCATAAATTAACAATCAATACACAGGAATAATAACACAGTCAATAATTTTATTTAAATCAAAATAATGCTTACCAGGACTTAAGATCCTTGGATCTTACATCCCTCCCTCCTTATAAAGCTTTAGTCCTCTAAAGCTCAAATCATATCATCAAAGAGATAAGCATAAAATTTCCTCATATCAGCTTCAGTCTCCCAAGTCGCCTCCTCAACCGACTGATTTCCCCAAATAACCTTTACCAAAGGTATAGTCTTGTTCCTCAGAACTTTATCCTTTCTATCCACAATCCGGAGAGGTCTTTCCTCAAAAGTCAAATCACTCTGAATCTGAAGAGGTTCCAATTCCAATACATGAGATGGATCAGGATGATATTTCCTCAAAACAGAAACATGGAACACATTATGCACATGATCCATAGCAGGAGGTAAAGCTAATCTGTGAGCCACTGGACCAATTCTCTCAATAATGTCAAAAGGGCCTACAAATCTAGGGCTCAACTTGCCCTTTCTGCCAAACCTCATAACACCCTTAGTAGGTGACACCTTTAAGAAAACATGATCCCCTACCATAAACTCCAAGGGACGACGACGGTCATCAGCATAACTCTTCTGTCTGTCCCGAGAAATCTTCAGTTTATCCTGAATCTCTCTGACCTTATCAGTAGTCTCCTGAACTGCATCAGATCTCAAAATCATTCTGTCACCAGTTTCCTCCCAACACAAGGGAGTCCTACACCTTCTTCCATACAAAGCCTCATAAGGAGCCATCTGAATACTGGAGTGGAAACTATTATTATAAGTGAACTCTATCAAAGATAGATCCCGGTTCCACTCAGAACTCCAATCAACCACATAAGCTCTCAACAGGTCTTCTAGAGTCTGTATAGTACGCTCCGTCTGGCCATCAGACTGAGGATGGTATGCTGTACTAAAACTCAACTTAGTACCCAAACCCTCCTGTAAGCTCTTCCAAAATCTGGACAAAAATCGAGAGTCCCTATCAGACACAATATCAACAGGCACTCCATGCAGTCTGACTATCTCATCAATGTATAATCTAGCCAGCCTCTCTAAAGGATAAGTCATCTTGATTGGGAGAAAATGGGCTGATTTAGTGAGTCTATCAACGATCACCCAAATAGCATCATGACCCAATCTGGTTCTAGGCAAACCACACACAAAATCCATACTGATGCATTCCCACTTCCACTCAGGAATAGGAAGGGGCTGCAACAAACCACCAGGCTTCTGATGTTCAGCCTTTACAGTCTGACAGGTTAAACACCTAGAGACAAAATCAAATACTTCTTTCTTCATACCCGGCCACCAAAAATTTTTCTTAAGGTCCTGATACATCTTAGTAACACCAGGATGTAGAGAATATTTGGAGTTATGGCTGTCCTCCAATATTTCTTTCCTCAAGATCGGTTCCTCAGGGACACATACCCTTCCACGAAACCGAAGAATACCATCATCAGACAGGCTAAAATCCTGAACTGCGCCATCAACCAGACTATCCTTGATCTGAACTAATCTCGGATCCACAGACTGCTGATCTCTGATCTTCTGCAACAAAGCAGACTGTACTCTGAGAAAAGCCACATAACCCGACTGAACTCTAGGAGAAACACTGATCCTGAGATCGCTGAACTCCTGCAGTAACCGCCACTCACTGACTCGTAAAGCAGCTACTGAAGTAACTGGATGTCTGCTCAGTGCATCAGCCACTACATTGGCCTTTCCAGCCTGATACTGAATGGAGAAGTCATAGTCTTTGATCAACTCCATCCATCTTCTCTGTCTCATGTTCAACTCCTTCTGAGTGAAGATATACTTGAGACTCTGGTGATCAGTGAACAGATCGAACTCCTGACCCAGTAAATAGTGGCGCCATATCTTCAAAGCAAAGACTACGGCCGCCAACTCTAAATCATGAGTAGGGTAGTTCAATTCATACTCCTTCAGTTGTCTCGAAGCATAGGCTACTACAGAACCCTTCTGCATCAAGACACAACCCAACCCTTTGCCTGAAGCATCCGTATAAACAGTAAACCTTTCCCCATCACTAGGAATAATGAGGATCGGTGTACTAGTCAACCTCCTCTTCAGCTCTTGAAAGCTCTCTTCACACTTGTCATCCCAAATAAACTTGGCCTCCTTTCTGGTCAATTTAGTTAAAGGACCCGCCAGCTTGGAGAATCCCTCAACAAATCTCCGGTAGTAACCTGCTAAACCCAAGAAACTTCTGATCTCAGTAGCACTAGTCGGTCTTCCCCAATTGAGAATGGCTTGCACTTTAACTGGATCCACAGACACCCCTTGACCAGAAATCACATGCCCAAGGAAACTGATCTTCTCTAGCCAGAACTCACACTTACTAGCCTTGGCATATAACCGGTTCTTCCTCAGAACCTCCAGCACTCTGCGCAAGTCACTGACATGATCTGAAGTAGTCCGTGAGTATACCAAAATATCGTCGATAAAGACTACCACACAAGAGTCAAGCAATTCATGGAATACCCTGTTCATCAAATCCATGAAGACAGCAGGTGCATTCGTCAGTCCAAAAGGCATAACTAGAAATTCAAAATGCCCATACCTGGTCCTGAAAGCAGTCTTAAATATATCCTCATCCTTGACCCTAAGCTGGTAATATCCTGATCTCAGATCGATCTTAGAGAACACTGTAGCTCCCTGTAATTGATCAAACAGATCATCAATTCTGGGAAGAGGATACTTATTCTTGATAGTCACTTGGTTCAGTTGTCTGTAGTCTATACACCTCCTCAGGGTTCCATCTTTCTTCTTTACAAACAGCACTGGTGCTCCCCAGGGAGAAGCACTAGGCCGGATGTAACCTTTTTCCAGCAATTCCTCCAGTTGCTTCTTAAGCTCGGCCAACTCTGAAGTAGCCATGCGGTAAGGAGCTCTGGAGATAGGTGCCGTACCTGGCGCCAACTCAATGCCAAACTCCACCTCTCGAATCGGTGGCAAGCCTGAAAATTCTTCAGAGAATACGTCAGGAAATTCTTTCACCACCGCCATCTGAGTCAAATCAGAAGTAGAATCATCCTGCACCTTAACATGCGCAAGATAACCCTTGCATCCACTAGCAAGTAACTTCCTGGCCTACAGGAAAGATATTACATGCGGTCCTTGGTCTGACACTAGACCTCTCACAAAAATCCTACTCCCATCTAGCAGATTTAAAGTGATTACTTTCTCAAAGCAATCCACAGTAGCATGATGTGAGGATAACCAATCCATTCCTAAGATGACATCATAATCTTGCATGTCTAAAAGGATTAGATCTACCAGAAACTCATAACCCTCTACATGCACTACACAATCAGCACAAACAGTATCTGTAGACAATGATTTTCCTAAGGGAGTACTCACAGACACAACATAGTCTAGCATCTTAGATACAACAGGTAAACATGCAGCAAATCTAACAGACACAAAAGACAGATTTGCACCAGGATCAAATAAGATACGAGCTAACTGATCAAATACAAATAAGGTACCTTCCACGACGGATCGGGAAGCTCGTGTATCCTTCTCAGCCACAGCATAAACTCGTGTCTGGACTGTAGGCTTCTCTGCGCCTCTATTCTGCATCTCAGGCTCTTTGCAGTCCTTGACCATGTGCCCTGGTTTCTTACACCTGAAGCATACACCATTCCTCTTATGACAGTCTTTCACCAGGTGTCCCTTGAGCCCACAATAATTACAAGTCCGGTCCTCTGTGATACTGTTTCTTACATCCCTGGCATCCCTGAACTGCTGCGGTGCATCCCTAGACTGCTGCGGTACATCCCTGGACTGCTGCGGTGCCTTGTAGGAGTAAGGCTTATGCCTGTTCTTTTTGTAGTCCTTATGTTTAGGGTACTTCTTACCCTTGCCGCCAATGCCATACTGAGGAGCTGCCGTCTCAGCTGCAGGAACCACGGTCACGGCAACATGAGAACTCCTCTCAGATATGTATCTCTCAATGGTGCGTGCTCGCCCAACAGTCTCAACATAGGTCTCCAAATGCTGAGCACCAACCTGCTCTCTAATGTCCCATCTGAGACCTCTGAGAAACTTAGTAGCTCTCGTCTTTTCAGTGTTTATCAGGTGAGGAGCATACTTTCCCAACTTAGTGAACTGCAACTCATACTGGTCCACTGTCATATCTGTTGGGGTATGCCCTTAAGGCTAATGTTTGAGGCCTTTGGGATTGTAATAGTATCATGTAATAAACTGTTGTGTTTATAAAGGCATGGTTATTATTCAGGTTGTTACCTTGTCTGCTGTAATAAGTGTACTTCTGAATAATGTCTCAAAGCTGTTCAGCTAGGCTGACAGTCTATATGTCCTTAGTCGAGATATCTTGGTGAACATGAGACAGCCTTGATATGATTGAGACTAATATGTGTGCTAATCTTATAGGATGCTTCGAGCATGGAATAAGATGTAGACTCATGGGTACATTGGATGTACTGGACAGACCCTACTGGGATATTCCATTGCTTGTCACAATGTGAATGATCCTTATAAGCAGCAAGTGGCACATGTCCTTTGACTTGAGATCACTTGTGTTTCTAAATGATGATTGTCATTGTTTTGAGGTAGTTCAATATCATTTGAAACATAATGATTATAGACTATCTTGGATGGTGAGCTTGAATCAGGTTAGGGCACTAGTGATAGACATAGGATTGCCGTCTCCTTGTTTAAGGAGTGTGATGTTCTAAAGGGCCCCCCTATATGAGATGATTGAGATAGTGTATGGCCATACCCAGATGACTATGTTCATCTGATCTAATCATGCTCATCATATTGGAATTACAAGCTTGACCCGCTTGTCCAATAAGAACATCCAGTGGCAAAGGACACATGTATGCCGAGTGAGTTGATTCACACTTGTGCTGTGGTTTGGGTGTAGTCTTGGAAGACTCTTTCCTTTATATCGGGAGACAGTGATGTGTTGCTAGATACCCCTCACTGATCGTGATAACGTAAGTTATCGTTACCGACATTTAGAGGAAACCCTCAGGGTCGCACAATTTGATGATATGGCTTACTTAAGTCAGATCGTGTGGACTGAACTGTTTAGACTCAGTTTAAACGAGTTCAGACTCTGATTGTAAGTGAGATCTAGTCTGATCATGTTTGATTGATTGGGGCTTGAGATCGGTAAGCTTCGATCGAGAGTTTGGATGCTAGATCATAGAGATCAAGAGCATCAAGAGATGAATGGTTAGATCTTGAACCATTTGGTTCAAAGAGATCTAGACCATGGCTTGGGCTGGTTTAATGAACCGAATTGGGTTGAACCTAATTGACTTGAACCGGTTCACATGGGTGAACGTATGGTTCAAGGTGTAAAGGCTTGTTGGGCGGTTTTTCCTTCAAGTGAGCGCATGGCTTGAAAACCTTCCATTTATGGAAGTGTAACGCCATGACTTGATTGGAGAAGGCTTAACGCAAATCGGTTTTACTGAATTGTCATCTTCGTTGGACGAATGAGGATTCTAGGAGACGGTAGCTCTCGGCCAAGCGCATCTCAACACACGACAAGGACATTGGGATCTCTTGCTAGCACAAGGAAGATCCTAAAGGGTAGCCACCCCTCATCTTGTGTGTGAACTTGAAGAGGAGACCTACTTTGATCTCTTGCTTCCAAGCCGCCACCCTCTTCATGGCTTTGGTGTGAGTTCTCATAACTTCAAGTTGATCATATAGTTATCATATTCGATCTTGTTTAGAAACCCTTTTCGCCATGCTTGTTAGAATCGCAAGTTTAGGGTTTCTCCCCCCTTTTGAACTAGGGGTTCCTTCAATTCGTATCAGAGCTGGTTCTTGATATGATCTATATGATTGCTTCAAGTCCTTGTGATCCATACATGTTGCGCTTACTTTTACTTGATGTATGCTTTGTTTACATGTAGTTGCGCTTGTATCATGCTTACATGAAGTTGCGCTTGTATCATGCTTACATCAATTTGCGCTTGTATCATGGTTAGATGAAGTATGCGCTCCCCCTTGAAGGGGACCCCCCTAAAGTTTGCGCTCCCCCTTGAAGGGGACCCCCTTAGATCTAAGGGTTATCAACTTGCAAGCATGTTGTTTGTTTGTTTGTTTGCGCATGTTCTAGAAGTTTTCCAAAACTTATATCTTGCGCGCATGATTAGATCTAAGGTGCCACTATATTAAATCCTTAGATGGGTTGATAGGGTTGAAAGCATCTTCTAGGTTAGATCCAACTAGTCTGATCAGACCATCTGACAGCCTAGATGGGTTGACCTGATAGCACCTGTGCGCAAGCACAAGGTGGCTATGGGTTGACTGCATCTAGGGCGTGTAGCGAGGTCTGGTTGAGACACTATTGAACACACATGAGTTAGGCCCGGGGTCACACCCGCTTGCCAAAACTCATGAGGGTGGTTCAGCCCTTGGCGCATGCATGGTTGACCATTAGGTCAACACGGGTCAGTTAGGACTCGGTGCATGCAAGGGCAAAGGATCTAACTAGATGGATGAGTGGATCCCCATCAATGGACCATTGTAAGGTTATAGGGCTCATAAGGAAATTAAAATTGATGCCATGGGGTATTTTCAAAAAAAAAAAATTTATTTCCTGATTGGATCACATGTTGATTGAACCATATGCTTGTTTATTTAGTCTTATGTGGGTTGCCCTATTGTGTGCTGTGCTGGGGCCTGCGTGCCTGGTAATTTATAAGTTAAATTTATTGTGGTCTGCGAATCACTTTTTCATTAATTTATTGTATATTTGACCTGCGAGTCAAAGCTTGTCTAGATAGATCAAATTGTATTTGATTAGACAAGAGCACAAATGCACACATCCCAAAGGAGCATTCAGCTGGTGGCGCACCTGAGGTGCTCTTGGCGCTAGGGCCCTGGGTTGGACCAGATGAGATGCAAAAGAGCTCAAGTGAAGACTTAAGGAAAATTAAGGTCTTACTAGGGTTCATGGGCTTTTACCACATAAGATCATGCTTTCTATTTATTGTTTAAATAATTAGAATTGCATGTTTAAGTTTATCTTCTGCTATCACCATAGGACTTGCATGATAGTGAAGAAGATAAAAGACCGTTAAAATCCAACGCTAATATATCAAGCTCGTAAGCCTTCTGACGCGAAACCTCGCCGTTCTGACTATCGTTGGAGCCGTGTTGAACCCACTCAGTGGGCACGTCCATCTATCTTCAGACGGTGCTGGATTTCACCTGCGTGTTACAGAGTTGGGATTTATCCCCTCTCGTTGCTCAGCATAGCACGTGGTGGTCCAGGGAGTAGGTCAGGTCAGCTTGACCATGTAGGCTGCATATGTGGCGCATATGGTAGCACATGGAGGCAGCCATCTGTGGGATCAGAGACTGTGTTGTACCAACTCAGTTGGCACAGTCTGCTGGATTGCCCAGATGAAGGGGAATCGCACGGGTTGGCGATTGGCTGGGACAGCCTACCAGAAATTAGTGCTTGTCATCTCTGTGCATCTTATCTCGCCTGAGCGGGACGCGGAGACCAAGTATGAAATCTGGATCCCATCTCACTAAAAGAGTGTTACTCTTTCGGACTGTTTACTGGATTTTTCAGTCAGACAAAATAGTGAGAAAAGAATCTTTCTTAAGTCCTGGACTGATTCTGAACATTGATACTGACCTTGCTGTTCTTGCTTGTTGTAGATTCCTGCAGCAACGAACACCATGAGCTTCAATGTGCGATCCCTACTGGAAAGGGAGAAGTTTGCTGGGCCAAACTTCTCTGACTGGTTTGGACACCTTAAGATCGTTCTTAAGGCAGAGAGAAAACTGTATGTCCTCGAGACGGCGATACCACCGCAGCCCGCTCCGAACGCCGCAAGGGCGGTTCGGGATGCCTATGAAAAGCACGTCAATGATAGCATTGATGTCGCTTGCCTGATGCTAGCGTCTATGACGCCACCGCTGCAGCGTCAGCATGAGGATATGTCGGCTATAGAGATTATAGCGAATCTCAAGATGCTGTATGCTGCACAGGCGAGGACAGAACGCTATAATCTGACGAAGCTCTTCTTTCAGAGCAAACTGGCTGATGGGAGCCCAGTGGGAGCTCACGTGCTCAAGATGATTGGGCACAAGGAGGCTCTGGAGAAACTGGGGCATACCATCAACCAGGAGCTTGCTGTGGATATTATTCTGCAGTCTCTCCCGCCCTCTTTCGATGCGTTCATCATTAATTTTAATATGAACAAAATCGATTGTACGCCGGCAGAGCTGCTGAATATGCTCTTGACCACTGAGGAAACTCTGAAGGGAAAGCCTTCAACCTCTGTCTTAATGGTTCCTTCTAGGAACAAGAAGAAGGGGAAGAAGGGCAAGGCCCCTGTCAAGAATTACAGCAAGGCTCTGAAACAGAAGGTGAAGCGGTCGAAGGACAACAGGTGTTTCCACTGTGGCCAGCTGGGTCACTGGAAAAAGGACTGTAAAGCGCTCCAAGGAGATAAGAGGGGAAGCATCGCTTCTGGCTCAGGTATATTCGTGACGGAAGTCATGGTTTCATCTTCTTCTATTTCATGGGTGTTGGACACTGCATGTGGAGTTCACATTTGTTCAAATGTACAGGAACTCAAGAGAAGAAGGCAGGTGGGACAGCATGAGGTAGACCTACGAGTCGGAAACGGGGCACGGGTTGCTGCTGTTGCTGTAGGAGACTATTTCATTACTTTACCATCTGGCATTGTATTAGAATTAAACAATTGTTATTTTGTACCCAGTATTACCAAGAATATTATCTCCATTCCTGCTCTTGTTAGGAAAGGTTTTGCCTTTGAATGCAAGATTTCAAAGTGTATTTTGACTTATGATAATATTGTGTATGCAACTGGTTCAATTAACAATGGGTTATTCATGTTGGACATGGAACATTCTATACAAAACATTGATAACAAGAAAGCCAAGTATGCTGATGACAGCACCTTGTTATGGCACAGTCGTTTAGGCCATATAAACGAGAAGCGCATTAAGCGGTTGCATGATCATGGACTGCTGGGATCATTCTCCTATGAGGAGATTGATACATGCAAAGCTTGTTTAATGGGTAAAATGACGAAGTCACCTTTTCCTAATAAAGGTCAAAGGGCTTCAGGTTTACTTGACCTTATACACAGTGATGTGTGTGGGCCGTTTAGTAAACATGCCAGAGGTGGCTATCAGTACTTCATTACCTTTACTGATGATTTCAGTAGGTATGGTTATGTCTATCTGATGAGACATAAGAGTGAATCTTTTGACAAGTTCAAAGAGTTCCAAAATGAAGTACAAAATCAGTTAGGCCGAAATATCAAGGCACTTCGTTCTGATCGAGGTGGTGAATACCTAAGTCGAGAGTTTACTGACTATCTGAAAGAGTGTGGGATTATCTCACAGCTCACTCCACCAGGAACACCGCAATGGAATGGTGTGTCCGAGAGGAGAAATAGAATGTTACTTGATATGGTTCGTTCTATGATGAGTCAGGCCACTCTTCCATACTCCTTTTGGGGTTTTGCACTGGAAACAGCTGCAAAGGTACTAAACCGAGTGCCATCCAAGGCAGTTTCAAAGACGCCATATGAGTTATGGTATGGGAAACAGCCTAGCTTGACATTTATCAGGATCTGGGGTTGCGAGGCTTATGTCAAAAAGCTCGCCTCTGGGAAACTAGAGAGCAGATCTGATAAATGCATCTTTGTCGGTTACCCTAAGGAAACTAAGGGTTATTATTTCTACGATCCCAAAGAGAACAAGGTTTTTGTTGCTCGGACGGCCATATTTCTTGAGAAGGAATTTCTTCTGCAAGAGGCCAGTGGGAGAGAAATAAAACTGGATGAGAATCCAGAGGAAGGACAAAATGCTCAAGCACAGTTGGATGAGCCTGAGCCGGTAGATCAGGTTATTGAACAACCTGAGGCTCAGATATCACGGGAACCGCGAAGATCGGGAAGGATCCGTCGTCAGCCTGAGCGCTATGACGGAGTCTACATCATTGATAATGATGAACCCCTCACTTATGCGGATGCGGTCAGTGGACCGGAGTCAGCTAGATGGCTTGAAGCTATGCGAGCCGAGATGGACTCCATGTCAGATAACCAAGTCTGGGATTTGGTTGATCCGCCTTCGGGAGTAATCCCTATAGGCTGTAAATGGATCTTCAAGAAGAAGATTGACATGGATGGTAACGTGGTTACCTATAAAGGCAGGCTAGTTGCGAAAGGTTTCAAACAAATCTACGGGATAGATTATGATGAAACTTTCTCACCTGTAGCTATGTTTAAGTCTATTCGGATTCTTTTCGCGATAGCAGCATATTACGATTATGAGATCTGGCAGATGGATGTGAAAACAGCTTTCCTTAATGGAAATCTGGATGAGGATGTGTATATGACACAACCTGAAGGTTTCACTAATCCATCAGATCGTCATAAAATATGCAAGTTAAAGAAGTCCATTTATGGACTTAAACAAGCATCTAGGAGCTGGAATATTCGTTTTGATGAATCAATCTCTGAGTTTGGTTTCATCAAGAACGAAGATGACCCGTGTGTGTATAAGAGGTTTAGTGGGAGCGTGATTACATTCCTAATCCTCTACGTCGATGACATCTTGATCATTGGAAATGATATTCCTGAACTGCATGCTGTTAAAGCATGGTTAGGAAAATGTTTCCAGATGAAAGATTTAGGAGAAGCAGCCTATGTATTAGGTGTGAAGATCTACAGAGATAGATCTAAGAGGCTTCTCGGGCTGTGCCAGAGTACTTACATCGATAAGGTCCTGGAGAGATTCCATTTAGAGAATTCTAAACGTGGATATCTTCCAGTCAGACATGGTCTGAATCTTTCGAAGAGTCAGTGTCCACAAACACAGACTGAGAAAGATGAGATGGACAATACGCCTTATGCTTCGGCTATTGGGTCCATTATGTATGCGATGTTGTGTACTCGCCCAGACGTCGCTTACGGGTTAAGCGTGACCAGTCGATTCCAAAGTAATCCAGGTTTGGCGCACTGGATTGCAGTCAAGAACATTATAAAATATCTGCGGAGGACCAAAGATATGTTCTTGATATATGGTGGTCAGGAAGAACTCAGTATAGAGGGATATACTGATGCTTCATTCCAGTCGGACCAGGATGATTTCCGATCGCAGTCAGGCTATATTTTTAGCTTGAATGGTGGAGCAGTGGTGTGGAAGAGTTTCAAACAGTCAACTGTTGCTGATTCCACAACAGAAGCCGAGTATGTTGCAGCCTCGGAAGCATCCAAGGAGGCAGTCTGGATTCGTAAGTTCGTGAGAGAACTTGGTGTCGTTCCTTCGAGTGCAGATCCTTTGGTTATCTTCTGTGATAACACTGGAGCAATAGCACAAGCAAAGGAACCACGGTCGCACCAGAAGTCCAAGCACATACAGAGACGGTTTCACTTGATCCGGGAGATCATTGATCGAGGCGAGATCAAAATATGCAAGGTTCATACAGATGACAATCTGGCAGACCCGCTTACCAAGCCTCTGGCGCAGCAGAAGCATGAGAAGCACTGTAATAATATGGGTTTGAGATTTCTCAACCATTAGATTAAGTGCAAGTGGGAGATTGTTGGGGTATGCCCTTAAGGCTAATGTTTGAGGCCTTTGGGATTGTAATAGTATCATGTAATAAACTGTTGTGTTTATAAAGGCATGGTTATTATTCAGGTTGTTACCTTGTCTGCTGTAATAAGTGTACTTCTGAATAATGTCTCAAAGCTGTTCAGCTAGGCTGACAGTCTATATGTCCTTAGTCGAGATATCTTGGTGAACATGAGACAGCCTTGATATGATTGAGACTAATATGTGTGCTAATCTTATAGGATGCTTCGAGCATGGAATAAGATGTAGACTCATGGGTACATTGGATGTACTGGACAGACCCTACTGGGATATTCCATTGCTTGTCACAATGTGAATGATCCTTATAAGCAGCAAGTGGCACATGTCCTTTGACTTGAGATCACTTGTGTTTCTAAATGATGATTGTCATTGTTTTGAGGTAGTTCAATATCATTTGAAACATAATGATTATAGACTATCTTGGATGGTGAGCTTGAATCAGGTTAGGGCACTAGTGATAGACATAGGATTGCCGTCTCCTTGTTTAAGGAGTGTGATGTTCTAAAGGGCCCCCCTATATGAGATGATTGAGATAGTGTATGGCCATACCCAGATGACTATGTTCATCTGATCTAATCATGCTCATCATATTGGAATTACAAGCTTGACCCGCTTGTCCAATAAGAACATCCAGTGGCAAAGGACACATGTATGCCGAGTGAGTTGATTCACACTTGTGCTGTGGTTTGGGTGTAGTCTTGGAAGACTCTTTCCTTTATATCGGGAGACAGTGATGTGTTGCTAGATACCCCTCACTGATCGTGATAACGTAAGTTATCGTTACCGACATTTAGAGGAAACCCTCAGGGTCGCACAATTTGATGATATGGCTTACTTAAGTCAGATCGTGTGGACTGAACTGTTTAGACTCAGTTTAAACGAGTTCAGACTCTGATTGTAAGTGAGATCTAGTCTGATCATGTTTGATTGATTGGGGCTTGAGATCGGTAAGCTTCGATCGAGAGTTTGGATGCTAGATCATAGAGATCAAGAGCATCAAGAGATGAATGGTTAGATCTTGAACCATTTGGTTCAAAGAGATCTAGACCATGGCTTGGGCTGGTTTAATGAACCGAATTGGGTTGAACCTAATTGACTTGAACCGGTTCACATGGGTGAACGTATGGTTCAAGGTGTAAAGGCTTGTTGGGCGGTTTTTCCTTCAAGTGAGCGCATGGCTTGAAAACCTTCCATTTATGGAAGTGTAACGCCATGACTTGATTGGAGAAGGCTTAACGCAAATCAGTTTTACTGAATTGTCATCTTCGTTGGACGAATGAGGATTCTAGGAGACGGTAGCTCTCGGCCAAGCGCATCTCAACACACGACAAGGACATTGGGATCTCTTGCTAGCACAAGGAAGATCCTAAAGGGTAGCCACCCCTCATCTTGTGTGTGAACTTGAAGAGGAGACCTACTTTGATCTCTTGCTTCCAAGCCGCCACCCTCTTCATGGCTTTGGTGTGAGTTCTCATCACTTCAAGTTGATCATATAGTTATCATATTCGATCTTGTTTAGAAACCCTTTTCGCCATGCTTGTTAGAATCGCAAGTTTAGGGTTTCTCCCCCCTTTTGAACTAGGGGTTCCTTCAATATCACCCTGCTCCAGGTGAATAAATGCCACCTCTCGGTCCTCCACCAAGCTATCAGGGAAGTACTTCTCGTTAAATCGAGACAAGAAGTAAGGCCAATCTACAGTCTCATGTCTTTCTTCGGCAAGTCTCACCACGCCCTTCCACCACTCATCTGCGTCAGCACGCATCATATAGGTGGTCAGACATAACTTGTCTTCGTCCGAGCACCGCATAACTTGGAAAATCTTTTCCAAGCACAACTGCCAGTTCTCGGCAGTACTGGATTCTGAGCCCCCATAAAAAGAGCTGGGACCCAGTTTCTGGAATTCACTCACAAGTGAGGCATAGCGCATGTGAGCGCCCTCCTGAGAGTCATCCCCCACCGCTCGAGTAGTAGTCTGGGGTCTCTCTTGAGTCAGCTGCTGCAAAAGCTGCTGTTGTGCCTCTTGATGCTGAGTCTGTTGTTGCTGCAGCATCTGAGCTTGCCTCTCTATCATGGCACCTTGTTGCTGTACCATGCCAGTCAGAGCCTCAATAGCGCTCGAGAAATTCGAGGGCTGCTCATCCTCGCCACTAGCATTTCCTCTGGTTCGCACCATCTTAAATTCCTACACACACATGCCATAGTCAGGAAAACAAACATAAACCTATCAGGTGTCTAGCAATACACAAACATGTTTTCCCCCCGAACTAAGTTTTAGCTAGCCAACTCCCTCTGATACCATTCTGTTACATCCCGTTATCTTAACCCCAAACAAGCAACATAATTCATAAAAGAAACAGGATGTGTCATACAAGATCGATTCATATGCTAGGTAAAACCAAGTCCAGGAAACACGATCTAAAAATTTCGAAATTCCATACATATAAATCTCCACAAAAACACAATTTCATAAAGGTACCTGCCACCACGCATTCCTTGCACTAGACATATGCAAGGCAACAGTTATATCAAATCCGTATCAAAACCATAAAATCCATAAAGGTACCTGCCACCAGGCAATACTTGCACTAGACATATGCAAGTTACAGATATATCAAAACCGATTACAAAGAATACACCACAAACCGAAATTCAAAACAAAATCACAAAATCGCTTTTATAAACTCATACCAAACACCGAAACCAGGCCAAAGCCCGCGGTGACACAAAAATCAAAACCATTTAACTGCCACAATCCGGCAACACAAATTCATATAGTTTAGCCATAGTCGGCAGCACATGTTCACATAATTCAGATATTAAGGCCACAACCGGCATCATAAGTTCATTAAGCATAAATCACGATATCCATATAATGCTAACTGCGCCCCTGCTCTACTCCTGAAAATAATGAGGGGTGAGCTACACAGCCCAGTGAGTGGATAGTCTAAATCGACCATCCATAACATACACTCAAAAATATAGACAGATTATTTTAAAAATCTTTAACAGGAACAATTATGTTAACATATAACAACATAAAGAAAACAGAAGTTATAATAACAGTCAGATGTACACACCAACATATAACAAACTCAGGTTCTAGAGTTATACTCTAAACCAACTCAGATGTACACACCAACACATAACAAACTCAGGTTCTAGAGTTATACTCTAAACCAACTAAACACACCAACACTTAATTAACCTAGTTGTCCAGCATATTCAGTAGTGACCATTATGGTCTAACCCGGCTTTGGCCTAAGCACTGGGAGACTGCAAAATTTCATGCAACACATAAACATGGACAGTGAGTAGAATCAAGAGGTGGCCCCCGCCAGGTCACGACGTGGCACTTTGCTCTAAAACACCCCATAAACACATCGATGGATTGTGTGTAGATTCAAGAGGTGGCCCCCGCCGGGTCACGACGTGGCACTTTGCTCTACGACACCCCATATCACAAAAAGAGGGTGATGACATCAAGAGGTGGCCCCTGTCCGACCAAGACATGGCACTTTGCGTCAAAACCCGTTCTCCCAAAAGGTTCCTACTGGACAACAGACACATCTTATATCATATATCACAAAGGTGGACTCCTAAGTGTCAACTAGACTCTAGGATAGTCATCACAATAATCACATCGGGCAGGCTGAACAACAACCCCCATCACAATAATCATACCAGGCAGGCTGAACATCAACCCCCTTCACATATCACAATACAGGCTGAAAATTCAAACCCTTAACATATCACATATTGACCATCCCCTTGAGTACACAGCTACACTTAGCCTTAGTCCTAACCAACACATGATCACAACAGATAATATTCGAAAATCCCATATCAACATAATTTTCGAAATTCACATAACCACATAATATTCACATATTCAAAGATCACTTAACATTCCAAAAATCATAAATCACATAATATTTAAAAATCACATAACATAGTGTAATCCTTAAGTTTCAGGCTGGTCAGTTCAGTGTAACCTTGCTATGTTATCACCCAATGTTCTCAAACATGAATACATGATCTTAGATAAATAAACATGAGTTTTATAATATTATAAGCATTTATCAAGTATCCATAAAATCAATATAAAATTTAAACATAAACTTAAAGCGTGTATTCATCAATTTGCTTTACAATTCACACATGTAATCCACGGTTAACATAACATATTATCTACTAAAATTTTAAACCTTAGTTAACATGAATTTCATACTCAAGATCAATGATTTAATGCTTCCTAAACTCCATATAAGAAATACCCTAATTTCGGTTTTCATGGAGACATACCCTAAATTCGGTTTTCATGAAAAATATCAAGATTCAATTCACAATTAACATCAAGGATTCGGTTTTTCATAAATAATTATCAAGGTTACAAATTTTCGGTTTTCATCCCAACTATCAAGATTTCGGTTTTACACATGGTAATTTTTCATGCAATCAAATTTATTATTTAACACAACTATATTGATGAAGTTCGAATAAGACACATATGGAAGGAATTAAGACACCCCACTCACCTTGAACCGTGAACACTAAGGTGAAAACTCTCCAAAAAAACGTCTAGAGCCTTGCCACCACCAATGGAAAAGAACGCCACCCAAATCAAAGATGCCGGCCAAGGAAAAGGAAGAGGAAGAAAGGAAAATTCCTCCAAGCCCTCAAGAATCGCCTAAGTTCTTCAAAAATCGCCCCAAGCCTTCAAGCCGTCGCCCAAGATTTCTTTCAAGCCAAAAATCTCGCCCAAAAACTCTACCCTAACCGAAATACCAATTTGAATTTTCGGTTTTAAATTCTTAACCCATTAACCCATTAATTCAAATCGGGTTTAATCCATTTAACCAATAATTTGAATTTTAAACCCAATTAGCGCAAACCCAATAACCCATAATTAACTAATTAATTTAACCATTAACTAACCATTCACTTAATGAAAATCCAATAAGGATTTAATTGACATCCAATAAGGATTAACGTCCAATAACTCCAATTAATTGACAATTAAATAACTTAAATTAACAAGCAATAAACTCTAATTAATTACCTGAAAATTAGCATCCAATAAGCTAGTTAATTAATTAGCATTAACATCCAAAAATCTCTAATTTAATTAACTATAATTCAACAACCAAAATCTCTAATTAATTTATCATAAATTAACAATCAATACACAGGAATAATAACACAGTCAATAATTTTATTTAAATCAAAATAATGCTTACCAGGACTTAAGATCCTTGGATCTTACACGCCCTCTGCAGCTCAGATGCGCCCACCAGGTAGCATGCGCCTGTACTAGAGTCGAACTCTAGACCTCCCACTGGTGAAGCCACTTGCTGCAAGCGCTTCTGCCATGTATGCTCTGTGCTCATGTCTAATTACTTTACATTTAATCTATCTAGACATGATTTGACTCGCAGGTCAATTACACATTAACATAAATTAAAATGTGATTCGCAGATCACAAAAATAATTTACAATTAATTAATCCAGGCACGCAGGCCCCAGCACAGCACACAAATAGGGCAGCCCACATAAGATGAAATAGACATCCAATCATGTTAAACAAACAACATGTGATCCAAACAGGAAAGTAAAATTTTTTGAAAAACCCCATGGTATCAATTTTATTTCCTTATGTGCCCTACTACCTTACAACGGTCCATTAATAGGGATCCACTCATCAGACCAAGTCAGACCCACTGCCCTTGCATGCACCAAGTCATAACTGACTTGCGTCGACCTCATGGTCAACAATGCATGCCTTAAGGGCTGAACGTCCCACATGATATCTGGCAAGCGGGTGTGACCCCGGGCCTTAATCATGATCGTTCACTGGTCGCCTCAATCAGACATCGCTACACGCCCTTCTGCAGTCGACCTATAGCCACCTCATGCTTGCGCATTGTAACATCCCTCAGATCACACCCCACACGCATACAAGTATAAATACGGGGTTTTAAAATTTTTTTACTCTTCCATTAAAACATAAGAAGAAAGCGGCATCGAAGGACATTACTACAGAACTGAAAACCGCACAGAACTGAGTAGGATCGATTACTAGGAAATAGAAATCCGGAAATCCAGAAAATCCGGCAGCAAGTATAATAATTTACTGCTGCACAGACACGCATATCCTGGAATAAAACAGATGTCCACACTACACATATGTGGAAAACACAATTTCAGATATATTGCGGAATAAGAACAATAACTCTCAAATCGGACATTTCAGAATAAGAATAATTTCAAATCTCACGAATCCAAAACTCGTATCTAACAATTAAAACGAGACAACTATAATATAATATCCTGAAAACAGGCATAAGCCCTCAGGAGATAAAACGTATCGTATAATTAAGTTAGGCACGCAGGCCTGACAGATTTTTAGAAGACAACTCTTAGAAATTAAATAAAACATTAGCATCATAGTAAATTCGTTAATTAGCTGTAGCGATCACTGTCCCAATGTCTCCCCTGAAAATATTTAAACAACGGGGGTGAGCTAAAAAGCTCAGTGAGTAAAAGACACTAAAAGCCATCCATAGTACACATCAAAAATATCATGCATAAGTTGAAATACATTTTTGTAACAAATAAGATAAATCAACTTAACATGCACACTCATATCAGAAACAAAACATAATCAAATACAGATACTTATAACATTAGGCATCAAGCATGAAGTAGGATAATTATACCAACCCCTCCCTACTAAACACACTGCCTAACACATCTATAATACAGATCGAAACAGAACTACAGAAATCAGAACTGACAGACAGAAAATCAGAATTTTCAGAATCCAAACGGATAGTCTACATCGGAAACAGAAAGGCCACAGAAGGCCTGATGACCACAGAAGGTCTGACCCCACCTCTGCCGAGGACGAGACATGCATGCATATTAGAAACAGAATGGTAGAGGAGGTATCAGTGGGTGGCCCCCGTCTTGACAGGACGTGGCACTCTGGCCTCCAAAACCCAGAACAGAATGGTAGAGGAGGTATCAGTGGGTGGCCCCCGTCTTGTCAGGACGTGGCACTCTGGTCTCCAATACCCAGAACAGAATGGTAGAGGAGGTATCAGTGGGTGGCCCCCGTCTTGTCAGGACGTGGCACTCTGGTCTCCAATACCCAGAACAGAACAGAAATAGTGTCTCATGGGTCGTAGTAGACTATCAGCACCATTACAGCGCCACAGAAGGAGGGTAAGGACACGGAAGAGTGCTACACTAGGGCATAATTTTTTTACAGAACAGATCATGCTGAAACGGAGGAGTAGAACTAACTACTACTTAATTCTTACATCATGCCCAACGTGTCTCACAAACAGAAAATGACACACCCCAATATCCAGTCCTTAACAAAATTACAATTTGCAGAAAATCAAAGCTGAACACACTTCATAATTTTTATCATTAACCAGAAGTAATATAGGAGTGAATTCCTTAGATTTCATGCAACTATACTTATTTCATGTCAAACCATTCTATGTTCTCACAAAGGTTATAACACATTCAAAGTTTCAGAAATTTCACGACATATACACAGAATAGAAATTATTCACATAACAAACAATTCAATAAGCCTAGGAATTATAGGGAAATATATATATAGAAATTCATTGCAATATTTTTCCCCAAATTTCCTAAAAACCGTGAGCCATAAAATCACTGTAAGGGGAAAAATTTTCAGAATCCTTGCAGAACATACAATTTCATGAAAATAATTCAGTCCCCTACTACAGATAGTTTTTAATTGCACGTTCGTGAAGAAAATTGACAAAAGCCCCAAAATTGACATAGCAGATTTATATTGTCAGATTGCAACATATATTTTTGGTCCAATTTCGAACCAAAGCTAGTCAATATTATATTCAAAATGAAGCTCTCCGAATCTAGTTTCCAATAAAACTGGTTTCGCAAAATTTCGAATTGTAGACAGGAAGATATAAGGGTTCGAACATAGGTGGGTCAGAATTTCAGATTTCAAGAAAACAGATTCATATATCAGAATTACGACATATATTTTAGATCCAATAACTAATCAAAAATAGGCGTTATGGGAGTCAAAATGAAGCTCTTCAAGCCTACGGTCTAATAAAACTGGTTTCACAGGATTTCGAGCTATACCTAGGGAGATATGAGAGTTCGAACACAAAAGGGTCAAAATTCTAGATTTTCAGAAAACAGATTTCGTAAGTTATATAACAATGCCGATTGCAACACGAATATAGTTCAGATGTGGTCGATATTACATAAGAATCAAAGCTGAGCGAATCTAGTTTCATATAAAATTTGTTACTTGGTGAGCCGATTTGCAACATGGCCCAATCTATTAAAATGCTTAAGCCCAAGTTAACAATAGCAAGCCCACTAAGCCTTATATACCATATAATAGTTTCTCCCACTTGCAATGTGGGACTATACTCGGTGTGAGACCCTGGGTATGCTGGGGTTATACCCCAGACCATTCCATGGATCCAGCGGGGTTCTGGGGAGGAATGGAGGAGTCTAGAGGGGAGCTAGGCTGAAGATGCAGTGAGCCTACTAGTGAAGTTAGGTTACTGACATTGTGTTAAGTATGTTTTTGCAGGTACATCGACATACTATATCCTTGGGCATGGCCTGGGGGTGCTTTGGAGTTCATTGGAGGACATTGGACTTCTTTGGTGAACCAGGGTTAGCTTAACCATGGTTAACTTAACCAGGGTTAGCCTAACCATGGTCAGGTCTCATCTGGACTTGATCAGGGTTCATCCTAGAGGCTTAAGGGGGCTGATCTAGTCTTCTTAAGGCCTTGGCGAATTTGGCTAAGTGTTTGAATAAGTGGCACATGTCTTGCATGTGCTCACTTATGAGAACATCCAATAAGGAGGTTAAGTGAGGATCCATTAAGATAAGTTAATTGGATTCCCCACTTAAGCGCATATCCATCAAGAGGCTTGGCGGTTTGGTTCATCAAGTGGGTTGGCGGGTTGGTTCACTTAAACCCTACCCGATCCACTAATTCAAATAGGGAGGCGAGTTGGTCTTTGGCGGCTAATCTCCTTCCACGCTCAAGCTTAGGTGAAAGGCTGCTTGTAGAGGCGACAAGCACCTTGGCGATCATCTTCCTTGGTGGCAAGGAAGAAGAAGGACTTCAACCGGCGGTGACTTGGCTTGGAGGCGTTGGGGACTTCTTCCTTGAGGGCGGCGACTCCTTCCATCATCTTCTTCATCACCGGTGGTTCTTGAAGAAGGGCGGCACCTTGCTGTACCTTCTGTTCTTGGCGTGTTCTTGGGCTAGAGGCGAGTCCAAGGAGGAGGACATCATCAACACAACCCTAGAGTCTTCCACTCTAGGGTCCGAACCCTAATCACTTGTGGTTAGGGGGGATTTTGGGTGGCGGCTTCTTTGAGGGAGAGGGGCTGTTCACGCATTCACCATTGTGCATAAGCGAGGAGTGGTATAACTCTGAACGAATCATTGTATTGCCGATATTCTTGCTTATATATTATTTGTGTACCTATTCCCGGGATTAGGGAATAGGGTCCTTTTGTATATCGAGTACTGATCTCGGTAGAGGATTGGTTTCCTGAGGCTTTATCGGTTTTAGGCTTTGAGTAGGCGCAAGCATTGTGCTTGTCTTGCTCAAGTCTCGTTGTGTAGACATATTATTGCTTAGGGTTAAGCAGGCCGGTAGTTACCTGATTGTTAGGTTTTGAGCAGAGGTCTATTGCTCTTTGATCTACGATAGATCACCTTGCTGTGTGCGATATCTGCCTGTGAAATCTAGTGAGTTTCAGGGCGCACAAGGTGTGCAAAGCGGCTAGTGGCAGAGGAAGAGCCTAGCCCGCCACCTTGCTTATATTGCACTGCTCAGTTCGGCCAGATAGCTCAGTCAGCTCAGAGAGGTTCTGTTGATTGGGTAGTTCTAGTTGGGAGAGTGATCTGTACTGCTGGGAGAGACGATCTTATTGTATTGAGAGCGCGCATATTGTATTCTTTATTAGACTTCCGCATTAGACGCATTGTATTGACGAGAGTGATTCGCTGACGGGTTTACACAGAGGTTGTGTAGATTCGTGCGATCACGCTCTGATTTTAGGTGCGAAAAATTGGGGCGTGACAACTGGTATCAGAGCCCACTTCCAGCACAGATCAGCGGAGATTACTGGTGTTTTTTACAGAGTTGGGACGAGTGTGTTTGGGGATATCGACGTCAGTTAGATTACTGTTTGGGGGTTGCGTACGTCGGAGCCTAGTGCCCGGGGCGTAATTCCTCAGTAATTCTGCTAGACGGTCAGTTCCGACCACTCTGAGACTTAGCCAGTATTTTCCTCAGTTTCACCTACACAGCGGATTCCAGACATTGCGCCATCTACGAGGAGTATGGCGGCGCAGGCACAGCTCGAGGAGAGGATCTCGAGGCTAGAGGCAGCATTGACCAGATTACAGCTTACTATTGGGGTTGATAGTGATGCTGATCAGGGACCCCTTAGCGAGAGGGTTAGTGCCATGAGGGACATGATCCACGATGTGCGGATTGAGTCCGAGGGTCATGTAGCCGAGTTGACACATTCCGTAGAGGAGCGGATGGCTGATTTGTCACATACTGTTGAGGGCCAGATTGGGGAGATCGGCCAGAGTGTGGAGACCATTGCAGCCGATGTCAACATTATGAAGATTGCCATGACACAGTTGGGGAATCAGGCTAGAGCCCCAGCGCCAGTAGCAGTGGCACCTGCTAGGCGCCATGTTCCAGAGCCTACACCATTTGAGGGAGCTCGGGTGGCTAAGGAAGTTGAGAACTTCTTGTTTGATATGGAACATTACTTCAGGGCGGCGGCTGTAGGAGAAGCCGACAAAATAGAGGTGTGTGCAGCCTTTCTTAAAGGCGATGCAAAGCTCTGGTGGCGGACACATGTAGCCCCGAGGACTGAGGGGGATGCACCAGAGATCCCAGATTGGGATGCCCTGAAGGCAGAGATGAGAGCTCATTTCAGACCAGCGAACACTCTGCATAGTGCTCGCGTGGCGTTTAGATACCTGAAGCAGACTGGGAGCATAAGGGAGTATGTGAAACAGTTTGGTACTCTACTGCTAGAGATACCTAATATGGAAGAAGAGGAGAAGTTTCACTCCTTCACCAGTGGCTTACATGAATGGGCATACAGAGAACTCCAGAGGAAGGGAGTTACTACCTACAGGGAGGCTGTAGCAGCTGCAGATGCCTTAGTAGATATGGGAGGAGGATCCAGATCTACTGCAGCTAGGACCACTTCTTCACCACCGAGGAGACCTACAGGACAGGGTCAGGTTAAGAAGTGGGTGCCCAATTGGAAAAAGAATAAGGGCGTGGCACACTATCAGCCACAGGCTCAGAAGAAGAAGCCACTGCCAGTTCAGCAGAGACCCCAGCAGCAGCAGGGGAAGGCTTCTACCAGCGTGACTAGCAGAGGGAAGCAGGGGTGCTTCATCTGCAACGGACCTCATCTTATGAGAGATTGTCCTAGGAAGCAGGGAGTTGCTTCATTAGCGCTGGGTAGTACACAGGAGGGCCAGGACGACCTTGGATGTGCGGGTATATCTGTTAACCCGTTGGTAATTGCAAATATGAGTGTCAGGTCTAGTCCCCTGATGTACATCGATCTTGTCCTTAACGATGTACAAATTACTGCTATGGTGGACACGGGAGCCACTCATCTGTTTGTATCAGATAGAGTGAAGGATAAGTTGAAGTTGAAAACAATGCCGTGTACCAACAGTGTGAAAACAGTGAATGCAGACCCGAGGAGAGCATCCGGAGTTTCTTATGATGTACCGGTGAGACTTGGATCATGGTCAGGGCGGGTACATGCCATGGTGACTGCTCTTGACGACTTTGATGTTATAGTTGGTATGGATTTACTTCGCAGAGCGAAGGCGGTCCCAATGCCACACTTAAACGGATTGCAGATAGTTGATGAACGATCACCCTGTTTTCTCCCTTGCCACACTGCGGCAAAGGTTGAGAGTAAGAACAAGGGCAAGGAGATTGTGGCAGCATCTATTGTAGCCAGAGGACTTCGTCGTGGTGAGACCACTTATCTGGCGCATGTCAGGGTAGTGGAGGACTTTCCTCAGACTATTTCTACACCTGTGCAGCCGAGTGGACATAGGGGAGGTTCGGCCAACCTTCCTAGTTCTAGTAGGAGCCGTGATGTTGAGATGAGTGTGGGGGCGGCGAAGATGTCTTTGGAGGATCGTGTTCAGCTATTACCTGCACCTATAGGGGAGTTGTTACAGGAGTATAATGATGTAGTACCGCCGGAGATGCCGAAGGTGTTACCACCTAGGCGCGATATTGACCATGCGATCGAGTTGATCCCAGGGGCTGTTCCACCAGCCCAAGCACCTTATCGGATGCCACCTGCTGAGTTAGAGGAACTCAGGAAGCAATTAGATGAATTGTTAGAGTCTGGGTATATCCAGCCTTCGAAAGCACCGTATGGAGCACCTGTGCTATTCCAGAGGAAGAAGGATGGGTCAATGAGGATGTGTGTTGATTATAGGGCTCTTAACAAGGTGACTGTTAAGAACTCCTATCCTATACCATTGATCCAGGATTTGATTGATAGATTGGTTCATGCCAAAGTTTTCAGTAAACTTGACCTTCGTTCCGGGTATTGGCAGGTCAGAATTGCAGAAGGGGATGAGCCCAAGACCACATGTGTAACACGTTATGGGTCTTATGAGTTTCTGGTGATGCCATTTGGGCTAACCAATGCTCCAGCAACATTTTGCAACTTAATGAATAACATCCTACACCCATTTCTTGATAAGTTTGTGGTGGTGTATTTGGATGATATTGTGATATATTCTGAGAGTCTGGAGGAACACACTGAACACTTGAGGCAGGTGTTGGCAGTACTGAGGCAAAGCCAGTTATATCTGAAGCTAGAAAAGTGTGACTTTGCCCAGAAGGAGGTGGAATTTCTTGGACACATCGTTGGGGGTGGACAAGTGAGAATGGATGAGAAGAAGGTGGCGGCAATAGTGGATTGGCCGGCCCCTATCTCAGTTAGCACCCTTAGATCTTTTCTGGGGTTAGCTAATTTTTATAGGCGGTTTATCAAGGACTACTCTAAGGTCGTAGCTCCTTTAACCGACCTCTTAAGGAAAGATGTTTCCTGGTGTTGGGAGGAGAGACACCAGAGGGCATTTTCAGATCTGAAGGAGAGGGTGACTTCAGAGCCGATTTTGAGACTTCCAGATTTTGCTTTACCCTTTGAGGTTCATACAGATGCATCGGATAGGGCTTTAGGAGGAGTCCTAGTCCAGGAGGGTAGACCGATTGCATATGAGAGTAGGAAGCTCAAAAGTGCTGAATTGAACTATTCTGCTCATGAGAAGGAGATGCTAGCTGTGGTGCACTGTTTGAGGATTTGGAGAGTATACTTGCTGGGGAGCAAGTTTACTGTCAAAACTGATAATGTAGCCAACACATTTTTCCAAACCCAAAAGAAGTTATCTGCGAGACAAGCTAGGTGGCAGGAGCAACTAGCTGAGTTTGATTTTGGGTGGGAGCACAAACCGGGGCGCATTCATCAGGTACCTGATGCACTTAGCCGGATTGCAGTTGTGACTTATTGTGGTGCATTATCCTTTGCTCAGAGTAAGATAGTTGGACTCATCAGAGATCAGGCACTGGCAGATCAAACCTATGAGAAGCTATTATCTCAAATCAGGATGGGGGTCATCCGGAGGTATTATATAAATGATGAGGGTTTGATCATGGCCAAGGGAGACCGACCTTATGTTCCATCCTCAGGAGACATTAGGCACGGTTTGATGAGTGAGTATCATGACACCGTGTGGGCGGGTCATCCAGGAGGCAAGAGGATGTATGCCTTAATCAGCAGAGCATGGTATTGGCCGGGGATGAAAGAGGATATCGAGCATTATGCTAAGACTTGTCATGCATGCCAACAGGACAAGATAGAAAGGAGGAAAGATGCAGGGCTTTTGCAGCCGTTGCCTATACCAGATAGACCTTTCTTATCAATATCCATGGACTTCATCACCCATTTCCCCAGAGTAGACGGGATGGCGTCTGTGTTTGTTGTGGTGGACAGACGGAGTAAATATGCTGTATTTGCTGCTGCACCGGAGGTTTGCACAGCAGAGGTTACTGCTAACCTATTTTTGACACACGTGGTAAAACATTTTGGGTTACCCAAGGAAATTATAAGTGATAGGGATCCTAGATTTACTGGAAAGTTTTGGACTTCCCTATTTAAGAGAATGGGTACCGATTTAAAGATGTCAACAGCATACCATCCCCAGACTGATGGTCAAACAGAAAGAATTAATGCATTACTGGAAGAATATTTGAGACATTTTGTTTCTTCTACACAGAAGAATTGGTTGAGATTGTTGGATACGGCCCAGTTTGCATATAACATACAGACTTCATCAGCAACTGAGAAGAGCCCATTTGAGCATGTGTTAGGGTGGCAGCCTATGACACCCATGGATACACTGAATAGGGGCGCAGGGGGAGAATGCCAGGCGGCTGTAGATTTTATTGAGGATAGGTCCGAGCTGTGGGATGAAGCTCGTGACAGCCTGGAAGAGGCCAGAAACAGAATGAAGCTCTATGCTGATCGGGATAGACGACATGTGGAGTTTGCAGTTGGAGAGTTGGTCCTTCTGAAACTTACACCACAGATGTGGAGAAAAACTGATGCTAAGACATACCATAGAGGCCTAGTGAGGAGGTATGAGGGTCCTTTCAGGATCATTAAAAGAGTAGGCCCAGTTGCATACAGATTGGACTTACCACGATGGCTTCAGTTCTATCCCACTTTTCATGTCAGTCTTTTAAAGAAATATCATACTGATGACAGACATCCAGACCGGGGACAGGTGAGGAGGCAGCCTGTGAGGGGCAGGATTGAGTTTGCCAAGAAGCCAGTAAAATTTTTAGACCATAGAGTCTATGGCTCAGGACCACCTGGAGGTCGTAAGATGGAGTTCCTAGTTCAGTGGGAGGATGAACTAGAGGAGGATGCTACCTGGGAGAAGGTAGAAGACATTACACAGTTTGAGGAGTTAGCCAGGGCATATGATCAGCTGATGGCATCGAGGGCGAGTGCCAATTCAGTTGGGGGAGTATTGTGAGACCCTGGGTATGCTGGGGTTATACCCCAGACCATTCCATGGATCCAGCGGGGTTCTGGGGAGGAATGGAGGAGTCTAGAGGGGAGCTAGGCTGAAGATGCAGTGAGCCTACTAGTGAAGTTAGGTTACTGACATTGTGTTAAGTATGTTTTTGCAGGTACATCGACATACTATATCCTTGGGCATGGCCTGGGGGTGCTTTGGAGTTCATTGGAGGACATTGGACTTCTTTGGTGAACCAGGGTTAGCTTAACCATGGTTAACTTAACCAGGGTTAGCCTAACCATGGTCAGGTCTCATCTGGACTTGATCAGGGTTCATCCTAGAGGCTTAAGGGGGCTGATCTAGTCTTCTTAAGGCCTTGGCGAATTTGGCTAAGTGTTTGAATAAGTGGCACATGTCTTGCATGTGCTCACTTATGAGAACATCCAATAAGGAGGTTAAGTGAGGATCCATTAAGATAAGTTAATTGGATTCCCCACTTAAGCGCATATCCATCAAGAGGCTTGGCGGTTTGGTTCATCAAGTGGGTTGGCAGGTTGGTTCACTTAAACCCTACCCGATCCACTAATTCAAATAGGGAGGCGAGTTGGTCTTTGGCGGCTAATCTCCTTCCACGCTCAAGCTTAGGCGAAAGGCTGCTTGTAGAGGCGACAAGCACCTTGGCGATCATCTTCCTTGGTGGCAAGGAAGAAGAAGGACTTCAACCGGCGGTGACTTGGCTTGGAGGCGTTGGGGACTTCTTCCTTGAGGGCGGCGACTCCTTCCATCATCTTCTTCATCACCGGTGGTTCTTGAAGAAGGGCGGCACCTTGCTGTACCTTCTGTTCTTGGCGTGTTCTTGGGCTAGAGGCGAGTCCAAGGAGGAGGACATCATCAACACAACCCTAGAGTCTTCCACTCTAGGGTCCGAACCCTAATCACTTGTGGTTAGGGGGGATTTTGGGTGGCGGCTTCTTTGAGGGAGAGGGGCTGTTCACGCATTCACCATTGTGCATAAGCGAGGAGTGGTATAACTCTGAACGAATCATTGTATTGCCGATATTCTTGCTTATATATTATTTGTGTACCTATTCCCGGGATTAGGGAATAGGGTCCTTTTGTATATCGAGTACTGATCTCGGTAGAGGATTGGTTTCCTGAGGCTTTATCGGTTTTAGGCTTTGAGTAGGCGCAAGCATTGTGCTTGTCTTGCTCAAGTCTCGTTGTGTAGACATATTATTGCTTAGGGTTAAGCAGGCCGGTAGTTACCTGATTGTTAGGTTTTGAGCAGAGGTCTATTGCTCTTTGATCTACGATAGATCACCTTGCTGTGTGCGATATCTGCCTGTGAAATCTAGTGAGTTTCAGGGCGCACAAGGTGTGCAAAGCGGCTAGTGGCAGAGGAAGAGCCTAGCCCGCCACCTTGCTTATATTGCACTGCTCAGTTCGGCCAGATAGCTCAGTCAGCTCAGAGAGGTTCTGTTGATTGGGTAGTTCTAGTTGGGAGAGTGATCTGTACTGCTGGGAGAGACGATCTTATTGTATTGAGAGCGCGCATATTGTATTCTTTATTAGACTTCCGCATTAGACGCATTGTATTGACGAGAGTGATTCGCTGACGGGTTTACACAGAGGTTGTGTAGATTCGTGCGATCACGCTCTGATTTTAGGCGCGAAAAATTGGGGCGTGACACTCGGGGTATTACAATCTCCCCCACTTAAGACTTGACGTCCTCGTCAAGCCCAAACCTTAACACATGCCCAAGAATCATCCCTTAGTCGGCAGCATGTGAGGTCAGCCCAAAGGTGGCTCCACCATCCTCGGTAGCCCTTTCCTATTGGCTTCTCACCATGCTTAGGACTAAGTTTTGCTCTGATACCATTTGTTACAACCCACTTAGTAAGCAAACTATTCATTAACTTGGTGAGCCGATTTGCAACATGGCCCAATCTATTAAAATGCTTAAGCCCAAGTTAACAATAGCAAGCCCACTAAGCCTTATATACCATATAATAGTTTCTCCCACTTGCAATGTGGGACTATACTCGGGGTATATTCTGTTTCTGTATTTTTATCTATTAAAATTTTGGGATTTTTGCCTAATTGTAGGACTTTTTCCTACAGGGCAAAAATAATTATTTTGGTTGGGGCTTCGAACCCTCAACCTTGACTTTTTGCTCCTGGAATTCTTCCACCATGGTGGCGCATATTTCTGTGTTATTGGAGTGGCGCATGGTGGTTAAGCCCAGGTGAGCCCTTAAAACTGATTTTCACTTAAGTTAACTGGGTTATTGGATCTTGGATCCGTTTGGAGTGGGAGAAAAAGAGAAATATCGTGAAGAGCTCCTCTCCCTCACGATTTTTGTTGTTTTCTTGCCCTAGCTGCCTGTAGTTGTCGCCTCTTACTGTGTTTGGCGCCTCCTGCAAATTTCTGACGCTGGTGGTGGCAGACTGGTGGTGGACGAAGTTCCTGGAGATCCCTGACCCTCTGTTGTGGCGTTTTTTTTTCTGTGGGCGATTTTCAGTGAGTAATTCGATCCTAAGGAGTCTAATCCTATTTGCAATAATTATCTGTATGAACCAAAAATCTGCAAGTAGATCCTGTGTTTTTTTTTGCTATTCTATAGGTCGGATCTGAATATGCACGATGATTCAGAAATTTTGTCTTGCTGAAAATTGTAGTCGAAATACTTTGAGATGTGTGACCGAGTTTTTGTTGTATTTGGTATCTGAATAATCAGTTTCTGCAATATTTCTGAAATTTGTGTTCTCCACATATGTGTAGTGTGGACATCTGTTTTGTTCCAGGATATGTGGGTCTATGTAGCAGTAATTTAGTATACTTGCTGCCGGATTTTTTTGGATTTCCGGATTTCTATTTCCTAGTAATCGATCCTACTCAGTTCTGTGCGGTTTTCAGTTCCGTAGTAATGTCCTTCGATGCCGCTTTCTTCTTGTTGAAAGGTCCCCACAAGGGGGCGAAACCCTAAATCATAGGCGCATATGAAGAATGAAAGCAACGGAATGGGGGTTTCTAGATCTTGCATGGTATTATGATTAACAAAACCGATTGTATAGTAGTGATAGAACCATACCATAGCCATTTCTAGATGGCGTCTTGGAAGCTAGAGAACAAGAGAGGTCTCCTCCAAATTGTCGCACACAAGATGAGGTATAGCTTCTTCTTGTCGTCCCTTGTGCTAGCAAGGATCGTCCAAGTATCCTTCTCGTATGGAAGGGATGAGATCTTCTTGGCTTGGCGAAAAACTTCCTTCTCCTTTCGTCAACACCACATGCACTCTCGAATGAGCAAGCGACGAGAGGAAGGAGCGACAATAGGCGTGAGAGAGGAGTAACGTGAGGCGATGTCACGTTTAGGAGTCATGGTTTCTAAAAATAGAAACACTCCCACGTTCATGCACTCATGCGACCATGGGTTTACCCCAAGCGCAAACTTCTCTTCACCCTTGAACCATGCACTCATTCATGAGCCGGTTCACTTTGGTTCGGTTCAATAACCAAATAAGCCAAGCATTCAGTCCAGACCATAACAAACACTTAGGTTCTTGATCTGACCGTCAATCTCTTGATGCTCCTGATCTGACCAATCTAGCATCCAATCTCTCGATCGAAGCTTACCGATCTGAAGCCCTAATCAATCAAACATGATCAGACCAGATCTCACTCACAATCAGAGATTAAATCCCTTTAAACTGAACTCAAACAATTCAGTCCACACGATCTGACTTAAGTAAGCCATATCACCAAATTGTGCGACCCTGAGGGTTTCCTTTGAATGTCGGTAACGATAACTCACGTCATCACGATCAGTGAGGGGTATCTAGCAACACATCACTGTCTCCCAATATAAAGGAAAGAGTCTTCCAAGACTACACCCAAAAACAACACAAGTGTGAATCAACTCACAAAGCATACATATTTCCTTTGCCACTGGATGTTCTTATTGGACAAGCGTGTCAAGCTTGTAACTCCAATATGATGAGCATGATTAGATCAGATGAACATAGTCACCTGGGTATGGCCATACACTTTCTCAATCATCTCATCCAGGGGGCCCCTTTAGAACATCACACTCCTTAAACAAGGAGACGGCAATCCTATGTCTATCACTAGTGCCCTAACCTGACTCAAGCTCATCATCCAAGATAGTCTACAACCATTATGTTTCAAATGATATTGAACTACCTCAAAACAATGACAATCATCATTTAGAAAACACAAGTGATCTCAAGTCAGAGGAAATGTGCCACTTGTTACATTCAAGGATTATTCACATTGTGACAAACAATTGAATATCCTAGTAGGGTCTGTCCAGTACATCCAATGTACCCATGAGTCTACATCTTATTTCATGCTCGAAGCATCCTATAAGATTAGAACACATATTAGTCTTAACCATATCAAGGCTGTCTCATGTTCACCAAGATATATCGACTAAGGACTTTATTGCCTGTCAGCTTAGCTGAACAGCTTTGAGACATTATTCAGAAGAACATATATTGCAGCAGACAATGTAGCTAACTGAATAATAACCATGCCTTTATAAACATAACAGTTTACTACATGATACCGATACAAACCCAAGGCCTCAAACATTAGCCTTAAGGGCATACCCCAACAATCTCCCACTTGCACTTAATCTAATGGTTGAGAAATCTCAAACCCATGTTATTACAGTGCTTCTCATGCTTCTGCTGCGCCAGAGGCTTGGTAAGCGGGTCTGCCAGATTGTCATCTGTATGAACCTTGCAGATTTTGATCTCGCCACGAACTATGATCTCCCTGATCAAGTGAAACCGTCTCTGTATGTGCTTGGACTTCTGGTGCGACCGTGGTTCCTTTGCTTGTGCGATTGCTCCAGTGTTATCACAGAAGATAACCAAAGGATCTGCACTCGAAGGAACAACACCAAGTTCTCTCACGAACTTACGAATCCACACTGCCTCCTTGGATGCTTCCGAGGCTGCAACATACTCGGCTTCTGTTGTGGAATCAGCAACAGTTGACTGTTTGAAACTCTTCCACACCACTGCTCCTCCATTCAAGCTAAAAACATAGCCTGATTGCGATCGGAAATCATCCTGGTCAGACTGGAACGAAGCATCAGTATATCCTTCAATACTGAGTTCTTCCTGACCACCATATATCAAGAACATATCTTTGGTCCTCCGAAGATATTTTAAGATATTCTTGATTGCAATCCAGTGTGCCTGACCTGGATTACTTTGGAACCGACTGGTCACGCTTAACCCGTAAGCGACGTCTGGGCGAGTACACAACATCGCATACATAATGGAACCAATAGCCGAAGCATAAGGCGTATTGTCCATTTCATCTTTCTCAGTCTGTGTTTGTGGACACTGACTCTTTGAAAGATTCAGACCATGTCTGACTGGAAGATATCCTCGTTTAGAATTCTCTAAATGAAATCTCTCTAGGACTTTATCGATGTAAGTACTCTGGCATAGCCCGAGAAGCCTCTTAGATCTATCCCTGTAGATCTTCACACCTAATATATAGGCTGCTTCTCCTAAATCTTTCATCTGGAAACATTTCCTTAACCATGCCTTAACTGCATGCATTTCAGGAATGTCATTTCCATTGATCAAGATATCATCGACGTAGAGGACTAGGAAAGTAATCACGCTCCCACTAAACCTCTTATATACACACGGGTCATCCTCGTTCTTGATGAAACCAAATTCAGTGACTGATTCAACAAAACGAATGTTCCAGCTTCTTGATGCCTGCTTAAGTCCATAAATAGACTTCTTTAACTTGCATATCTTATGACGATCTGATGGATCAGTGAAACCCTCAGGTTGTGTCATGTACACATCCTCATCCAGGTTTCCATTAAGGAAAGCTGTTTTTCACATCCATTTGCCAGATCTCATAATCATAATATGCAGCTATCGCGAAAAGAATCCGAATAGACTTAAACATGGCTACAGGTGAGAAAGTTTCATCATAATCTATCCCGTAGATTTGTTTGAAACCTTTCGCAACAAGCCTGCCTTTATAAGTAACTACGTTACCATCCATGTCAATCTTCTTCTTGAAGATCCATTTACAGCCTATAGGGATTACTCCCGGAGGGGGATCAACCAAATCCCAAACTTGGTTATCTGACATGGAGTCCATCTCGGCGCGCATAGCTTCAAGCCATCTCGCTGACTCCGGTCCACTGACCGCATCCGCATAAGTGAGGGGTTCATCATTATCAATGATGTAGACTCCGTCATAGCGCTCAGGCTGTCGACGGATCCTTCCCGATCTTCGCGGTTCCCGTGATATCTGAGCCTCAGGTTGTTCAATAACCTGTTCCACCGGCTCAGGCTCATCCAACTCTGCTTGATCACTTTGTCCTTCCTCTGGATTCTCATCCAGCTTTATTTCTCTCCCACTGGCCTCTTGCAGAAGAAACTCCTTCTCAAGAAATATGGTCGTCCGAGCAACAAAAACCTTGTTCTCTTTGGGATCGTAGAAATAATAACCCTTAGTTTCCTTAGGGTAACCGACAAAGATGCATTTGTCAGATCTGCTCTCTAGTTTCCCAGAGGCGAGCTTTTTGACATAAGCCTCGCAGCCCCAGATCCTGATAAATGTCAAGCTCGGCTGTTTCCCATACCATAATTCATATGGCGTCTTAGAAACGGCCTTGGATGGCACTCGGTTTAGTACTTTTGCAGCTGTTTCCAGTGCAAAACCCCAAAAGGAATATGGAAGAGTAGCCTGACTCATCATAGAACGAACCATATCAAGTAACGTTCTATTTCTCCTCTCGGACACACCATTCCATTGCGGTGTTCCTGGCGGAGTGAGCTGTGAGATAATCCCACACTCCTTTAAATAGTCAGTAAACGCATGACTTAGGTATTCTCCACCTCGATCTGAGCGAAGTGCCTTGATATTTCGGCCTAGCTGATTTTGTACTTCATTCTTGAACTCTTTGAACTTGTCAAAAGATTCACTTTTATGTCTCATTAAATAGACATACCCATATCTACTGAAATCATCAGTAAAGGTAATGAAGTACTGATAGCCACCTCTGGCATGTTTACTAAATGGCCCACACACATCACTGTGTATAAGGTCAAGTAAACCTGAAGCCCTTTGACCTTTGTGAGGAAAAGGTGACTTCGTCATTTTACCCATCAAACAAGCTTTGCATGTATCAATCTCCTTATAGGAGAATGATCCCAGCAGTCCATGATCATGCAACCGCTTAATGCGTTTCTCGTTAATATGGCCTAAACGACTATGCCATAGCAAGGTGCTGTCATCAGCATACTTGGCTTTCTTATTATCAATATTTTGTATAGAACATTCCATGTCCAACATGTATAACCCATTGTTAATTGAACCAGTTGCATAAACAATATTATCAAAAGATAAAGTACACTTTGAAATGTTGCATTCAAAGGAAAATCCCTTCCTGACAAGAGCAGGAATGGAGATAATATTTTTAGTAATACTGGGAACAAAATAACAATTGTCTAGTTCCAATACAATTTCAGATGGTAAAGAAATGAAATAGTCTCCTACAGCAACAGCAGCAACCCGTGCCCCGTTTCCAACGCGTAGGTCCACCTCATGCTGTCCCACCTGTCTTCTTCTCTTGAGTTCCTGCACATTTGAACAAATGTGAACTCCACATGCAGTGTCCAACACCCATGATATAGAAGAAGAAAACATGACCTCAGTCACATAAATACCTGAGCCAGAAGCGAAGCTTCCCCTCTTATCTCCTTGGAGCGCTTTACAGTCCTTTTTCCAGTGACCCAGCTGGCCACAATGGAAACACCTGTATTCCTTGGACCGCTTCACCTTCTACTTCAGAGCCTTGCTGTAGCTCTTGACAGGGGCTTTGCCCTTCTTCCCCTTCTTCTTGTTCCTGGAAGGAACCATTAAGACAGAGGTCGAAGGCTTTCCCTTCAGAGTCTCCTCAGTAGTGAGGAGCATATTCAGCAGCTCTGCCGGAGTACAATCGATTTTGTTCTTATTAAAATTAATAATGAACGCATCGAAAGAGGGCGGGAGAGACTGCAGAATAATATCTATAGCAAGCTCCTGATTGATGGTATGCCCCAGTTTCTCTAGAGCCTCCTTGTGCCCAATCATCTTGAGCACGTGAGCTCCCACTGGGCTCCCTTCAGCCAGTTTGCTCTGAAAGAACAGCTTTGTCAAATTATAGCGTTCTGTCCTCGCCTGTGCAGCATACAGCATCTTGAGGTTTGCTATCATGTCTATTGCAGACATATCCTCATGCTGACGCTGCAGCGGTGGCGTCATAGACGCTAACATCAGGCAAGCGACATCAATGCTATCATTGACGTGCTTTTCATAGGCTTCCCGAACCGCCCTTGCGGCGTTCGGAGCGGGCTGAGGCGGTATAGCCGTCTCGAGGACATACAGTTTCCTCTCTGCCTTAAGAATAATCTTAAGGTGTCCAAACCAGTCAGAGAAGTTCGGCCCAGCAAACTTCTCCCTTTCCAGTAGGGATCGCACATTGAAGTTCATGGTGTTCGTTGCTGCAGGTATCTACAACAATGCAAGAACAGCAAGGTCAGTATCAATGTTAAGAATCAATCAGGACTTAAGAAAGATTCTTTTTCTCACTATTTTATCTGACTGAAAAATCCATTAAACAGTCCGAAAGAGTAAACACTCTTTTAGTGAGATGGGATCCAGATTTCATACTTGGTCTCCGCATCCCGCTCAGGCGAGATAAGATGCACAGAGAGTACAAGCACTAATCTCTGGTAGGCTGTCCCAGCCAATCGCCAACCCGTGCGATTCCCCTTCATCTGGGCAGTCCAGCAGACTGTGCCAACTGAGTTGGTACAACACAATCTCTGACCCCACAGATGGCTGCCCCCATGTGCTACCATATGCGCCACATATGTAGCCTACATGGTCAAGCTTACCCGACCTACTCCCTGGACCACCACGTGCTATGCTGAGCAACGAGAAGGGATAAATCCCTACTCTGTAACACGCAGGTGTAATCCCGCACCGTCTGAAGATAGATGGACGTGCCCACTGAGTGGGTACAACACGGCTCCAACGATAGTCAGAACAGTGAGGTTTCGCGTCAGAAGGCTTACGAGCTTGATATTTTAGCGTTGGATTTTAACGGTCTTTTATCTTCCTCACTATCATGCAATTCCTATGGTGATAGCAGAAGATAAATTAAAACATGCTGTTCTACTTATATAAGCAATAAAAGAAAGCATGGATCTTATGTGGTAAAAGCCCATAGCCTAAGTAAGACCTTAACCTAACTTAAGTCTTCACTTGCTTTTGCTTCATGGGGCTTTTGCTGCTCATCTGGCCCAAACCAGGGCCCAAGCGCCATTTGCAGCTGAGGTGCGCCCACCAGGTAAACGCGCCTGGTCCCAGAGTCGAACCCTGGACCTCCCACCTGGTCAAGCCTCAAGCTGCATGCGCCTCTGCCAAGTGTGCTCTGTGCTCTTGTCTAATTAAATTACAAATTTAACTACCTAGACAAGATTGACACGCAGGTCAATTACATTTTATAAATTAAAAGCAATGTGATTCGCAGATCACAATCTAAAATTAATTTACAAAATTAATACAGGCACGCAGGCCCCAGCACAGCACAGAATTAACATGGGCAGCCCACATAAGAATAAATAGACAAACACATGGCATCAATCATCATGTGATCCAATCATTAAAATAAAATTTTTGAAAAACCCCATGGGCATCAATTTTATTTTGCTTATATGCCCTACAACCTTACAACGGTCCATTACTAGGGATCCACTCATCCAACCTAGTCAGATCCACTGCCCTTACATGCACCAAGTCCTAACTGACTTGAGTCGACCATAAGGTCAACTATGCATGCGCCAGGGCTGAACAACCACAATGAGGTCTGGCAAGCGGGTGTGAGCCCGGGCCTAACTCATGTGCGTTCATAGGTTGTCTCAATCAGACATCGCTACACGCCTGTCTGCAGCCGACCTGTAGCCACCACGTGCTTGCGCACAGGTGCTACCTGGTCAACCCATCAAGGCTGTCAGATGGTCTGATTAGACTTTTGGATCTAACCTAGGGGGTGACTTCAACCCTAATAACCCGTCTAAGGGTTTAATGCAAGGCCTTAGATCTAGTGAGTCGCGCATGTTATAATAGTTTTGATAAAACAACAACAATTAAAATGCGCCAACATACATGCGCCAAGACAAACTTACAAGTTTCGATTATGACAACTTAACATGTATTTGCGCATGTAATCAAGATCTAAGCGTTATTCACAAACAAGGATCACAAAAGGGCTTAAGCAATCATAAAACATGCGTTAACCATAGCTCTGATACCATTTGAAAGGTCCCCACAAGGGGGCGAAACCCTAAATCATAGGCGCATATGAAGAATGAAAGCAACGGAATGGGGGTTTCTAGATCTTGCATGGTATTATGATTAACAAAACCGATTGTATAGTAGTGATAGAACCATACCATAGCCATTTCTAGATGGCGTCTTGGAAGCTAGAGAACAAGAGAGGTCTCCTCCAAATTGTCGCACACAAGATGAGGTATAGCTTCTTCTTGTCGTCCCTTGTGCTAGCAAGGATCGTCCAAGTATCCTTCTCGTATGGAAGGGATGAGATCTTCTTGGCTTGGCGAAAAACTTCCTTCTCCTTTCGTCAACACCACATGCACTCTCGAATGAGCAAGCGACGAGAGGAAGGAGCGACAATAGGCGTGAGAGAGGAGTAACGTGAGGCGATGTCACGTTTAGGAGTCATGGTTTCTAAAAATAGAAACACTCCCACGTTCATGCACTCATGCGACCATGGGTTTACCCCAAGCGCAAACTTCTCTTCACCCTTGAACCATGCACTCATTCATGAGCCGGTTCACTTTGGTTCGGTTCAATAACCAAATAAGCCAAGCATTCAGTCCAGACCATAACAAACACTTAGGTTCTTGATCTGACCGTCAATCTCTTGATGCTCCTGATCTGACCAATCTAGCATCCAATCTCTCGATCGAAGCTTACCGATCTGAAGCCCTAATCAATCAAACATGATCAGACCAGATCTCACTCACAATCAGAGATTAAATCCCTTTAAACTGAACTCAAAAAATTCAGTCCACACGATCTGACTTAAGTAAGCCATATCACCAAATTGTGCGACCCTGAGGGTTTCCTTTGAATGTCGGTAACGATAACTCACGTCATCACGATCAGTGAGGGGTATCTAGCAACACATCACTGTCTCCCAATATAAAGGAAAGAGTCTTCTAAGACTACACCCAAAAACAACACAAGTGTGAATCAACTCACAAAGCATACATATTTCCTTTGCCACTGGATGTTCTTATTGGACAAGCGTGTCAAGCTTGTAACTCCAATATGATGAGCATGATTAGATCAGATGAACATAGTCACCTGGGTATGGCCATACACTTTCTCAATCATCTCATCCAGGGGGCCCCTTTAGAACATCACACTCCTTAAACAAGGAGACGGCAATCCTATGTCTATCACTAGTGCCCTAACCTGACTCAAGCTCATCATCCAAGATAGTCTACAACCATTATGTTTCAAATGATATTGAACTACCTCAAAACAATGACAATCATCATTTAGAAAACACAAGTGATCTCAAGTCAGAGGAAATGTGCCACTTGTTACATTCAAGGATTATTCACATTGTGACAAACAATTGAATATCCTAGTAGGGTCTGTCCAGTACATCCAATGTACCCATGAGTCTACATCTTATTTCATGCTCAAAGCATCCTATAAGATTAGAACACATATTAGTCTTAACCATATCAAGGCTGTCTCATGTTCACCAAGATATATCGACTAAGGACTTTATTGCCTGTCAGCCTAGCTGAACAGCTTTGAGACATTATTCAGAAGAACATATATTGCAGCAGACAATGTAGCTAACTGAATAATAACCATGCCTTTATAAACATAACAGTTTATTACATGATACCGATACAAACCCAAGGCCTCAAACATTAGCCTTAAGGGCATACCCCAACACTTGTGTTTTAATGGAAGAGTAAAAATTTTTAAAACCCCGTATTTATACTTGTGTGCGTGTGGGGTGTGATTCTGAGGGATGTTACAGATGGTATCAGAGCGATATTACTAGCAATTAGAAACTCCGGGAAAGGAAAACTCTGTTTGTGTATTGCTAGAAACCAAGATAGGATCACTCTGTTTGTGTATTGCTAGAAACCAAGATAGGATCTGATCCGTAATTGAATATTGGTTGTTATTCTACCGTGTTATGTGATGCAGGTAAAAAGAAAAATGGTACGACCAAGATCTAGCAGTAGCAACAGTGATCAACAGTCTGATCTGAGGCAGGCCATGGAGGCTATGACTGCTATGATGCAACAACAGAACGCATTCATCCAGCAGCAAACTCAGATGATGCAGCAGCAGCAGGCGCAGTACATGGAGGTTCAGCAACAGTTATTGCAGCGGCTGTCGCAGACATAGTCTCAGTCACAGTCACAACCGGCTGGACACTGTGTGGGTGGCGCTGGTTCTTCTCTGGGTGATGGCGCACATCAACGATATGCTCGGTTGGTTCGAGAGTTTCAGCATCTGAACCCGACTACATTTTATGGTAGTCCGGGGCCCAGAGCGGCTGAGGATTGGCTTTTGACACTAGAAAAGATTTTCCAGGTTTTGTGCTGTGATGATGCAGACAAGCTATGTTTGTCTGTCTTCATGTTGCGTGGAGATGCCGAAGACTGGTGGAAGGGAGTCGTCAGACTGGCGGCAACTGAATCCAGAGATGTTGATTGGCAGTACTTCATGATGAAGTTCAATGCCAAGTTTTTCCCCTCTAGCTTATCTGAGGAGCGCGAGGTGGAGTTTATTCATCTTGAGCAGGGCGACCTGACGGTGGATCAGTATGAGGCCACATTCGCTCGGTTGTCGGGGTATGCTCCTCACTTAGTCAACACCGAGGAAAGAAGAGCCAAGAAGTTTCAGCGGGGTTTGAGGAAAGACATCAGGACAAGGGTAGCTATGCTACACTTGGAGTTTTATGCTGAAGTGGTAGACAGAGCTCGCACTGCCGAGAGGTGCATTGCTGAGATGGCTGATGATACTATCACTGCATCCGCCCCTACTTCTGTGACTTACGCACCCACTCTGGGTGGTAAGGATAAGAAGAATTTTAAGAAAGAGAAGAAAGACAATAAGGGCAGATACAAACCTTATCAGAAGCCAGCCAGCACAGTTTCTCAGAACGGCAAGAAGTGTCTCCACTGTGGGAGCACTAAACATCAGGATAATGAGTGCTACAGGAAGACTGGCGCTTGCTTCAGATGTGGTAAGGTGGGGCATATGATTAAGGACTGTCCTATGCCGGATGCTAGAGGACAGGGTGAGAAGCCTACTGTGCAGGATATTATATGCCATCGCGGAGAGGGATGCTTCGGCTTCGAAGTCCGTGGTGGAAGGTACACTTTATGTGTTTAGTTATTTGGCACGCATTCTTTTTGATCCTGGTGCCAATTTATCCTTTGTGTCTGCATGTTTTGCACTATGTCTGCCTGTGTTGCCTAGGATACTTGATTTCTGTATTTCTGTTCATACACCTATGGGTGAGGCCGTATCTACAGATATAGCATATCCTGACTGTTTGATTAAGGTTGAAGGATATGATTTACCTATTGATTTGATTAGTCTTCCTATGAAAGACTATGACATCATTCTGGGCATGGATTGGCTGTCTGCCTATCATGCTACTTTAGATTGTTTTGAAAAGTTAATTACTCTGCATCTAAGTGATGGATAGCAACTGGTTATCCAAGGCCGGATTTCAGAACAGGAGCCTTTGGTGATATCTCATCTGCAGGCCAGGAAGCTTTTAGCCCAGGGCTGCAAGGGGTATCTGGCGCATGTCAAGGTGCAGACTGAGCCTGATTTGGATCTGGCTAAAATTCCTGTGGTAAGAGAGTTTACTGACGTCTTCTCTGATGATTTATCTGGGTTACCACCCAGCAGAGAAGTTGAGTTTGGTATCGAGTTGTTGCCAGGCACGGCACCGATATCTAAAGCTCCTTACAGGATGGCAACTTCAGAACTGACAGAACTGAAGAAGCAACTGGAAGAATTATTAGAGAAGGGGTATATTCGACCCAGTGTTTCTCCATGGGGAGCACCTGTGTTATTTGTGAAGAAGAAGGATGGTACTTTGCGCATGTGCATCGATTACCATCAACTCAATCAAGTGACTGTTAGGAATAAGTACCCATTACCACGTATTGATGATCTCTTTGATCAGTTGCAGGGTGCTACTGTATTCTCTAAAATTGACCTGAGGTCTGGCTATCATCAGTTGAGAGTTCAGGAGGAGGATGTACCTAAAACTGCATTCAGGACCAGGTATGGGCACTATGAGTTTCTTGTTATGCCTTTTGGACTGACAAATGCCCCTGTAGTGTTTATGGATCTGATGAACAGAGTATTTCATGAACTTCTGGACAAATGTGTGGTCGTCTTCATAGATGATATTCTGATCTACTCCAAGAATGCGCAAGATCACACTCAGGATTTGCGCAAGGTGCTGGAGATTCTGCGGCTGAAGCAGCTGTATGCTAAGGCCAGCAAATGTGAGTTCTGGTTACATCAGATTGGCTTTCTGGGACACATTATTTCTGGCCAGGGTGTGTCTGTGGATCCAGTGAAGGTGGAGGCCATTCTTCACTGGGGAAGACCAACTACAGCGACTGAGGTCAGAAGTTTTCTGGGCTTAGCTGGATACTACCGCCGTTTTGTGGAGGGTTTTTCCAAGCTGGCTAGTCCTCTGACTAAGCTAACTAGAAAGAATTTGAAGTTTGAGTGGTCTGATGATTGTGAGTCTAGTTTTCAGGAACTGAAAAAGAGACTGACCAGTGCTCCTATCCTCATCATTCCCTGTGATGGAGAGAAGTTCACTGTGTACACTGATGCCTCTGGTAAGGGTCTGGGTGCTGTACTGATGCAGCAAGGAAAGGTAGTTGCTTATGCTTCAAGGCAACTCAAAGACTATGAGGTAAACTACCCCACTCATGATCTGGAGTTGGCAGCTGTAGTTTTTGCCTTGAAGATCTGGAGGCACTATCTGTTTGGACAGACATTTGAATTGTTTACAGATCACCAGAGCTTGAAGTATATCTTCACTCAGAAAGAGCTGAATATGAGACAGAGGCGATGGCTTGAATTGATAAAGGATTATGACTTCACCATCCAATATCAGTCTGGTAAAGCCAATGTGGTGGCTGATGCTCTTAGTCGGTATCCTATGACTCAGATAGCTGCACTGCGAGTCCAGGAGTGGCGACTATTGCAGGAGTTCAGTAACTTACATCTGAGTGTGACTTCGGGTGAGAGAGGCGGTCTTCTAGCTTCTCTCAGGGTTCAGTCAGACTTACTGCAGAGACTGAGATCAGGGCAGCAGTCAGATCCGGATATTCTACGGTGGAAAGAGAGATCGGAGCAAGGCTGGGTTGAGAATTTCAGTATGTCGGATGATGGTCTCCTCAGATTCCGTGGAAGGGTCTGTGTCCCTGAGGACCCTGAGTTGAGAAATGAAATTCTTAAGGAAAGCCATTGCACTAAGTATACCGTTCATCCTGGTAGTACCAAGATGTATCAGGATCTGAAAAAGACTTTCTGGTGGCATGGTATGAAGAAGGATGTGCATTTGTTTGTGTCCAGATGTTTGACCTGCCAAACCGTGAAGGCTGAGCATCAGAGGCCGGGCGGTTTGATGCAGTCTCTCCCTATTCCTCAGTGCAAGTGGGAGCATATCAGTATGGACTTTGTGTGTGGACTGCCCAATACCAGAAGGAATCATGATGCCGTATGGGTGATTGTGGACAGACTCACGAAGTCAGCTCACTTCTTACCGATCAAAATGACTTACAGTTTGGATCGGTTAGCAAAACTGTACATCGATGAGATTGTCAGATTGCATGGAGTTCCCTTGGACATTGTCTCTGACCGTGATCCTCGATTTCTGTCCAGGTTTTGGAAGAAATTATAGGAAGATTTGGGAACTAATCTGAGTTTCAACACTGCATATCATCCCCAATCTGATGGTCAGACAGAGAGAACTATTCAGACACTTGAGGATCTTCTGAGATCTTATGTGGTTGACTGGTCTGTTGAGTGGGATCTGGACTTATCACTGATAGAGTTCACCTACAACAATAGCTTTCACTCTAGCATACAGATGGCTCCGTATGAGGCCCTATATGGGAGGAAATGCAGAACCCCTATATGCTGGGAGGAAACTGGGGATAGAACAGTGCTAAGGTCTGATGCTGTTCAGGAAGCCACTGAGAAGATTAGAGAAATTCAGAGAAAGATGAAGATTGCTCAGGATAGACAGAAGAGTTATGCTGATGTGAGGCGGCGTCCTCTTGAGTTTTTGGTGGGAGAGCATGTTTTCCTAAAGGTCTCACCTATGAAAGGTGTGATGAGATTTGGGAAGAGGGGAAAATTGAGTCCCAGGTACATTGGTCCCTTTGATATCATTGAGAGGGTTGGACCTGTGGCATACCGACTTGCTCTGCCCCCATCACTGGAACACCTCCATAATGTGTTCCATGTATCTGCACTCAGAAAATATTATTCTGATCTTTCTCATGTTCTGCAGTTGGAACCTCTTCAGCTTGAAGAGAACATGACTTTTATGGTGAAACCTCTCAGAATTGAAGATAGAAAAGAGAAAGTGCTGAGAAATAAGGTTATTCCACTTGTGAAAGTCATATGGGGAAATCAGTCTGTTGAAGAAGCCTCTTGGGAGGTTGAAGCAGATATGAGAAAGGAGCATCCTCACCTGTTCAGTGACGGGCTTGGTCAGCTTTAGAGGACTAAAGCTCTATAAGGGGGGGAGGATGTAACGCCCTCAATTTTTCTGAATTATGATTTAAGGTTAGAAATTCTGTTTCTGTATTTTTATCTATTAAAATTTTGGGATTTTTGCCTAATTGTAGGACTTTTTCCTACAGGGCAAAAATAATTATTTTGGTTGGGGCTTCGAACCCTCAACCTTGACGTTTTGCTCCTGGAATTCTTCCACCATGGTGGCGCATATTTCTGTGTTATTGGAGTGGCGCATGGTGGTTAAGCCCAGGTGAGCCCTTAAAACCGATTTTCACTTAAGTTAACTGGGTTATTGGATCTTGGATCCATTTGGAGTGGGAGAAAAAGAGAAATATCGTGAAGAGCTCCTCTCCCTCACGATTTTTGTTGTTTTCTTGCCCTAGCCGCCTGTGGTTGTCGCCTCTTACTGTGTTTGGCGCCTCCTGCAAATTTCTGACGCTGGTGGTGGCAGACTGGTGGTGGACGAAGTTCCTGGAGATCCCTGACCCTCTGTTGTGGCGTTTTTTTTTTCTGTGGGCGATTTTCAGTGAGTAATTCGATCCTAAGGAGTCTAATCCTATTTGCAATAATTATCTGTATGAACCAAAAATCTGCAAGTAGATCCTGTGTTTTTTTTTGCTATTCTATAGGTCGGATCTAAATATGCATGATGATTCAGAAATTTTGTCTTGCTGAAAATTGTAGTCGAAATACTTTGAGATGTGTGACCGAGTTTTTGTTGTATTTGGTATCTGAATAATCAGTTTCTGCAATATTGCTGAAAATTTTGTTTTCACCCAATCACATGGTTATGACTAAATCAGGTTATCACCTGGGTATGGCCATACACTTTCAGTCATAAAACTGTTGGGGAATGCCGGGTGTAATTTAAAATTTTGCAGTCCCAGGACGCAGCGGAAGAAGCATTACACCCGAAACACATTCCAGTCCCAAGGATCCATGCGAGGGAGAGAACACAAGGATGTGTTAGGGTTAGTACCTTTATTGCTTGTTAGGATGAAGGTGCCAAGTTGAAGACGCCCAAGTGTTCGTCCTCTACAAGTATCCACGCGTCGACTCCTTGATTGTTGCTCCCTTCCACGCTTGGTGCTAGCCTCGGGAAGAGAATCAAGCCTTTGTCACTCTCTTCAAATCTTGCACCACCTCCAAGGTAGAAAGCGCCAAGAAGAGATGAGGAGGAAGATGATGCGCCAAGTACTTCCTTATTCTTCTTTGCTTGCGCCACCTCCAAGGTGCGCCTATGGCCAAGGGACGATGAGGGCTTGTGGCAAGAAGGCGCCACCAAGCTCAAAGAATCCTTGCGCCAAGAAGATGAGAAGAAGAACAAGAAGAACTTGCTTGCGCCTTTGATGGAAGAAGGAGAGCTCCAAGCCCTCAAGTTGTCGCCACCTTAAACTTCCAATTCTCTCCAAGAGATGTCGCCACCAAGCCCTTCTCCAAGTTGCGCCAAGAGGAGAAGAAGGAGAAGAAGGCTTGCGGCTACAAAGAGGAGGAAGGTTGCGCCACCTTGATGTTGTCGCCCTTTGCCCTAGCTCACACCTCTCTATGTTTGTTCACACCTCCAAGGAATCGAACCAACCACCAAGAGGGGGCGGCAAGGGTCCTATTAATAGGACAAGAGGCGGCAAGGTCAATGGCTAGGATCATGCCAAGTGGGCGGCTAGGATAAAGGAGTCTTGAGGTAAGGAAAGTCTCCAAGACTTTACCATAAACCTCATTCAACCTATCCTAATTTGCCCTATGGCCATATCAGCCCAAGACATGCCTTAGAGGCATGCATTCCATCCAAGGAGAAGGGCTAGGCGCAACATCCATGAAGAATTCGGCTAGGGTGGTTTCTTGGGAGAAATTAGGGTTTGAGGTAAGGTAAGTCTCCAAGACATTACCATATTCCTCACCCTACTATCCATATGCGCCCAAGAACTTCCCATAAAAGTTCTCAAGCCATATCAGCCCCAAGACTTGCCTTAGAGGCAAGTATTCCATCCAAGGAGCAAAGGGGGAGGCGCCTAATGCTTCCTTATGAAGCAACATGCGCCCACTTCACCCCATTATGCCCTTGGCGCCAATGGGGTATAATTCTTCCCCATTATACCCTTATTTGCTTATACTTCTTCATGATAACTAATTATTGGGCCTCATTGGATAATGGGCTAGCCCAAACTTCATGGCATGAGTTGATTAAGCCATTGGATCCAATCCAATGCAACCCTAATCCAAATGTGACCAATCTAGGTCAATTTCGGGTCAACCTGCCAAAAATGAAGTTTGGCTCCAATAACTTTCTTCCAACTCATCAGGCCCATTGGCGCTGATGAAATCTTCCAAATGGATCCAAGTTATCCAATAACTTGATCCAAAGGCTTCTGATTAAAGCAACGTCAAGAGTCTATTGCGTGTGACCCCGTAGGATCCATATGACGATGGCAATGATGTAAACATCATAAGTAGTGAGGGGTATCTAGCAACACATCACTACTACCCATGTCATAGGACTTAAGTCATTATGGCAACAACTCCTATCAAGCAACGAGGATTCCCATTGCATTACAGATCCCTTTGCCTAAACTGATATCCTGCCATTGGATTAGTCTCAAGTTTATTATCCAATGCATTGGTCATGACTCAACAAGTGTGGCCACACTCTCCTGTCATGCACCAATAAGGTGGGGCGCCCCGAGTGGATATCATGCTTCCTCTGAAGGAAGGGGCAAATCCTACTATTGGTCATCCATGTCTCTATATGACTTATGACATGCCCAATGACAGTCGTTTTAGTCCCCCTGTTGGGGTATGCCCTTAAGGCTAATGTTTGAGGCCTTGGGATTGTATCAGTATCATGTAATAAACTCTTATGTTTATAAAGGCATGGTTGTTATTTAGTTTGTTACATTGTCTGCTGCAATAAGTGTACTTCTGAATAATGTCTCAAAGCTGTTCAGCTGGGCTGACATGCTATAAAGTCCTTAGTCGATATATCTTGGTGAACATGAGACAGCCTTGATATGGTTAAGACTAATATGTGTTCTAATCTTATAGGATGCTTCGAGCATGGAATAAGATGTAGACTCATGGGTACATTGGATGTACTGGACAGACCCTACTAGGTTATTCAATTGCTTGTCACAATGTGAATAATCCTTGAATGCGACAAGTGGCACATTTCCTCTGACTTGAGATCACTTGTGTTTTCTAAATGATGATTGTCATTGTTTTGAGATAGTTCAATATCATTTGAAACATAATGATTATAGACTATCTTGGATGGTGAGCTTGAGTCAGGTTAGGGCACTAGTGATAGACAAAGGATTGCCGTCTCCTTGTTTAAGGAGTGTGATGTTCTAAAGGGCCCCCTGGATGAGATGATTGAGAATAGTGTATGGCCATACCCAGGTGACTATGTTCATCTGATCTAATCATACTCATCATATTGTAGTTACAAGCTTGACACGCTTGTCCAATAAGAACATCCAGTGGCAAAGGAAAAATGCATGCCTTGTGAGTTGGATTCACACTTGTGCTGTGGTTTGGGTGTAGTCTTGGAAGACTCTTTTCTTTATATCGGGAGACAGTGATGTGTTGCTAGATACCCCTCACTGATCGTGATAACGTGAGTTATCGTTACCGACATTTAAAGGAAACCCTCAGGGTCGCACAATTTGATGATATGGCTTACTTAAGTCAGTTCGTGTGGACTGAATTATTCAGGTTCAGTTTAAAGGGATTTAATCTCTGATTGTGAGTGAGATCTGGTCTAATCATGTTTGATTGATTAGGGCTTGAGATCGGTAAGCTTCGATCGAGAGATTGGATGCTAGATCGGTGAGATCAGGAGCATCAAGAGATCGACGGTCAGATCAAGAGCTTTAGGGTTTAATGTGATCTGGACTAATGGCTTGGGTCGATTGGTCTATGAACCAGACCAAATTGAACCAGCTCATTGAGTGAGCGTGTGGTTCAAATAGAGAGGAGTTTGCGCATGGGGTAAACCCATGATCGCATATTGAGAGGTGGCATGCTATTTTTAGATAGCACTTCTCTAGACGTGACCATCACTCACGTTCACGCCTAAGGCGCCCTCATCTCTCGTTTCTCCTCCTCTCTCGTCGCCAACTTGAGTATTCGGCTTGCACTCTCGTGTGGTGAAGAGGTTGACGCAAGGAGAAGGAAGTAATCGCCAAGCAAAGGAGATCTCTCCCCTTCCATTCGACAACGACTTCTTGGAACCTTGCTAGCACAAGGAGCACCAAAAGAAGAGTAGGCGACATCAATTGTGTGCATCACCTTAGGAGAAGGAGCATTTGCGCCTTTCCTTCCAAGACACCATCTAAGCGATGGCAATGGTAAGAATCCCTTTTTCATTGGAAGTTGAACATGTTACATGCTATGCGATCCTGTTAGAAACCCTAGATTCCGCTAGAGGTTTTGTTGCACCTCCTACTAGGGTTTCGCCCCCCTTTGTTTAGGGGACTTTCACCCCCAATTACGGAGAGACGTAAGACTGTATCAAAGCAAACCCATCATCAAATCTAGACATGAATACCTCAAGTCTAAGGATCAATGCAAACCTCTTGCATGTGAGATTGACTCGTTGACTAGACAAGTCAATCCTCACGGTGGATCACTCCAGTGCATCCAATGCACCTGTATGTCTGTGTTACTGTGCCCTGCACCTAACCAGCCCATACACCAGTCTCACATGTACCAAAGCTGTCCCATATCTGCTAAGGTACTTTGACTGGGGATAGCTTGTGAGAATGGATCCAATCCAAACTCCTGGGACATTATATATGCAATTCAATACATCAACGCAGGTAAAGCAATCTGCATAATAACGACCATGCCTTTATTGATTATATCAATTTCATTAATTCTATCAAAGTACATTCAAGCAATGCCTGACCATGTCCATACATTGGTCTGTAGGGCATATACACCAACAAAAACCATAGAGGAGCTCCATGGATATCATACTTCCCTTAGGAAGGGGCAAATCCTATGTCTGTCCATTGACCTTCTCATATGGGTCGTGACATGCTCAATGACAACCGTTATGACCTCCCAACTACGGTGAGGTGTTAGGTTGTATCAAAGCAAGTCCCTAACCATATAGAATGGTCAATGACCTCAAGTCAAGGGATCAATGCATCTCCTGTCACTTGTGAGGATAACTCATGACACCAAGTCATAGCCTCACAGCGGGTCGGTCCAGTATATCCACCACTGATATACCCATATGTCTGCGTTAGCACCTCGTGCCTAACCAGCCCATATACTAATCTCACAAGTACCAGAGCTGTCCCATATCCAGTCAGGTACATCGACTGGGGACAATCATTTGAGCACAGATCCAATCTGTCTCCAGGGACATTATCATGTAAGTACACAATCGCAGGTGTAGACAAACAATGATAACGACAATGCTAGAAAGATATATATATGAATATCAGAATCAAGTAGTACAAAGATGGACCAAAACTAGGTCCTAGGGCATATACACCAACAATCTCCCACTTGCACTAAGACCTAGAGGTTGAGCAACCTCAACCCCATATCTCTAGTACGACCATCATGCTTCTTCTACGCCAAAGCCTTGGTCTGTTCTGTGGGTCCACTAGATTGTTCTCTGTGTCAACTCTGCTAATCTTGACATCACCTCGATCAATGATCTCTCTGATTAGGCAAAATCTCCTAAGTATGTGTTTGGACCTTTGATGAGACCGTGGTTCCTTAGCATGTGCAGTTCCCATTGTTGTCATAGTAGAGCTCAATGGGATCCATTGCACTTGGAACCACCTGAAGTTCAGAAAAGAACTTCCTGATCCAAACAACTTCATTGGCTGCCTCAGAAGCAACCACATACTCAGCTTTGGTTGTAGAGTTAGCTATGGTGGATTGCTTGAAGCTCTTCCAGCATACAGCACCTCCAACCATCTTAAACAAATAGCCGGTCTGTGATCTGAAGTCGTCAGGATCAGACTGGAATGACTCATCAGTGAAGCCCTGCACACTGAGCTGTTCCTGTCCCCCGTAGACCATATAGAATAAATCCTTAGTCCTTTTCAGGATACTCAAGGATATTCTTTACAGCCACCCAGTGCTGCAGACCTGGATTGGATTGGTATCAGCTGGTTATGCTTACAGCATAAGCCATATCTGGTCTAGTACACAGCATTGCATACATGATTGATCCCACTGCCGAAGCATAGGGAATTCGACTCATGTTATTCCTCTCAGCCTGTGTTGTAGGACACTGGCTCTTTGAGAGAGTAAGGCCATGTCTCACTGGAAGGTATCCTTTCTTGGATTGCTCCATGTTGAACCTCTCCCGGACCTTATCAATGTGGGTACTTTGACTAAGGGCCAAGAGCCTCTTGGATCTATCCCGGTAGATCCTCATGCCTAGAATGTACGCAGCCTCCCCTAAGTCCTTCATCTCGAAACACTTCCCTAACCATGTCTTCACAGCTTGAAGACTAGGGATGTCGTTTCCGATGAGCAGTATGTCATCGACATACATGACTAGAAAAGTCACCAAGCTCCCACTGAATTTTCTGTATACACAGGCGTCATCTTCACTTTTGATAAAGCCATAATCTCTCACAGCTTCATCAAACTGAAGATTCCAACTTCGAGATGCTTGCTTTAATCCATAAATAGATTTCTTTAGCCTGCAGACCTTACTAGCATCTGCAGGATGGATGAAGCCATCAGGTTGTGTCATAAACACATCCTTAGTCAGCTTCCCATTAAGGAACGCTGTCTCCATGTCCATCTGTCATATCTCATAATCATGATATGCAGCTATAGCAAGCAGAATCCGAATGGATTTGATCATGGCAACTGGCGAGAAGGTTTCATCACAGTCCACCCCGTGTACTTGTTTAAATCCTTTAGCCACCAGTCTACCCTTATAGGTAGCTATATTGCCATCCATGTCTGTCTTCCTCTTGATGACCCATTTACACCCTATGGGTTTTACCCCATCAGGCAGCTCAACCAAATCCCAGACTTGGTTAGCCGACATGGAATCCATCTCGGATCGCATGGCGTCAAGCCATCTCTCGGAGTCCGGTCCACTGACCGCCTCATCATATGTTCTGGGTTCATCCTCAATGATGAAGATCCCATCATGTTGGGTCGGCAGTGACCCATACCTTTCAGGTGCACGACGAATTCTCCCAGACCTACGCAGGACCTGTGTCTGAGCCTCAGGTTGGCTAGCAACCGGTGCAGGTGGCTCAGATTCCATCTCTTTGTCTTGTGCTTGCACTTGGACCTCATCCAAGTCAAACTTCCTCCCACTAACTTCTTTCATGAGAAATTCTTTCTCTAGAAAGACAGCACCCCGAGCAACAAAAACTTTATTCTCGGTTGGGACATAGAAGTAGTATCCTTTAGTTTCCTTAGGATACCCCACAAACACGCATTTATCAGATCTAGGTAGCGACAAAGGGCGGAATTCAATTTTCGGGCGGATTCCGGCGAGATTTCATGTAAAAGATCAGTTTGATTACTTCTTCTTCATCGTCAGATCAAGGGGAAGCATGTTAAATTGTTGTCTTAGCGATTTCTTTGCAAATTTTATGAGATTCCTACTTGTTCATCATACAAACATGTTTTCCTTTAAGAACATGACTTAGTAGATCTTAATTTCGGGATTAATGGCTTAGCCCGCTGACAATTATAAATTGATCAGAATTCATGCTCTTTTTATATGAATATATTATCATGATTTGATTGAATTCGTGTTTACTTCGTAATTTACCTTGGCCACGTATAATTGCGTATTAGACGTTGCGAGAAGTACCGAGAGGTGAATCGCAACGTCCAATCTAATTCAGTCGAACCTACGAATCCAATCACAGGAGTAGATTGGATTCGTCTGAAGGATTTAACTAGCTTTTCATAGAACTTAACGGGTTTGGTTAGGTTAACTATCACGATAGTAGGTAGTTAACTTAATTAAACACCATATTACGCTCTGTAAGGAGGTAATATGTACATTAGGAAAAGTTCCTTTCATGATAGATATTTTCTATTGATTGAGTAATCTTTAAATGATTCATACTTGTTAGTGTGGTGAACCCATGACATCCCAATCTTTTAAAATTTGAATCCTCTTTAAAGCTGCTTTTGAATTGTTCGTGCTTAGAAGTTCAACACAACTACTTATTCGTTTTGCATAGATTTAAACAAGTCAAAGAGTCGATACTTAACTACGTAATCCTCATTGGGAACGATATATTTCTTTATTACTTCGATAATTCCGTGCACTTGCGAAACATATCATTCACCAAGCCATTGGATCCAACCCAATGTAATCCAAGGTCAAACGAGGCTATATTCGCTACCAGCATGATCTATTACTACCTGGGACAAGCTTTCCAGAGCCTTTTTGAACAAATATTTCCCACCAAGTAAAACTATGCAACTACGCAATAGGATCACTTGCTTTGCACAATAAGAGGGAGAATCACTGTATGACACCTGGGATCACTTCAAGGGGCTCCAACGTATGTGCCCACACCATGGACTCCAAGCATGGGTTCTAATCCATATGTTTTATAATGGATTGGATTATAGTACCATGTTGATGGTGGACGCTGTTGCTGGAGGAACAATCATGAGCAAAGGCATGGAAGGGGCGACAGCTCTACTTGAGGATATGGCCATGAACCATAACCACAGGTCGAGTGAGCGAGGTACTACTTCCACGGGGTTTGGTAAGTACCATAAAGATTCCTTAACATCTCTAGCAGCAAAGGTAGATTCATTAGCACATAAGTTAGATTTTTTTTCCTTTCCCTCAGTTGTCGTTAATGTAGTTTCTTGTGAAGTGTGTGGTGGAACAGGGCATAATTCATCTGACTGTCAACTTATAGCTTCATCTCAAGAAGACTCTAATCAGGAGCAAGTTAATGCCTTGGGGAATTTCAATCAGAGTCCAATGAATGACCCATATTCTACAACCTGCAATCCAGGATGGAAGAACCACCCCAACTTGTCCTACAAGAACAATCAAGGGCAAGCTCCTCCTCAGTATCCTCAGTAGAATAATAGGCCACCACCGGGCTTTCAATCAAGACAATATGGATAGCCCCATAAGTCAAACATGGAAACCATGCTAGAAGGAATTGTTATGCAACAGAAGAAAAGCACTGATGACCTCGGTGATGCTATCAAGTAGCTGACATCTCGAGTGGATGCCTTGGCTACCCACGACAAGATGCTAGAGAACCAGATAGCTCAGCAAGCGATTTCTACTAGTAGGCCCATAGGGAAACTTCCGGGACAACCTGAGATGAATCCAAGGGAGCGTTGTAATGCGGTCACTATTGTGAGTGGCAAGAACAATGATGCACCTAGAGAGTCTATCGAGGATTCTGTGGACAAACTTGAGGACATTAATCTTGAGTTAGAAAACTGTGAGGAGAATGGGGAGGAGTTGAAATATGTAGGCTTGCCTGCATACGTTCCTCCAATCCCTTTTCCCTAGAGGCTATTTGGAGCAAATCAAGGAAAATCTGATATCAGAAAGTCTGTGGTGAAAGGCGACCAGGTAAGTATGGACATAGACATAATAAAGGTAAGAGATCTTGGAGACATTTCAATTCCCTGCCAAGTTGGTAAGCTTTTTGTTGAAAATGCTTTATGTGACTTAGGATCGAGTGTTAGTTTGATGCCTTCATATATGATTGAGAAAGTAGGTGGTGGAGAATTTAAATCTTCTGAAATTTGTCTTCAATTTGCTAATGGTTCTGTTCAGCAACCTCTAGGAATTTTAGAGAATGTGTCTGTTAAAATTGATAAGTTTTCTAGGTAGACCATTTTTGGCAATTACAGGAGCTATAATAGATATGTTACTTGAGAAGTTAACGTTGAATTTAAATGACAGCAAATTGGTCTGTGATTTTTCTTTAAGGGCTAAGAAGCTTTATTTTACAGGTTCATGTCAATCCTTTGAAGTGAAGGAGGATAAATTTGATGAAGGAAATATTTTTGAAGTCGATCAATGTCCCTTAGAATATCTGGGAAAGAATAAGAGGGACAAGAAAAAGAAAGATGGAACATGGGAATTATCTCAAGCTTTAAAGTTAAACCCATGTAATGATCTAGAAAGGCGTGAAGAACAAATATTGCCTATTATTCATTGCGCCTCCTATCCACCTGAAGGATGATGAACATTATTTTGGCCAAGCTAAGGACGTTAAATAAGCGCTACCTGGGAGGCAACCCAGAGGCTCTGAATTTTGTTAATTTCAGTAATTTTCCTTTAAGTTTTGAATTTTTTATGATTAGTTTATTAGCTTTGAATTTTTAATCAATTTTATCAATATGTTATGATGAACTTTTCTATAAGAAAAACACTCTAAATTTGTTGTTTTGCATGCAGGAATTTTTTGGAAATTTTTTGAGATTTTTCTCGCAATGAACAAATTCAAAACGCAAGATTTACGGGTGAAGCCGTGAATATCGTGCAGCCGTGCTTTTAAATATAGCTGGGACTGTACATTGAAGAAGAATTGCGGCCGAAGCCATAAAGCCTTTACGGACCGTAAGTTCTTACGGTTTAAACTTAACAGGCGACATAGGGTTTTACGCTTACGCTCGTAATTTGCTGATTTTCGACGATTCCTTCCGCGAACGGCGACGAAACCCTTCCGCCTACCTTACCCTACTTCCAACGAGTGATTTCCGATGATCATCCATCGAATTTTCACCAAATTTTGTGAAGAAGCACCGTTCGTTCGCCGACCCGCTAGAGTTCATTTTTCGAACAATTTGAGGCCGATTTCTGCACAGATTTGTGAGCAAACTCTTCCTAAACTTGATTTTCAATCTCAGCACTAGATTTGCCTACTTCTAGCATCAATTTAGAGCCTTTGGATTGGATTTTTGGATCAATTTTCATTTGAGTTTTCACGGGCGCTTTCTGAAGTTACTATAGCATTACGGTTTTTGAAATACATTTGCATATATTGGATTGTTTTGATCGACATTATGGGTCCGAGGAAATCAGTGAGGACCAGGCCCAATGGGGCGGTGAGGTAGGAGAGTGTGCGAGGACCGTACCCTCCTAGATATCCTAGATATAGGATGGTTCACGGAGTACTCCCGGAGAGATTCGAGCTTGTACAAATGTCAGTCGTGGAATCTCCGATACCATTCGATTTATATCTTCCTTCCGATACACCATGGGTGTATCCGAGTGTTTCTAATGAGATTGACATTGAGAGGACATCTTCAGCTCCTAGCACGTCCTCAGCACCCAGTACATCATAGACAGCAGTGCCAAAGCCAGTTAGCCCTCCAGAGTTGGAGAATAAATCAAAGAGGCCTACTGATAGGCCAGAGACCCGTGATCGGAGGATCGCTAGACGGTACGCTAGGAAGCGTACCGGTCGAGCTACTAACACTTGGGGGACGAGAGTTACCAGACCATTATCTCCAACTGTAGAGACAGCTGAGACATCTATAGCACCCCCAGCGCCAGCACCGACAGTAGTTGATGCCACTCCAATAGATGTAGAGGAGTCCACCACACCTATGCCTCCTACTGATTTACTAGAGTCTGCAGTTCCTGGCGATATATAGGATATGGAGGTTGACACTCCAAATGACACTGTCCAGACTCCTGAGATTCCATCACCCTCCTCAGCCCAGGGAGATCTACCTGTCCCTGAGGCTGCTACGCCAGTATTGCCAGATCAGGAGGAGGGATCTCCTGAGATATTTGCGGACATATCGGAGATTTCAGTGGATATACCAGAGCTCCGCTCTCCTCCATCAGTAGTGCATGAGCCATCTAATGTTAGTGAGCCAGCACCACCAGCATCATCTGAGGCACTGCATACCACTGAGATGCCAGTCACTGCACCACCATCGGCATCACCAGAACCATCACCTGAGATTCACTTACCTTCCCCCGAGCTATCCTCAGGACATTTGCTTGCTGCATCCCCAGAGCCATCATCTTCTGATCCATCTCCTGCTATACCAGGGCCTGAGATACCAGAGAGGAGACGCACACGATCACCACCCCCTGTACTTACTCCTTACCCTGGGGAGTACTTAGCATGAGATATTGGGACAATTAGACACTACAGTCCCTAGGATTGTTCGATGACGTCCAGTGGATGTTCACAAACATAGGGTGGTAGGATTTCTATTATCGGAGGCATCCCACCTATGTTCAGCTCACATTGGAGTTTTTCAGCTCTTTCCAGATTACACTGTGGAACCATGATGATAGAGACCCAGGGAGGATGTCATTCCGGTTGGGGAACCGGGAGCATGTACTCACTCTGGACCAGGTTAGTCATATTTTTGGGTTTCCCTCGGACGTGACTAGACACCGCCCTCGTGAGTATTCTGATGGGACTTTTTGGCGAGAGATATCTGGTGAGGAGGGATTTGACCCAAGGACCGCTAGAGCCACGCGTCTATCCAGCCAGGTTTTCAGATACGTCCATCGAGTACTCGCGCATACTATCTTCGGACGAGCAGAGACCGACGGCATGGTTAGATCCTCAGCGTTATTTTATTTATGGGCCATGATGAGAGGACTTCATGTCAGCACCTCATTTTACCTGATGAAGTGAATTCAGAAGGCTGCTAGGGCGCGGAGAGAAGTCTTAGTTTTGGGAGGTATGATTACTACGATTGCCCTTGCCCTTGGTATCAACCCCTCGGGGTTGAACGAGGCAAAAGTTAATCCCATACTTGATATGGATGCTTGCGTTGCCATTAAGATGATTACGAGGCTTGGGAGCTCATATCATCTCATGTTCAGGCACATTGAACTATACTACGGTTCGTGTTCTGTAGAATTGGATCGTGGTTCCCACTCGTGGGGGAGGTCCTAGAGAGGTAGCTTCACCTCCATCACCGCTGATGACACCAAAATTTATAGTAAATTTCGTGCCATTTCATGAGTATTTTCATGTCATATTCATGCTCTTTTACTTATTTTTATGCTTTTTATCAATTATTGCAGAATCTACACATTTTCTTATTTTTGATGATTTATGGTAAAAAGGCACTATTTTTGGGCATTTTCAAGCAAATTCAGATGCATGGATGAATTCCCACCATCAAGAGAAGATTACATGTTAAATTTCACGCAAATTGGAGCTTCAGACCAAATTACGGCACTATCGTAATCACAGTTACGGTACCGTGGTTTCACTGCACCAATAGAACAAACCACGGTACTGTCGTAATTTCTGAGTGCTGCCATATTTTGGGATGATTTTGAACATAAAGTTTCACAAGAATTACGGCACCGCCGTAATGGATTTCATGGGCCGTATTCTTGGCTCAATTTCGTACAGAAAGTTTGATGGATTTTACGGTACTACCGTGACCAAAATCACGAGCCGTATTTCAAGTCGACCTTTCACCCAAGAGATTTGATGAAAATACGGTACTACCATAATGGATTTCACAGTACCATAATTCCAAATGATTTCTGTACCGAGAACTTCTGCTGAAATTACGGCACTACCGTAACGGTTTTCACGGCCGTAATTACAACCCAGATTCGCTATTTTCTCAGACTGTTTGAAGCCCGATTCTTGCGCGGATGATTTCAGACGATCCATGCCATCAATTGAAGAATGGTAAAAAGGGAAATATTCAGGAGATGAAGGAGAGGCGGCACACATGAAAAGCCCTAATTTTCATCCATGATTCAGAGAGAAATCGAGTTCTTCACTGTTGCCCTAGGTTTCACCGCCGGGAAGTGTACAGTGCATCTCCGGCCATGAAATTTGAGGGGAAGCTGTGCATAGAGGAGGAGAAGATACCCAGAAGTTTCAGAATGAAAGGAGATCAATCGGAGGAGAAATCAATGGAACACTCATCGCCGACACTGTTCATCATCGAAATTATGGCTGTAATTTCTATTACAGTCGTGCTGTAAAGTTGTTTTCCCCTTTCTCTTTGATTTCTGATCCTCTGATACTATGGATTATCGTAATTCTTCAACTATGCTAGCTTGAACTCTTTATAGGACATGGGGGAGTAATTCCCCTCAATTTCTTAATGACTAGACTATTTTTATTTTCGTCATGATGATTTTACTATGGTAATTCTACTTATGGGATGATTGCCTTTAAGTCTCCATAGATTTTTATTGTTAGCATGTTTTAGAGTTTTAGCAATATGGACTGAAAAGTGATTTGCTAGGAACTTGGAACCCTAAAATTGAATGTTCGGAACTCACCGTAAGAAATTAGTTTTGTTCTTATTTCTCGATTTAAAAGTATATTGTCATGTTAATAATCTAAATCTAGGATTGAGTTAATGAGATAAACATGATAATACTGTGAGAAATCAAGTATTGGATTGTTGGAAAACCTTAAGTAGAGCTTGTGAAAATTATAGTATGAAATTATGTAGTTTTCACTCGAGATGATTGATTTAGAATTCGGATGCATGAAAGTGATCCTCGAGTTCTTTATCAATGATTTACTTATCTTCGGCATTGAATAGATCTTGCATGAAAGTGAGGATCGGTTCTTTGTAAATTGTCTGTGCAAAAGCGAGATGATTTCTTTATGAAGTAAATTATATCTTTATCGTGATGATCAACCCCCCTATCACAATTGCCCCTTTCTTAGCTTGGGCAACCTTATCCATGTGCTTGATAAGAAAGAAAGCTACATCAACTGGATATCCATGTAACATCCCCCATAAGAAATATAACTCAGATTGACGGACCATGTCGTCACTATCTCCTCTCCCAAAAACTGTGTGGGCCAAAACTCTATGTACATATTTGATACAAGGATTCAAAATCGTCGAAGCACGAGCTGAGACTGCAGAAAAGTGATTTTGACTAGTGATTTAATTCCAGAAAACATTCTGTATGAAACCCACTGGTACTTGGGTGTATCCTCATGATGATAAGTGAAAGATGGTCTGGATGTCTCTCAAAGTGAGTTTCCTTTCAATGTTGGCTAATCTGAAAGTAATTTCTCCATCAACATGTCGGTTAGTGAACTCATCAAGTCCCATATCCAGACTACTCAAAAACTCCAAAACCAAGGGAAGGTACATGGGCGGTGTCTGATAGGACCAAAGTTGTTTGGCGTGTACCTAGCACTAATCCTCGGCAACGGCGCCAAAAACTTGATAGGATTCCGCAAGTGCACGGAATTATCAAAGTAATAAAAATATCGATCCACAGAGACCTTATTGTTAATTACCAAATAATTGTTTTCTCGCTAGCTAAGTAAACCGAATATGACGAAAGTAAGCAGTATAGATAACACGAAGGATAATCAGAGAGATAAACATGGGACTAGGGTTTCATCCACCTTGATTTCAATGATAAGATATAAATAAAAGGTTCGTCAATCAAATCTTGCTAAAATAAAGACCTAATTTACTTCATAAAAGGATTATCTCACTTTCGTGCAGATAACCACGCAGAGATAAATCCTCACTTTCGTGCAAGACTTATCCCAGGCTAAAGATAAGTAAATCATTAATCAGAGAATTCAAAGATCACTTTCGTGCATCCGAATTCTAGGTTGATAATCTCTAGTGGAGTCTCAAGGATCACTTTCGTGCATCCGAGTCTTTACACTAGTTTTACTCATGGATCTCCAACATTCCAATCCTTGCTTTCGCACAAGATCTCTACGTTTGAAAAATAGACTCGATCTATAGATTCATGTTATAATCATGGCAATTAATTTACTAGAACAGATCAAATTAGATCTAACCTAAGGAAGGGATCCTAACATGCAATTCTAGGGTTCCAAGTTCTTAAGCAAATCACCTTTCAGTCTCATTGCGAAAACTCTAAAAACATAATTAGTAACATGGACTTATAGAGAGTCTAAGCACAATCCATCACAAAAGTAAAACTATCATAGCAAAAATTATCATGACGAAAATAGAAGAGTTATCTAATCATTAAGAATCAAGGGGATTACACCCCATGTCCCAAAAGAGTGTTAAGCTTGCATGGAGGAAAAAATACAATGAATCATAGTTTAGAACAATTAGAAATCAGAGAAGGAGAAAAAAAACAACGTTACAACACGGGTGTAATGTAAATTACACCCGTAATTTCGTGATGAACAACGCTGTCACCGCTGTTTTGTTGATTCCTCCTCCGATCGCACTCCAAATGCTCTGAAACTTCTGTGGCATCTTTCTCTCCTCCAGACGAAGCGTCTGAGTGAAAATCACGGCCTGTGGTGCCCTCTACGCCTCTCGGCATGAGGCCAAACCCTAGCCACTTCTCTGGCGATATCTCCCTTGATACTAGATAAACATTCCTCCTTCCACTTCGTACGCCTTCCCCTCTTAAAGATGAGTCCGCAGCAACTTTTAGATCCTAATTTGGAGCTCTAGATCAAACGTTATGGCCCAAACAAGTTTCAGCCGCGGAAAACTCACGATTTTGACTGGAAATTATAGCCGTGTAATAATTTACGGCAGTGCCGTAAAATCATTCTGTGAACGCTGAGTCAAAATTATGGCCCATGAAATATTTCTCAATGGTGCCATAAAATTAGACGACTTCTCTGGTCTAAATCAGCTGGGAATTACGGCCCGTAAAATGGGTTATGGAAGTGCCGTCAAATCTACAAAGTTCTCTGTTCTGAAAGCGCTAAAAAATACGGCAGTGCCGTAAAATTAGGAAAACTTTCTGTTTGAGAAATCACCAAAATACGGTAGTGCTCTCATTTTACGGTAGCCGTGAAAAATACGGTACCGTAAAATAGGTTACGGCACTGCCGTATTTTGCAAGGTTGCTCTGTTTTGCGTGAAATTTCTTGGGTGATCTCCTCTTGATGATAGTAACTCTTCTATGTATTTGATTTTTCTTGAAAACTCCTTAAAACAGTGACTTTTTACCTGAAAATCATGAAAAACCAAAACAGAAGTAGACTATGCAATATTCGATGAATTTGACATGAAAACAAGTAAAATATCTTAAATCTAGCATGAAAAGATATCCAAAATGATACAAAATATACTATATATTTTGGTGTCATTAAAATACATAAGGCTCAAACTTTGCTTGTCCTCAAGCAAAAATCAAAACTTGATTAAAAGAATAACCTTTTCATGCTCAATAAATTTCTAAAATACAACCCATCAATGAAAAAAATTCTATCAATTGATTTACAAAACTTCAAGTAAACATATCATCCTTAGAACTCAACCCTCTAGATCCACAACTCAATCAAATAAAACTTTGCATCTTGTATAATAAATAGAATTTTCAATCTCATGATTTCACCCAGTTTTCAGTTCAAATCTATCATGCTTCTGTTTACAGGAATTAGGTTTCCAAGATCTTTTTCCACACATGACTTTTTTTTGTGTATTTTGTTTGTTTTTGTAACGATGGCATGTACCCACTTAGATATGCACTTTTTATTTTTGACTTCAACTCTTGTCTTCAGTACCACTGTCAATTTTACACAGTGCCAAGTAGAGGAGTTTTATTATTTTTCACTCTCATTATTTTTCATGCATAGACTTCAACCCATGTCTTAGGTACCACTATCAATTTTACATAGTGCCAAGTAGGGGAGTCTCTCACTATTTTTATGGATCTTGTATTCTTTCTTCCCAACAAATAGCAAAATAGACTAAAGATCTACTAGGTTGATCAATTGATATCAATTCACAAATCATACTCATATGCTCATTTTATTTAAAGGAGTAGTTTCACCTTTAGATCTTATTCATCAAATAACACATCTACCCAAAATTTCATGCATCAACCAATGTCAAATTTCAAAAATAGATATGCATTGAAGAAATAAATCTAACATGATAGGGTTTTTCTCTAATCACAAGTATAAATACTCACATCATCAAGGAAGACATTTTATCAATAAATCATGCCATCATATAGTAGAAAGTGGATCATATGCTTTCATCAATTTTAACAACACATTTGAATAATATCAACATCAAAACAATGAGTTCCATATATCCATAAAATCATTTTTCAAGAGAAAACCAATAAGTAGTATAAATATGATAAAGTCAAAGATGCACTATATGAAATAGTCATTAATAAGAGAGTGCAAGTGATACTCACAAAACTATATAGATCATGCTCAATCATTGTCGGGCCAATGCAGCTGGGTCCAAAGATATGCCTTTTGAAAATTTTCTGCAAAATTTAAGGTACATTATGTAGAAACCCCTTTCAAGAGGGGGGGGGGGCGAGAACCCTAAACATGCACAACCGAAACCTTTGCATGGCGGAAATTAGGGATTCAAGAATCGCATGTATGATATATCATCAACTAGATGAAAGGTTGCTAAAATCAACAAAGGGTCATACCGATGCCATAGTTTAGATGATGCCTTGGAAGCAAAGACTCGATTGGTTCTTCTCCAAAGGAATCGCACACAAGAGGAAGAAGGCCTACACTTCGATCGCTCCTTGTGCTAGCAAGGCACCAAAGTGTCTTTGATCGCTTGTAGGGGTGATGAAAGACTTGCTCGGCTTTTTCCACTAGACTTCGGCGTGAGTTCTCTTCTCTACACCCGAGAGTCCGCGAGAGGAAGAAGCGAGACAACGATCCACACGAAGTGGAGACGTTCAGCCAAAACGTGGAGACGTTTTTACACTTGAAAAACCGACTTTCCAATTATAGAAAGTCTTTAACTCCAAAACGTTTTGCGTTGAACTATTCGAAACTCACTTATTCACATTGAACCAAGCGCTCAATCATGAGCCGGTCCAAGGTCTTTGGTTCAATGACCAAACCGAATTAGCCCAAGCATTAAGTCAAGATCGGATTAAACCCTAAGGTCCTAGATCTGACCATTCATCTTCTGATGCTCCTGATCTGATCGATCTAGCATCAACACTCTCGATCGAAGCTTACCGATCTCAAGCCCTAATCAATCAAACATGATCAGACTAGATCTCACTTACAATCAGAGTTTCAATCCCTTAATCTGAACTGAAACAATTCAGTCCACACGATCTGACTTAAGTAAGCCATATCATCAAATTGTGCGACCCTAAGGGTTTCCTTTAAATGTCGGTAACGATAACTTACGTTATCACGATCAGTGAGGGGTATCTAGCAACACATCACTGTCTCCCGATATAAAGGAAAGAGTCTTCCAACACTACACCCAAACCACAGCTCAAGAGTGAATCCATTTCACTAGGCATACATGTTTCCTTTGCCACTGGATGTTCTTATTGGACAAGCGTGTCAAGCCTGTAACTCCAATATGATGAGCATGATTAGATCAGATGAACACAGTCACCTGGGTATGGCCATACACTTTCTCAATCATCTCATCCAGGGGGGCCCCTTTAGAACATCACACTCCTTAAACAAGGAGACGGCAATCCTTTATCTATCACTAGTGCCCTAACCTGACTCAAGCTCACCATCCAAGATAGTCTATAATCATTATGTTTCAAATGATATTAAACCACCTCAAAACAATGACAATCATCATTTAGAAACCCAAGTGATCTCAAGTCAAAGGACATGTGCCACTTGATGCAAACAAGGATTATTCACATTGTGACAAGCAATTGAATATCCTAGTAGGGTCTGTCCAGTACATCCAATGTACCCATGAGTCTACATCTTATTCCATGCTCAAAGCATCCTATAAGATTAGAACATATATTAGTCTTAACCATATCAAGGCTGTCTCATGTTCACTAAGATATTTCGACTAAGGACATTACAGCATGTCAGCCTAGCTGAACAGCTTTGAGACATTATTCAGAAGTACACTTATTACAGCAGACAAGGTAACAAACTGAATAACAACCATTGCCTTTATAAACATAAAAGTTTATTACATGATACTGATACAATCCCAAGGCCTCAAACATTAGCCTTAAGGGCATACCCCAACACATTAGGCTCACATAAGGCTCAGATCAAAAACAGTCTTAAAATTTAAGGTACATCTCAAGCCTTTTCTTCACCATGTGAAGAGCTGAGATGTCATTCCGTGTGAGGAGAATATAATCAATCTTCTAGAACAAGAAATACTATTAAGGTGCTCCCACTGATCTTCTTGTAAACACAGGCTCTTTTAAATATGCTTGCATAACACCATGCATATCTTTATGGCCTTGATATGAAAACCTTCTGGCTATTTCTTTATAGATATCTTTTTAGACGTCCATGCAAGAAAGGCAATTTTCATAACAACACGTCATAACTAATCATGCAATTATAACATGCAGATTCCTAATGGACTTAAAACTCAGCTATTGGTGAAAAATTTCATCATTATCCACCTAGTGGATTTGCCTGAAATTTCTGTTCACTAGCTTGCCTTTCAAGGTAACAATATTATCTTCCATGTCTATCTTCCTAGAAGATTTATTTACAGCCTATGGGAATTACTCCTTTGGCAGCTCATCCAAGTCCCATACTTGATTAGCAGACATGGAGTCCATTATGGTTCTCATGGCCCTTAGCCATTTCTTGGAATCTGGTCCACCGACCGCTTCCATTTCCTCATAAGTCTTAGGTTCATCCTTGATGAAAAATTCATCATGCCCAGCATATCGAATCGATCCAGACTTATGTGGTTCCTGTGTTACTTGAACCTCAGGTTGACTTTCAACCTGTATGTGAGATTTTGCTCTCCATCTGTGTCTAATTATATTGTGGTTGATTCTAGACCTTGTCCCAATCAAATCTACTCCCACTGGCTTCTTTTAAAAGAAATACTTTCTCAAGAGAGACAGCAGTTTGAGCAACAAATATTTTGTTCTCTTTGGGATAGAATTAGCACTCTACAGTGCACCACAAACACATACTTTTGAATCACTGCACATTACATTCCCAATTCCATTGAAGAAATGGGATATTTGCAGTTCGCAACTCAAAAGCTAATTCAGACACTTTCTTATAGAGTGGCAGTGCATCTGTTTGCATGGCATCATAGTAGTATATTTGCATGACTATTCAAAGATGGAACCACATCCAATGTGTTCCTTTTTCTTTCTTTGAAATTCACCACACAGTGGTGTTCCAAGTAAGCTGTGAGATAATCCCCACACTCCTTAGGATAGTCATCAAATTTTCCACTAATCACCTTGATCCAATCAAAGTGCTTTAATAGATCCTCCAATTTGACTCAATACTTCATTTCTTGGATTTCTCCAAAGTTCTTAGGTTGGATAAGGCATACCCACACCTGATGAAGCATATAACATCTCTTAGTGCTTGTTTACATGGGTCCACATACATTGCTGTGTAATAGATCCAACAAGCCACTTACCCTTCAACCCTTTACGGTGAAGGCAGCATCTGTCACATTGTTCCTTTGAACTAGGCTCACATGTATCATAATCCTGAAAGGATAATGATCCCAATAGTCTATGGACCTTTGGATGTGACCATTGTTCTATGGTTCAAGAGACAATGCTATAAGAGGGTGTTTATTAAATCATTGGATCTGATCTTGTGTTACATATAGAACCACAAACTGTTTCACTTCAATAGAACATCTATTTAAATAAAATATCATTTATTATTTCAAACTGAAATCCTTTCCAAAAGGAATGATGTTCTAATACATAAGCTAATACATAAAGTTCTAGATAAAGTCTTCAAGGCAGTGAGATGATATCAACAGCAGCATCCAATGCTCCGTCCCTGACCCGAGAGTCGATCCCACCAAGCCTTATGGTCCCACTTCTTTTGAGCTCCTGCACATGTAAAACATATGTGAGCCTCACATGCGGTACCTAGTACCCATGAATAAGAAGTAGACATAAAGACCTCGGTAACACAATACCTGAAGCGGATGGATCACATCCCTTCTTCTTTGCCATGCTCTTCTTGGCCATTAATCCTCTTCGAAATACCCATGCATTCCCAGTCTTCCGAAGTATTAGCTTCGAAGATACAGAACCATGGTCATTCTCAGATTTAGGCAAATACTCTGAACATCCAACAGAACTTTCTTGATCTTTGTCTATAGAGCATGGTGTGAAGAGACCTTTGAGATGTATGATAAGATCATAAATCCCCATCTCATCACACTCGACTTTGACCTCTGGGGTCATGCACTCTAAGACAAGAGCAGTGTACTGTTCATTATCTTCACAATGTTCAAGATAGACATTCCACTCCCACTCAGTAGTGAAATACACACTGGGCTGGGATGGTGGTCTTTCAAGAAGATGCACCTTATTCTCTTGTTCCAGTATCTTGGACAAAATTTTGAACCAATTTGTCCAATTTGTCCCATCCAATTTATTTTTATAAAGTTTCAATCTTAGATCAGGATATGCCATCTACAATAAGCAAATAAGTAAAATAAGTACTATGATAAAACATTTAACAATGACTTTAAATTAAATGCTATGCTCCCACTACTTCCAAAACAAGTTGAGAACTCTCAAACTCAACATGGAAAGAGGTGAGTAGGATCCTAATTTCACATGAGGTCTCCGCGACTCACGAGGGTGAGTTGGGATGCACAGAGTGTCTCATGCTTCCTTAGGTAGGCATACCAGCCAATTGTGCCGTGCACAACTCCTCTTAGTTAAGACAGACTAGGCGCCCTGTGTCCAGCGAGGGCTGGATACAACACATAACCCTATCCTCTCAACAGCTGCCTCTAGTGATTCATCATGTCAGTGACATATGAAAAACTAGTCAAGTTTGGTCCTAACCGTTATGCCCAGGGCCAACGAATTCCTTGCGAAGGCACGCCCAGGTTAAAATTGGACTGGGGAAATCTTTGTCACCACACACCTTCTAAAGATAAGTGGGTGTGTCCCACGAGGGTGGGAAACAGTTCACAACACCACCGATCGATAGTTTGATGAGGGCTACGCGTTAGAAGGCTATCGACTTGATATTGTATTGAGAGTTTTTGCATGTTTGTTTTATTCTTTTCTAGCATGCAGTTTTCCTATGGTTATGGCAGCAAAGGAAGAACATCACAGGCATGCTATGGATAGAATAATAAACCATCACAGGCATGCTAGTTTGGTCGATATGGTCATAGCCCTTTTCATACATATAACTTGTCACGAGCCATGTGACATGTTATCATGCATCCAAGGGTTGCGAGTCCCTTTAGCAGATCAGCCCATGCCAGAAGCCGAAAGCAAGCATCCCTTCCTCCAACCGCAAATCCATCACCACGCTTCCAAAGCTGGCGCCACTCTGAAATCGGTTGAAGAAGACACCTTGTTGTTTTTGATGAACCTTAACCTATCTTATGTAAACAATTCTACATCTATTCTAAGGAACGATGAAAATTTTACATCAAGAAGGGGGAGAACCACACGCAGGTGGTTGAAAGATTTTACAAGCATTCATCACAGGTGGAAACATGCTTCCACATCACAACACAGGAGGGCACTCACTATGACCATATCAACCCATGGAAGAGACAAGTGGCGCATATATAAAATTTGAAAAACCGGAATAATCAAATTTTATCCCCTTATGCGCCAACTCCATCCAAAGCACTCTCTCAGTTAAATTTATGCTAAAATTGGGATCAAGTTTCATGATGATTTCATGGACCCTATCGGCTGGCAATTTTGTCAGATCAAGAGACCCGGCCGGTCCGAAGACACAATGCCCGTCCTACTTGACAAAACCACGTGCGCCTTCGGTCTTAAATCAAACATAAAACAAAATCAAATTTTGGCCATAAATTGAAAAGAGAGGTTTAGATGAAAAACGCTTTCTACGTGAAACGCGCATGGATAGAAGAAAAATTTTCCAAAAATTTTTCATACAAGCAAATATACACCTTGTGTTTCTCGCAAGTAGCTCTGATACCACTGTTAGGGAATACCGGGTGTAATTTAAAATTTTGTAGTCCCAGGACGCAGCGGAAGAATCATTACACCCGAAACATATTCCGGTCCCAAGGATCCATGCGAGAGAGAAGACACAAGGATGTGTTAGAGATGTACCTCTTTTGCTTGTATAGTTGCCGAAGCCATGTTGAAGACGATCAAGTGCTCGCCCTCTACAAGTATCCACGTGTCGAATCCTTGATCGTTGCTCCCTTCCACGCTTGGTGCTATCCTCGGGAAGAGAATCAAGCCTTCACCTCACTTGCGCCACCTTCAAGAGAACTTGCGCCAAGGAGGGGATAGGGAAGATGCCGCCAAGGACTTCCCTCTTCTTCTTTGCTTGCGCCACCTCCAAGGTGCGCCTATGGCCAAGGAACGATGAGGGTTTGTGGCAAGAAGACACCACCAAGCACAAAGAATCCTTGCGCCAAAGAAGAGAGGAAGAGGAAGAACTTTCGGCTCCAAGGAAGAAGATTGCGCCAAGCCTATTGCTCTCGCCCCTTGCACTCCAAGTCTCTCCAAGAGATATGTCACCTCTCCAAAATGTTGTCCACTTGAAGAACAACCACAAGAAGGGCGGCACGGGGTCCTATATATAGGACAAGTGGCGGTTTGGGGTGGGCCAAGATCTTGCCAAGTGGGCGGCTAGGATGAGAGGGGTTTGTGGTAAGGAAAGTCTCCAAGACTTTGCCATAAACCTCATTCAACCTATCCTTATTTGTCCAATAGCCATATCAGCCCAAGACATGCCTTAGAGACATTCTTTCCATCCAAGGAGAAGTGGCTAGGCCCAACATGCAAGAGGTATTCAGCTAGGGTAAGGGTTTGAGTGCATGTAGGGTTTATGAGGTAAGGAAAGTCTCGAAGACTTTACCATAAATCTCACCCTACATGTCATATGCGCCCAAGCTCTTTCCAAAAGAGCTTTCAAGCCATATCAGCCCCAACCCTTGCCATAGAGGCAAGGTTTTCATTCAAGGAACAAAGGGGGAGGCGCCTAATGCTTCCTTATGAAGCAACATGCGCCCACTTCACCCCACTATGCCCTTGGCGCCAATGGGGTGAAACTCTTCCCCATTATACCCTTTTTGCCTCTAATCTCTTCATGACAACTTATTATTGGGCCTCATTGGATAATGAGTTAGCCCAAACTTCATTGCATGGGTTGATTAAGCCATTGGATCCAATCCAATGCAACCCTAATCCAAATGTGACCAATCTAGGTCAATTTCGGGTCAACCTGCCAAAAATGAAGTTTGGCTCCAATAACTCTTTTCCAACTCATCAGGCCCATTGGCGCTGATGAAATCTTCCAAATTGATCCAAGTTATCCAATAACTTGATCATAAGGCTTCTAATTAAAGCAACGTCAAGAGTCTATTGAGTGTGACCCCGTAGGATCCATATGACGATGGCAATGATGTAAACATCATAAGTAGTGAGGGGTATCTAGCAACACATCACTACTACCCATGTCATAGGACTTAAGTCATTATGGCAACAACTCCTAACAAGCAACGAGGATTCCCATTGCATTATAGATCCCTTTGCCTAAACTGATATCCTGCCATTGGATTAGTCTCAAGTTTATCAATCCAATGCATTGGTCATGACTCAACAAGTGTGGCCACACATTCCTGTCATGCACCAATAAGGTGGGGCGCCCCTGAGTGGATATCATGCTTCCAATAAAGAAGGGGCAAATCCTACTATTGGTCATCCATGTCTCTACGTGACTTATGACATGCCCAATGACAGTCGTTTTGGTCCCCCAATTACGGAGAGATGTAAGACTGCATCAAAGCATATCCATCATCAAATCTAGACATGAATACCTCAAGTCTAAGGATCAATGCAAACCTCTGCATGTGAGATTGACTTGTTGACTAGACAAGTCAATCCTCACGGTGGATCACTCCAGTGGATCCAATGCACCTGTATGTCTGCATTACTGTGCCCCACACCTAACCAGCCCATACACCAGTCTCACATGTACCAAAGCTATCCCATATCTGCTATGGTACCTTGTCTGGGGATAGCTTATGAGAATGGATCCAATCCAAACTTCTGGGACATTATATATGCAACTCAATACATCAACGCAGGTAGAGAAGTCTGCATAATAACGACCATGCCTCTATATAGAATAATAATTCTATCAAAGTACATTCAAACAATGCCTAACCATGTCCATACATTGGTCTGCAGGGCATATACACCAACAAATCAAAGGATCAAAATCTATCAGAAATTTAGGGCATCAGCAGAAAGAAGTCTACTCAAATTAAAAACTGCACAAACTGCACAAAAGTTAATAAAATTCAAAAAGTTGCTATGTGTCCTAGAATGATCAGAAAATATTTTCATGAAAATAATTTATCCACAAGATAGAATGACACATGTTCTTTCAATCCCAAGTGGAAAATCTGGGTTTCAAGTCACCGAAGCAAAAGTGCTAGTCAGAAC
>CM050449.1:77154615-77342577 GCA_027563935.2 Costus lasius
TTCAGGCTTTCTACAAGAATCTAAAAACTAATTTACCTTATCTTGAATAGTGTATGAAGAATCATCATTGCATACCTTATCTCTTTGAGTTGCCCAAGAATTATGATAAAAAGACATATTTTCAAAATCTATCAAGAATAGATAATCCAACACCACTCAAATAAAAACCCCCTTTTTTTCAGAATATATATAAAAAAATAGAAAATATAAAACACAAGCGAACTCAAAATTTCAAAATATCACAGTTCTGCCACAACTATGAAAATATCCAAAACCTGCAAAAACAAAAAAAACACAAAGTTAAATCTAAAAACAAATAAAACTTAGTCTAGCAATACTAACAACTATTTTGATATTAACAAAACTAAGGTCCCCGGCAACGGCCCCAACAACTTGATAGGACCAAAGTTGTTTGGCGTGTACCTAGGACTAATCCCCGGCAACGGCGCCAAAAACTTGATAGGATTCCGCAAGTGCACGGAATTATCAAAGTAATAAAAATATCGATCCACAGAGACCTTATTGTTAATTACCAAATAATTGTTTTCTCGCTAGCTAAGTAAACCGAATATGATGAAAGTAAGCAGTATAGCTAACACGAAGGATAATCAGAGAGATAAACATGGGACTAGGGTTTCATCCACCTTGATTTCAATGATAAGATATAAATAAAAGGTTCGTCAATCAAATCTTGCTAAAATAAAGACCTAATTTAGTTCATAAAAGGATTATCTCACTTTCGCGTAGATAACCACGCAGAGATAAATCCTCACTTTCGCGCAAGATTTATCCCAGGCTAAAGATAAGTAAATCATCAATCAGAGAATTCAAAGATCACTTTCGTGCATCCGAATTCTAGGTTGATAATGTTGGGGTATGCCCTTAAGGCTAATGTTTGAGGCCTTGGGCTGTTATCAGTATCATGTATAAACTATGTATATGTTTATAAAGGCAATTGTTGTTATTCAGATTGTTGCATTATCTGCTGCTGTATGTATACTTCTGAATAATGTCTCATTGGTGTTTCAGCTTGGCTGACATGCGGTATTGTCCTTAGTCGAGTTATCTTGGTGAACATGAGACAGCCTTGATATGATTGAGACTAATATGTGTTCTAATCTTATAGGATGCTTCGAGCATGGAATAAGATTTAGACGCATAGGTGCATTGGATGTACTGGACTGACCCTACTTAGGATATTCAATTGTTTGTCACAATGTGAATAAATCCTTATAAGCAAGCAAGTGGTATACTCCCTCTGACTTGAGATCACTTGTGTTTCTAAATGATGATTGGCATTGTTTTGAGGTAGTTCAATATCATTTGAAAGATAATGGTTAAGGATTATCTTGGATGGTGGGCATGACTCATGTTAGGACACTGGTGATAGATATAGGATTGCCTCTCCTAGTTGGAGTGTGATGTTCTAAAGGGCCCCCTGGATGAGATGGTTGAGAAAGTGTATGGCCATACCCAGATGACTATGTTCATCTGATCTAACCATTCTCATCATGTTGGAATTACAGGCTTGACAGGCTTGTCCAATAAGAACGTCCAGTGGCAAAGGGAACATGTATGCCGAGTGAATTGGATTCACACTTGTACTATGGTTTGGGTGTAGTCTTGGAAGACTCTTTCCTTCATATCGGGAGACAGTGATGTGTTGCTAGATACCCCTCTCTGATCGTGATAACGTAAGTTATCGTTACCGACATTGAAGGAAACCCTTAGGGTCGCACAATTTGATGATATGGCTTACTTGTGTCAGATCATGTGGACTGAATTGTTCTGGTTCAGTTTAAAGAAATTTAAACTCTGATTGGAAGTGAGATCTGGTCTAATCATGTTTGATTGATTAGGGCTTGAGATCAGTAAGCTTAGATCGAGAGAATTGATGCTTGATCATAGAGATCAAGAGGGTCGAGAGATGTGTGGTTAGATCTTGAACCATTTGGTTTAAAGAGATCAAGACCATGGTGGGTTCGATTTGGTCTTTGAACCAAAAAGAATTGAACTGGTTCACTTGGTGAACGCATGGTTCAATTGAGAGAGGAGTTATCGATGGCTTCAAGTGGAGTTAAACATGGGGTTATGGACTTACTATTTTTTGGAAGCCGTTTTCTTTGAGAAAACGCCCCCACGTTCGAACGCCTATCTCTCTCTCGCCCCCTCTCCTCTCGTGTGGATGATCTTCACGACAAGAGGAAGTTCGGCCAGCAAAAGGGAGAAAGACATCTCCTCAAACACGATCTAGGACTCCTTGGATCTTTGCTAGCACAAGGAATACAAGGAAGAAGTCATCATCTTCTTGTGTGCGATTTCCTTTGGAGAAGAGCCGCTCGCCCTTTCTTCTTCCAAGTCGCCACTTGATCAATGGCAATGGTAACGCATTTTTTTATGGTTGCTCATATTATCTTGCCTCTCGATCCTATCAAACCTAGTTTTTCGCCTATGCAAGATCTCCTAGATGCGCATGTGAACTAGGGTTTGACCTTCAATTGGTATCAGAGCTAGGGTTTTTGGCTTGATATATATGATCGCCATCTTGTTGTGATCCATGTTTGTTTTATGCGTTGGATAGATCTTCATGATGTCATGCAAAAATACATGCTATATGTTAGATGTAAGCTTGCGCATGTAATGTTTGTTTGCGCTCTTCATCATAGTTTTCGACCAAAATATTATCATGCGTGCCCCCTCATTTAGATCTATCTAAGCGCCTGCTTTAAACTCTTAGACGGGTTAACAGGGTTGAAGTCGTTAGTCAAGTCTGGACCCAACAGCCTAATCAGACCATCTGACAGCCTAGATGGGTCGACCAGATAGCACCTGTGCGCAAGCATAACAGGTGGCTATAGGTCGACTGCAGAAGGGCGTGTAGCGATGTCTGATTGAGGCGCCTAGTGAACGATCATGATTTAGGCCCGGGGTCACACCCGGTTACGAGAAATCATGTGGGACGTTCAGCCCTTAAGGCATGCATAGTTGACCATCAGGTCGACGCAAGTCAGTTATGACTGGGTGCATGCAAGGGCAGTGGGTCTGACTTGGTCTGATGAGTGGATGCCTGTTAATGGACCGTTGTAAGGTAGTAGGGCACATAAGGAAATAAAATTGATGCCATGGGTATTTCAAAAAATTTTATTTTCTGTTTGGATCACATGTATGCATGTTTGACATGTTCATTGGGTGTTTATTTAATCTTATGTGGGCTGCCCTTATTTTTTGGTGTGCTGTGCTGGGGCCTGCGTGCTTGGAATTAATTTATAAATTTTACTGTGATCTGCGAATCACACTTTAATTTATGAAAATGTATATTTGACCTGCGAGTCAAACCATGTCTAGATAGATTAAAATGTAATTTGATCAGACATGAGCACATGAGCACACATGGCAGAGGCGCTTGCAGTCAGTGGCTTCACCAGGTGGAGGTCTAGAGTTCGACTCTAGAACAGGCGCATACTGCCTGCAGGGCGTTTTGGCACGAGCTAGGCCAGATGAAATGTAAAAGACCCATAAAGAGCTCACGTGAAGACTTTTGTAAAACTAGGGTTTTACTTAGGCTTTTATGGGCATTTACGACATAAGATAATTGTGCTTTCTACTTATTGTTTTAAGTAATATTAGCACATGAATGTTTATATTCTTCTGCTATCACTATAGAATTTGCATGATAGTAAGAAGATAAAAGGACCGTTAAAATCCAACGACCATATCAAGCTTGATTGCCTTCTGACGCGAAACCTCACTGTTCTGACTATCGTTGGGGCCGTGTTGTACCCACTCAGTGGGCACGCCCAGCTATCTTCAGACGGTGTGCGATTACATCTACATGCTACAGAGAAGGGATTTATCTCTTCTCGTTGCTCAGCATAGCATGTGATGGTCCAGGGAGTAGGTCAGGTCAGCTTGACCATATAGGCTACATATTGAGCATATGATAGCTGTATGGAGGCAGCCATCTGAGGAATCAGAGACTGTGTTGTACCAACTCAGTTGGCACGGTCTTCTGGATTGCCTAGATGAAGGGGAATCGCACGGGTTGGCGATTGGCATGGATAGCCTACCAGTGACTAGTGCTTGAACTCTCTGTGCATCTTATCTCGCCTGAGCGGGATGCGGAGATCAAGTATGAAATCTGGATCCCATCTCACTAAAAGAGTTTCACTCTTTCGGGCTGTTTTATTGGATTTTTCAGTCAGACAAAATAGTGAGAAAAGAATCACTCTTAAGTCCTGGAATGATTCTAACATGGATACTGACCTTGTTGTTCTTGCCATGTTGTAGATTCCTGCAGCAACGAACACCACAGGGCTCAATTTGCGATCCATATTGGAAAAGGAGAAGTTTGCTGGGCCAAACTTCTCAGACTGGTACAGACAGCTTAAGATTGTGCTTAAAGCTGAGAGGAAGCTGTATGTCCTTGAGTCGGCAATACCGGCTCAACCCGCTGCGAACGCCGCAAGGGCGGTTCGGGATGCTTATGAGAAGCACGTCAGTGATAGTACTGATGTCGCTTGCCTTATGCTTGCGTCAATGACGCCCGAGCTACAGCGTCAGCATGAGGATTTGTCTGCTATTGATATTATAGCAAATCTCAAGATGCTGTATGCTGCACAGGCAAGGACTGAACGCTATAACTTGACAAAACTTTTCTTTCATAGAAAACTGACTGAAGGGAGTCCAGTGGGAGCTCACGTACTCAAGATGATTGGGTACAAAGAGGCTCTAGAGAAACTGGGTCATACCATCAATTCACAACTTGTTGTTGACATTATCTTGCAGTCTCTCCCGGCTTCTTTCGATTCGTTCATTATTAATTTTAATATGAACAAAATCGACTGTACTCCGGCAGAGTTACTGAACATGCTCTGCACCATAGAGCAGACTCTTGAGAAGGGAAAGCCTTCATCCTCTGTCTTGATGGTTCCTTCACGGAACAAGAGGAAGGGGAAGAAGGGCAAAACCCCTATCAAGAGCTACAACAAGGCTTTGAAACAAAAGTTGAAGCAGTCAAAGGACAACAGATGCTTCCATTGTGGCCAGCTGGGTCACTGGAAGAAGGACTGTAAAGCGCTCCAAGGAGAGAAGAAGGGAAGCAAGCCTTTCACTTCTGGCTCAGGTATTTACGTGACTGAAGTCATGGTAGCTTCTTCGATTTCATGGGTGTTGGACACTGCATGTGGAGTTCACATTTGTTCAAATGTGCAGGAACTCAAGAGAAGAAGACAGGTGGGACAGCATGAGGTGGACCTACGAGTTGGAAACGGAGCACGGGTTGCTGCTGTTGCTGTAGGACAATATAACATCTCTTTACCATCTGGTTTTGTATTAGAACTTGACAATTGTTATTTTGTGCCAAGCATAACTAAGAATATTATCTCTATTCCTGCTCTTGTCAGGAAAGGTTTTTCTTTTGAATGCAAAACTTCACAGTGTTGTATTTCATATGATAATATTGTTTATGCAACTGGGTCGATTAACAATGGGTTATACATGTTGGACATGGAATGTTCTGTACAACAAATTGATAACAAGAAAGCCAAGTATGCTGATGACAGCACCTTGTTATGGCATAGTCGTTTAGGCCATATTAACAAGAAGCGCATTAAGCGGTTGCATGATCATGGACTGCTGGGATCATTCTCCTATGAGGAGCTTGATACATGCAAAGCTTATTTAATGGGTAAAATGACGAAAACTCCTTTTACTAATAAAGGTAAAAGGGCTTCAGGTTTACTTGACCTTATTCACAGTGATGTGTGTGGGCCTTTTAGTAAACATGCCAGAGGTGGCTATTTATACTTCATTACTTTTACTGATGATTTCAGTAGGTATGGTTATGTCTATCTAATGAGACATAAGAGTGAATCTTTTGACAAGTTCAAAGAATTCAAAAATGAAGTACAAAATCAGTTAGGCCGAAATATCAAGGCACTTCGTTCAGATCGAGGTGGCGAATACTTGAGTCATGAGTTTACTGACTATCTGAAGGAGTGTGGGATCATCTCACAGCTCACTCCGCCAGGAACACCACAATGGAATGGTGTGTCCGAGAGGAGAAATAGAACCTTATTGGATATGGTTCGTTCTATGATGAGTCAAGCTACTCTACCTTACTCCTTTTGGGGATTTGCACTGGAAACAGCTATAAAGGTGCTAAACCGAGTGCCATCCAAGGCCGTTTCAAAGACACCATATGAGTTATGGTATGGGAAACAGCCGAGCTTGACATTTATCAAAATCTGGGGTTGCGAGGCTTATGTCAAAAAGCTCGCCTCTCGGAAACTGGAGAGCAGATCAGATAAATGTATCTTTGTCGGTTACCCTAAAGAAACTAAGGGTTATTATTTCTACTATCCCAAAGAGAACAAAGTATTTGTTGCTCGAACGGCTATTTTTCTTGAGAAGGAATTTCTTCTGCAAGAGGCCAGTGGGAGAGAAATAAAGCTGGATGAAAATCCAGAAGAGGGACAAAGTAGTCAAGCTCAGTTGGATGAGCCTAAGCAAATAGAACAGGTTAATGTTCAACCTGAGGCTCAGATATCATGGGAACCGCGTAGATCGGGAAGGATTCGTCGTCAGCCTGAGCGCTATGACGGAATCTACATCATTAATGATGAACCCCTTACTTATGCGGATGCGGTCAGTGGACCGGAATCAGCAAGATGGCTTGAAGCTATGCGAGCCGAGATGGACTCCATGTCCGACAACCAAGTCTGGGATTTGGTTGATCCACCTCCGGGAGTAATCCCTATAGGCTGTAAGTGGATCTTCAAGAAGAAGAAAGACATGGATGGTAACGTAGTTACCTATAAGGGCAGGCTAGTTGCGAAAGGTTTCAAACAAATCTACGGGATAGATTATGATAAAACTTTCTCTCCTGTAGCCATGTTCAAATCCATTCGGATTATTCTCGCGATAGCAGCATATTATGATTATGAGATCTGGCAAATGGATGTGAAGACCGCTTTCCTTAATGGAAAACTAGAAGAGGATGTGTATATGACACAGCCTGAAGGTTTCATCAATCCATCAGAACGTCATAAAATATGCAAATTAAAGAAGTCCATTTATGGACTTAAACAAGCATCAAGAAGCTGGAATATTCGTTTTGATGAATCAGTCTGTGAATTTGGTTTCATCAAAAATGAAGATGACCCGTGTGTATATAAAAGGTTTAGTGGGAGCGTGATTACTTTCTTAGTCCTCTACGTCGATGATATCTTGATCATTGGAAACGATATTCCTGAACTGCATGCAGTCAAAGCATGGTTAAGAAAATGTTTCCAGATGAAAGATTTAGGAGAAGCAGCCTATGTACTAGGTGTGAAGATCTATAGAGATAGATCTAATAGGCTTCTCGGGCTGTGCCAGAGTACTTACATCGATAAGGTCCTGGAGAGATTTCATTTAGAAAATTCTAAAAGAGGATATCTTCCAGTCAGACATGGTCTGAATCTTTCAAAGAGCCAGTGTCCTCAAACACAGTCTGAGAAAGATGAGATGGACAATATGCCTTATGCTTCGGCTATTGGGTCCATCATGTATGCGATGTTGTGTACTCGCCCAGACGTCGCTTACGGGTTAAGCGTGACCAGTCGGTTCCAAAGTAATCCAGGGAAGGCACATTGGATTGCAGTCAAGAACATTTTGAAATATCTTCGAAGAACCAAAGATATGTTCTTGATTTATGGAGGTCAGGAAGAACTCAGTATTGAAGGATATACTGACGCTTCATTCCAATCTGACCAAGATGATTTCCGATCGCAATCAGGCTACGTTTTTATCTTGAATGGAGGAGCAGTGGTGTGGAAGAGTTTCAAACAATCAATTGTTGCTGATTCCACAACAGAAGCCGAGTATGTTGCAGCCTCAGAAGCATCAAAGGAGGCAGTGTGGATTCGTAAGTTCATTCAAGAACTTGGTGTTGTTCCTTCGAGTGCAGATCCACTGGTTATCTTCTGTGATAACACTGGAGCGATTGCACAAGCAAAGGAACCACGGTCACACCAGAAGTCCAAGCACATACAGAGAAGGTTTCATTTGATCCGTGAGATCATAGATCGAGGAGAGATCAAGATCTGCAAGGTACATACAGATGACAATCTAGCTGACCCGCTTACAAAGCCTCTGGCGCAGCAGAAGCATGAAAAGCACTGTAATAATATGGGTTTGAGATTTCTCAACCATTAGTTTAAGTGCAAGTGGGAGATTGTTGGGGTATGCCCTTAAGGCTAATGTTTGAGGCCTTGGGCTGTTATCAGTATCATGTATAAACTATGTATATGTTTATAAAGGCAATTGTTGTTATTCAGATTGTTGCATTATCTGCTGCTGTATGTATACTTCTGAATAATGTCTCATTGGTGTTTCAGCTTGGCTGACATGCAGTGTTGTCCTTAGTTGAGATATCTTGGTGAACATGAGACAGCCTTGATATGATTGAGACTAATATGTGTTCTAATCTTATAGGATGCTTCGAGCATGGAATAAGATTTAGACGCATAGGTGCATTGGATGTACTGGACTGACCCTACTTAGGATATTCAATTGTTTGTCACAATGTGAATAAATCCTTATAAGCAAGCAAGTGGTATACTCCCTCTGACTTGAGATCACTTGTGTTTCTAAATGATGATTGGCATTGTTTTGAGGTAGTTCAATATCATTTGAAAGATAATGGTTAAGGATTATCTTGGATGGTGGGCATGACTCATGTTAGGACACTGGTGATAGATATAGGATTGCCTCTCCTAGTTGGAGTGTGATGTTCTAAAGGGCCCCCTGGATGAGATGGTTGAGAAAGTGTATGGCCATACCCAGATGACTATGTTCATCTGATCTAACCATTCTCATCATGTTGGAATTACAGGCTTGTCCAATAAGAACGTCCAGTGGCAAAGGGAACATGTATGCCGAGTGAATTGGATTCACACTTGTGCTATGGTTTGGGTGTAGTCTTGGAAGACTCTTTCCTTCATATCGGGAGACAGTGATGTGTTGCTAGATACCCCTCTCTGATCGTGATAACGTAAGTTATCGTTACCGACATTGAAGGAAACCCTTAGGGTCGCACAATTTGATGATATGGCTTACTTGTGTCAGATCGTGTGGACTGAATTGTTCTGGTTCAGTTTAAAGGAATTTAAACTCTGATTGCAAGTGAGATCTGGTCTGATCATGTTTGATTGATTAGGGCTTGAGATCGGTAAGCTTCGATCGAGAGAATTGATGCTTGATCATAGAGATCAAGAGGGTCGAGAGATGTGTGGTTAGATCTTGAACCATTTGGTTTAAAGAGATCAAGACCATGGTGGGTTCGATTTGGTCTTTGAACCAAAAAGAATTGAACCGGTTCACTTGGTGAACGCATGGTTTAATTGAGAGAGGAGTTATCGATGGCTTCAAGTGGAGTTAAACATGGGGTTATGGACTTACTATTTTTTGGAAGCCGATTTCTTTGAGAAAACGCCCCCACGTTCGAACGCCTATCTCTCTCTCGCCCCCTCTCCTCTCGTGTGGATGATCTTCACGACAAGAGGAAGTTTGGCCAGCAAAAGGGAGAAAGACATCTCCTCAAACACGATCTAGGACTCCTTGGATCTTTGCTAGCACAAGGAATACAAGGAAGAATTCATCATCTTCTTGTGTGCGATTTCCTTTGGAGAAGAGCCGCTCGCCCTTTCTTCTTCCAAGTCGCCACTCGATCAATGGCAATGGTAACGCATTTTTTTTATGGTTGCTCATATTATCTTGCCTCTCGATCCTATCAAACCTAGTTTTTCGCCTATGCAAGATCTCCTAGATGCGCATGTGAACTAGGGTTTGACCTTCAGATAATCTCTAGTGGAGTCTCAAGGATCACTTTCGTGCATCCGAATCTCTACACGAGTTTTACTCATGGATCTCCAACGTTCCGATCCTTGCTTTCGCACAAGATCTCCACGTTTGACAAATAGACTCGATCTATAGATTCATGTTATAATCATGGCAATTAATTTACTAGAACAGATCAAATTAGATCTAACCTAAGGAAGGGATCCTAACATGCAATTCTAGGGTTCCAAGTTCTTAAGCAAATCACCTTTCAGTCTCATTGCGAAAACTCTAAAAACATAATTAGTAACATGGACTTATAGAAAGTCTAAGCACAATCCATCACAAAAGTAAAATTATCATAGCAAAAATTATCATGACAAAAATAGAAGAGTTATCTAATCATTAAGAATCAAGGGGATTACACCCCATGTCCCAAAAGAGTGTTAAGCTTGCATGGAGGAAAAAATACAATGAATCATAGTTTAGAACAATTAGAAATCAGAGAAGGAGAAAAAAAACAACGTTACAACACGGGTGTAATGTAAATTACACCCGTAATTTCGTGATGAACAGTGCTGTCACCACTGTTTTGTTGATTCCTCCTCCGATCGGACTCCTAACGCTTTGAAACTTCTGTGGCGTCTTTCTATCCTCTAGGCGAAGCTTCTAAGTGAAAATCACGGCCTGAGGTGGCCTCCATGCCTCTCGGTGTGAGGCCAAACCCTAGCCACCTCTCTGGCAATATCTCCCTTGATACTAGATACAAGTTCCTCCTTCCACTTTGTACGCCTTCCCCTCTTAAAGACGAGTACGCAGCAACTTTTAGATCCTAATTTGGAGCTCTGGATCAAACGTTATGGCCTGAACAAGTTTCAGCCACGGAAAACTTGCTATTTTGACTGGAAATTACGGCCGTGTAATAATTTACGGCAGTGCCGTAAAATCATTCTGTGAACGCTGAGTCAAAATTATGGTCCGTAAAATATTTCTCAATGGTGCCGTAAAATCAGACAAGTTCTCTGGTCTGAATCAGCTGGGAATTACGGCCCGTAAAATGGGTTATGGCAGTGCCGTCAAATCTGCAAAGTTCTCTGTTGTGAAAGTGTTGAAAAATACGGCAATGTAATTCTTTACGGCAGTGCCGTAAATTTAGGAAAACTTTCTGTTTGAGAAATCACCAAAATACGCTAATGCTCTGATTTTACGGTAGCCGCGAAAAATACGATACCATAAAATAGGTTACGGCACTGCTGTATTTTGCAAGGTTGCTCCGTTTTGCGTGAAATTTCTTAGGTGATCTCCTCTTGATGATGGTAACTCTTCTATGTGTTTGATTTTGCTTGAAAACTCCTTGAAATAGTGCCTTTTTACCTGAAAATCATGAAAAACCAAAACAGAAGTAGACTTTACAATATTCGATGAATTTGACATGAAAACAAGTAAAATATCTTCAATCTAGCATGAAAAGATATCCAAAATGATATAAAATATACTATATATTTTGGTGTCATCAGTGTCATTTGGAAAAATTATTTTGCCCTTATTTGGTTGAATATCCAGAAGACATCATCATAAAGGCCTAGTGCCTCCAACGTGCGTTGATCCGCATACTTGGTATTCACAACTCTCCTAGCCACCAATTGGTTGTATCTAGCCTTTTGGATTTCATCCCTAAAAATGATGCCATAAGGATTCGGTGGGGTTGAAGACTCAGCTGGTCCCTCGCCTCTTCTTTTTGAAACCACAGCTTTGGTTTTGGGTGTCATTCTGAATACAAGTGTTGAATTAGGGCTACAACTGAAATTATAGCACAATATAGCAAAAAAAATGTCGAGTTCTAATAGAAATCATACTTTCAACCTCTTTAGAAATGAACATCTTCACTCAACAAGCATCATAAGAACAAGAATAAGTGAAATCCAAGCTTAAACGCAAAATTTTAACTAGAAAAGATGGGGACGAAACAGTAACTTGAAGAATACAGTTGATTTATCTCGTTTGAAGCTCAAAATAACTCCAAAATCAGTCAAAATTTTCCAGAAACAAACTAGGAAGAGTCGCTTGTCATCTAAGGAGTAAATGAGAACAAAAATTTCAGAAATCGACCAAGAAATGGAAAGAAACAAGAAAAGGGGTGGAAATCTCGCAAAACTCACCAAAACAAAAAAATCAAGCAAGAAAATACAAGATCGGCAGCCGGAGCTGGATGGGAAGGGTCGCCGGCGAGCTCTGAAGGTTGTAGAAGGTCGGAAGCTCTAGGTCGGCGCGAGAGAGTGGAGGAAAACCCTAAAACACGGTACAGAAACCCTAAAAATCGCAGAGTAAATTGTGAGGGTTGACAGAATTACGACCATAATTTTGATTACGGCGGTGCCGTAATGTGGTGGATTCGAAAAACACGAGCCGTAATGTCTATATGGCAATACCGTAAAATGCTTCAAACTCTCGAGTCAATACCGTATAAATGATTACGGTACCACTGTAAAATGATCAAAACTCTCGAGTCAAAAATTGGCAGAGATTACGGTACCATAAAAATCATTACGGCACTGCCGTAATTTCCACAGAACTTCAATCAACTCTTGGCAGATAAAATGTTCGAAAATACAGCACCATGAAATCAGTTACGATAGTACCGTAAAATTGATTTTTTTTTTTTACGAAATAAAATACGGCATGTAGAAAAGGTTACGGTGCTACCGTAAAATCAAATTTTTTTCTTTTCAAGTAACAAAAATCAATTTCAAAAAAAATGGCCCGTGAAAGTATTTACGATACTACCGTAATACGGGACAAATCACGAAAACTCTCGGGTCAAGAATTTCACAAAAATATGGCCCATGAAAAAGCTTACGGTAGTGCCGTAAAAGCAAATAAACTCTCGGGTTAATTTTGGCGTAAAAATATGGGATGTAAAAATACTTACGGCAGTGCCGTAATGGCATCAAAACCTATTGTTCGAAAACGGACCGAAAATACGGCCCGTAATTTACATTACGGTAGTGCCGTAATTTCCACCAAAACTCGATTTTACCTGCAAAAAGAGAAGAAAAACTAGTTCTAAAAGAAAAAAATAAAAATAAAGTAAAATAATAGAGAATGAACTAAAGAAAGAGTGCTTGGGTTGCCTCCCAAGAAGCGCTAATTTAAAGGTCATTAGCTTGACCGTTCTGCACTCGGATTTGATCGTGGTGGTGCCTTCGGTTGCCATTCTGACTTCTCTTTGTTTTGTTCTCCACTTCTAGGTACATAAGGCTCATTCAAGAAATAGTGTCCAACTTTACCCAAGAACATTTTTCCTTTATCAAGCAATTTTGATTTTCTTTTTCTTCATTGTCTCTTCTTCTTTCTCTTTTCAGTTTTTGAATCAGCATTCTCCTAAAATCCTTTACTCACACACTCAGAAAAAGTGTCAGTCTCAATATTAGAGGGCTCATCAAATAAATTATGCATATGACTAACAACATCATCTATTACATCAATACTACAACATGATCCTGAATATGATGCTTTTCTCAATGAATTTGTTAAATCAAACTCAATTATATTTTCACAAATATCAAATGTGAGTTTTCCTTTCCTAACATCTATGACTACTCTAGTTGTGGCTAAAAAGTGTCTACCAAGGATAATTGGATTTTTGGAACTTTCTTCCATTTCAAGAACCACAAAATCTACTGGAATAAAATAATTACCTACTTGGATTGGAACATTTTCTAAAATACCAACTAGATACTTTATCGATGAATCAGCGAGCTGTAAAGATATTGAAGTTGGTTTAAGCTCTCCCATGTTCAATTTCCTGCAAATAGATAATGACATTATGCTTACACTAGCTCCCAAATCACAAAAGGCTCGGTCAAAAGCCGCACTCCCAATTGAACAAGGTATAGAGAAACTACCTGGATCGTTTAATTTCGGTGGCAACTTATTCTGGTTAATAGCACTACATTCTTCAGTTAAAGCCACAGTACCATAGTCCTCTATCTTTATCTTATTAGACAAAATTTTTTTTCAAAAATTTAGCATATGAGGGTATTTGAGATAACGCTTCAGTGAATGGAATATTGATATAAAGCTTTTTAAGACATCAAGGAATTTCCCAAACTGTTTGTTTAACTTTGCTTGCACTAGTCTCTGGGGAAAGGGTATAGGTGGCCTTTTGATGACTCTAAATTTCATATAATTTTTCATACCTGTTAACTAGTCTTTTCGGGTCATAATCATGCTCTTTTGCTTATTTTTCTGCCAGAATCTACACCTTTCTTGGTTTTTTATTAATTTCAGGTAAAAAAGCATTATTCTGATGGGTTTTTAAGCAATTTCAATACGTACAAGGATTATAATCATCAAGAGGAGTTTACACATCAAATTTCAAGTCAAACCGAGTTTTCTAATGAAATTATAGTAGTGTCATAATAAATTTTACGGTCGTAATATGCAAATATGGAACTACCATAATGATTTTCACGGCTGCTTCCCACAGAAACTTTTTGGAAAATTACGGCACTACCATAATAATTTTTCGATGCCGTAATTCAAGTCCAAATTCATATAGTAACTTTTGAAGAGAATATGGTACTACCATGAGACTTTTTATGGTACCGTAATTTCAAGCAAATTTCATACCGAGACTTCAGAGGACATTACGGCACCGCCATAATGAATTTCATGGTACCATAATTATGGCCCAAATGCCCGATTCTTCCGCTGGAAACTTAAAAAGTGATTTCTCGAGCTTTAGGGCACCACTTGAAGATTCGTAAAAAGTGGAGCGATCTAGATTACAAGGCGGAAGTTCTAGAAGCAAGAGGAACAATTTTTATCACGGATTCATGACAAAGAGAATCGCCGCCGCCCTAGGATTCATCAGTTCTCAGTGTACAGACCACCTCCGGCCACGAAATTTAAAAGGAAGCTTCGCCTGAAGGAGGAGAACATACTACAGAAGTTTCAGAGTGAAAGGAGATCGATCGAGGGAGAAATCAACAAAAACAAGGGCGCCGCCACTGTTCATCGCGTCTAGGAGCAAAATTACGGGCTGCAATTTTCATTGCAGCCCTGTTTTATAACTCTCACACTTCTCTTTCAATTTCTAATCACTCTAAATGATGTTTTATTGTAATTCTTCGATTATGCTAGCTTAAAACTTATTTTGGGACATGGGGGAGTAATCCCCTAAATTTCTGAATGACTAGATTAATTTTACTTTTGTCCTGATAATTTTACTGTGATAATTCTACTTATGTGATGATTACCCTTAATTCTCTGTAGATTCATATTAATCAGCATGATTTAGAGTTTTTATGATATGAACTGAAAAGTGATTTGTGAAAACATGGAACCCTAAAATTGAACGTTAGGAACTCATTGTAAGAAATTAGGTCTGTTCTTATTTCTCAATTTTATAAGTATATTGCCATGTTGATAATCTGAACTTATGATTGAGTTATTGAAATAAACATGATGATACTGTGAGAGATCAAGTATCGGATCGTTGGAGAACCTTAAGTAGAACCTGTGAAAATTATAGTATGAAAATATGTAGTTGGAGAACCTGGAGATGATTGACTTAGTATTCGGATGCATGAGAGTGATCCTTGAGTTCTTTGTCAATGATTTACTTATATCTAACATTGAATAAATCCTGCATGAGAGTGAGGATTAGTTCTTTGTAAATTGTCTGCACGAGAGCGAGATGATTTCTTTATGAAGTAAATTATGTCTTTATTATAATAAAATTTGATTGACGAACATCTATTCATATCTATCATGGAAATTAAGGTGGATGAAACCCTAGTCCTTGTTTCTCTCTCTGATATTTTCGTGTAGCTTCCGATACTTTGCTTTCATATTTTCGATTGCCTAGCTAGTAAGAAATTGATTATTCGGTACTTGGCAAACGAGGTCTCTATGATTCGATATCTTAATTATTACTTCGAGTATCCGTGCACTTGCGGACACAACAGGTTTTTGGCGCCGTTGTCGGGGACCTTGGTTTTTGTCAATATTGAAGATATTAAGAGTATTGCTAGACTAGGTTTTGTTTATTTTTTGTTTTTCTGTTCTTTTCTTTTTACTTGAAATTATTTGATCTATCTACTTTGCATGTGCAGGAATTTTAGATCAGGACCTCTAGTTCCTTTTGATTCTGAGATAAATAAAACTCTGAGACTGCGCAAGAAGCTTAGATTTGAGGAGAGACAAAAAGAAGAAGCAGACATGGCACACAGAAGATCACTTAGGGACTATGCAGCCCCTAAGCCATGTTGTAGTCCGCAAGTGTAAGGATACTCAAAGTAATAAAAAGATATCGAACCACATAAACCTTGTTTGCCAAGTACCGAATAATCGATTTCTCACTAGCTAGGCAATCCGAATACGACGAAGCAAACAATCGAAAAGTACATAGAAAAATATCAGAGAAGAAAACTGGGACTAGGGGTTCATCCACCTTAATTTTAATGACTAGAAGGAAATAAAATATTGTCAGTCAAATTTCATTATAATAAAGATGTAATTTACTTCATAAAGGAATTATCTCGCTCTCACGCATATAATTATACAAAGAACCAATCCTCACTCTCGTGCAGGATCTATTAATGCTAAAGATAAGTAAATTATTGACAAAGAACTCAAGGATCACTCTCGTGCATCTGAATTCTAAGTCAAATATCTCAAGAGAAACTATGTATTCTCATACCATAATTTCTCAGGTTCTACTTAAGGTTCTCCGACGATCAGATATTTAATCTCTTACAATATCAAATCATGTCTAACACAATAACTCAATCCAAAGATTTGAAAATCAACATGGCAACAAAACTACTAAAAATTAGAATTAAGAACAATACCTAATCTCTTACGATAAGTTCTAAACTCAATGATTCTAGGGTTCCAAATTTTGCAATCAACTTCTTGGTCTATTTCATAAAATTCTAAAACATGCTGAAAATATGAGACTAAGGAGAATTATAAGCAATCATCACATAAGTAGAATTATCATAACAAAATCATCCTGGCGAAATTAACAATGTCTAGTCATTAAGAAGCTAATGGGATAACACCCCCCATGTCCCATAAGAAAATTAAGCTAGCAAGATGGAAAGATTACAGTAAACCATAATTTCAAATGATCAGAATTCGAGAAGGGGAGAAAAGTTACAAATAGGAAATTACAGAACCGTGTTATGCGATGAACAGTGGTGGAACCCACTATTTCATTGATTTTTCCCTCGATCGGACTCCTCTCGCTCTGAAACTTCTGGCATGTGTTCTCCTCCTTCAGGCGAAGCTTCCTTTCAAATTTCATGGCCAGAGGTGGTTTGTAGGCTGAGAATCGATGAACCCTAGAGCAGCGGTGATTCCCCCAAATTCTCCGTGGATCCTAGATAAAAATTGTTCCTTGCCTTTCGAAAACGTTCTCGTGCTAATCCTGAGCGTTCCCCCTCTTTCGGATCTTTAATTGGTCCCCTAAAGCCTGAGAAATCACGAATTTAAGTTTCTGACAGAAGAATTGGGCATCTTGGTGAAAATTATAGCACCGTGATGGAAATTACGGTAGTACCGTAATTGCTGCGAAATCTTCTGTATAAAATCTGTTCTGAATTACGGCACCGTAAGGTATATTACGGTAGTGCCATAATTGCCTCTAAAATCTCTGAAGTCTCGGTAAGAAATTGCTGTGAAATTACGGTACCGTGAATAATTTTACGGCACTGCCGTAATTTGGCAAAAAAATTCCAGAATTAAGCCGCCGTGAAAATCATTACAGTAGTGCCATAATTGCTGATTACGGCCATAAAAATCATTACGGCACTACCGTAATTTCTCGAGAAAATATGGTTTGACTTGAAATTTGATGTGTAGCCTCCTCTTGATGATAAGAATCTGCACATGTGTTGGATTTGCTTGAAAACCCATCAAAATGATGCCTTTTTACCTGAAATTGATAAAAACCAAGAAAAGTGTATATTCTAAAATATTTGATAAAAAAAAGGCATAAAATAAGCAAAGGAGCATGAATATGACTCAAGAGGATGATGGAATAAGCAAGAAATATGCTATGAAATTTAGAGTCATCAAACACATAAGGCTCAAACTTTGCTTGTCCTCAAGCAAATAAAGAAATCAACACCGATTATAGAAAATAAACTTTCATATGACGAATAAATTTCTAAAATATAATCATCCAAGGAAAATTTCATCGATCTCAGACAAAATTTCAAATAAATAAATCGTCCTCTGAACTTAATCTTTAAGACTCAAAAACTCAATCAAATAAAATTTTGCAATGTGCATAGTAATAAAATTTCAATCTCATGAATAAATCTTGTTTTAGATTTTCATCCAATATGTTTTTGTTTACAGGAATAGTATCTCCAAATCTTTTTCCACTCAATTTTTTCTCTTTTCTTTTTAATATGTCCTTGACATTTTCTAAATCGACTACCACCCTCTTTCGGTGACGAATTTAGAGTATGTTGGTCACATAACCAATCATAATAGAACTCATATCTCATAAGTAGGAAGAATTTTCTTGAGATAGTGGAGTCAATGTCAAAGGAACTCTCTCTTGGCATGCATCCACATAGATACATACTTTTTATTTGGAACTTCAACTCTTGCTGTAGGAACCCCTAATAAGGGGGGGGGGGAAACCCTATACATGCGCAATCTAGCATGCAATGCGGAAAAAGGGCTTCTAAAGATCGCATATGAACTATATAATCAACTTAAACCAACTTAAGATCATGATATGATCTTACCATTGCCATGGATGGAAGGCGGCTTGGAAGAAGAAAACAAGGTTGATCTCCTCCAAAAGGTGCGCACACAAGAAGACAAAGACTACTCCCTTCTCAACTTTGTGCTAGCAAAAGCTTCAAGGGGTCTTATCGCATGAAGGAGATGATGAACTCTTGGCCGATCTTTCTTCTCGTCACTTTCACCACACAAGAAAGTGTGTGTCGTCGAGAGCAAGATGATGGAGAGGAACGTTAGCCAAACTTGTGATCGAATGTGGAGACATTCATCACAATTGTCAAACCGAAATGCCATAAATGGCAAGTCATCAAAGCTTGCGTTATGCGTTCACATGAAGTGAACCAAACGCATAGCTCTCCTCTCAAATGAACCAAGCGCTCACATGTGAGCCGGTTCAATTCAATTGGTCCAATGACCAAACCAAATCAGCCCAATAATCGGTTCAGACCAAATTAAACCCTAAGGTTCAAAATCTGACCGTTCATCCTTTTAATGCTCTTGATCTCTTCGATCTAGCATCCACACTCTCGATCTAAGCTTACCGATCTCAAGCCCTAATCAATCAAACATGATCAGACTGGATCTCACTTACAATCAGAGTTTAATCTCCTTTAAACTGAACTCGAACAATTCAGTCCACACGATCTGACTTAAGTAGTCATATCATCAAATTGTGCGACCCTAAGGGTTTCCTTTAAATGTCGGTAACGATAACTTACGTTATCACGATCAGCGAGGGGTATCTAGCAACACATCACTGTCTCCCGATATAAAGGAAAGAGTCTTCCAAGACTCCACCCAACCACAGCATAAGTGTGAATCAACTCACTAGGCATGCATGATTCCTTTGCCACTGGATGTTCTTATTGGACAAGCATGTCAAGCCTGTAACTCCAATACGATGAGCATGATTAGATCAGATGCACATAGTCATCTGGGTATGGCCATACACTTCCTCAATCATCTCATATAGGGGGGCCCTTTAGAACATCACACTCCTTAAACAAGGAGACGGCAATCCTTTATCTATCACAAGTGCCCTAACCTGACTCAAGCTCACCATCCAAGATAGTCTATAATCATTATGTTTCAAATGATATTGAACTACCTCAAAACAATGACAATCATCATTTAGAAACATAAGTGATCTCAAGTCAAAGGACATGTGCCACTTAGTGCTTACAAGGATCATTCACATTGTGACAAGCAATGGAATATCCGAGTAGGGTCTGTCCAGTACATCCAATGTACCCATGAGTCTACATCTTATTCCATGCTCGAAGCATCCTATAAGATTAGCACTCATATCAGTCTCAATCATATCAAGGCTGTCTCATGTTCACCAAGATATCTCGACTAAGGACATATAGCCTGTCAGCCTAGCTGAACAGCTTTGAGACATTATTCAGAAGTACACTTATTACAGCAGACAAGGTAACAACCTGAATAATAACCATGCCTTTATAAACTTAAGAGTTTATTACATGATACTTATACAATCCCAAGGCCTCAAACATTAGCCTTAAGGGCATACCCCAACAATCTCCCACTTGCACTTAATCTAATGGTTGAGAAATCTCAAACCCATATTATTACAGTGCTTCTCATGCTTCTGCTGCGCCAGAGGCTTGGTAAGTGGGTCTGCCAGATTGTCATCTGTATGAACCTTGCATATTTTGATCTCGCCACGATCAATGATCTCCCGGATCAAGTGAAACCGTCTCTGTATGTGCTTGGACTTCTGGTGCGACCGCGGTTCCTTTGCTTGTGCAATTGCTCCAGTGTTATCACAGAAGATAACCAAAGGATCAGCACTCGAAGGAACGACACCAAGTTCTCTCACGAACTTACGAATCCACACTGCCCCCTTAGATGCTTCCGAGGCTGCAACATACTCGGCTTCTGTTGTGGAATCAGCAACAGTTGACTGTTTGAAACTCTTCCACACCACTGCTCCACCATTCAAGCTAAAAATATAGCCTGACTGCGATCGGAAATCATCCTGGTCCGACTGGAACGAAGCGTCAGTATATCCCTCTATACTGAGTTCTTCCTGACCACCATATATCAAGAACATATCTTTGGTCCTCCGCAGATATTTTAAAATGTTCTTGACCGCAATCCAGTGCGCCAATCCTGGATTACTTTGGAATCGACTGGTCACGCTTAACCCGTAAGCGACGTCTGGGCGAGTACACAACATCGCATACATAATGGACCCAATAGCCGAAGCATAAGGCGTATTGTCCATTTCATCTTTCTCAGTCTGTGTTTGTGGACACTGACTCTTCGAAAGATTCAGACCATGTCTGACTGGAAGATATCCACGTTTAGAATTCTCTAAATGGAATCTCTCCAGGACCTTATCGATGTAAGTACTCTGGCACAGCCCGAGAAGCCTCTTAGATCTATCTCTGCAGATCTTCACACCTAGTACATAGGCTGCTTCTCCTAAATCTTTCATCTGAAAACATTTTCCTAACCATGCCTTAACAGCATGCAGTTCAGGAATATCGTTTCCAATGATTAAGATATCATCGACGTAGAGGATTAGGAATGTAATTACGCTCCCACTAAACCTCTTATATACACACGGGTCATCCTCGTTCTTGATGAAACCAAACTCAGAGATTGATTCATCAAAACGAATGTTCCAGCTTCTTGATGCTTGTTTCAGCCCATAAATGGACTTCTTTAACTTGCATATTTTATGACGATCTGATGGATTAGTGAAACCTTCCGGTTGTGTCATATACACATCCTCGTCCAGATTTCCATTGAGGAAAGCTGTTTTCACATCCATCTGCCAGATCTCATAATCGTAATATGCTGCTATCGCGAAAAGAATCCGAATAGACTTAAACATGGCTACAGGTGAGAAAGTTTCATCATAATCTAACCCGTAGATTTGTTTGAAACCTTTCGCAACTAGCCTGCCCTTATAGGTAACCACGTTACCATCCATGTCAATCTTCTTCTTGAAGATCCATTTACAGCCTATAGGGATTACTCCCGGAGGCGGATCAACCAAATCCCAGACTTGGTTATCTGACATGGAGTCCATCTCGGCTCGCATAGCATCAAGCCATCTAGCTGACTCCGGTCCACTGACCGCATCCGCATAAGTTAGGGGTTCATCATTTTCAATGATATAGACTCCGTCATAGCGCTCAGGCTGTCGACGGATCCTTCCCGATCTTCGCGGTTCCCGTGTTATTTGAGCCTCAGGTTGTTCAGTAACCTGTTCTACCGGCTCAGGCTCATCCAACTGTGCTTGACTACTTTGTCCTTCCTCTGGATTCTCATCCAGCTTTATTTCTCTCCCACTGGCCTCTTGCAGAAGAAATTCCTTCTCAAGAAATATGGCCGTCCGAGCAACAAACACCTTGTTCTCTTTGGGATCGTAGAAATAATAACCCTTCGTTTCCTTAGGGTAACCGACAAAGATGCATTTGTCAGATCTGCTCTCTAGTTTCCCAGAGGCGAGCTTTTTGACATAAGCCTCGCAACCCCAGATCCTGATAAATGTCAAGCTAGGCTGTTTCCCATACCATAACTCATATGGCGTCTTTGAAACTGCCTTGGATGGCACTCGGTTTAGTACCTTTGCAGCTGTTTCCAGTGCAAAACCCCAAAAGGAATATGGAAGAGTAGCCTGACTCATCATAGAACGAACCATATCAAGTAACGTTCTATTTCTCCTCTCGGACACACCATTCCACTGCGGTGTTCCTGGCGGAGTGAGCTGTGAGATAATCCCACACTCCTTCAGATAGTCAGTAAACGTATGACTCAGGTATTCTCCACCTCGATCAGAACGAAGTGCCTTGATATTTCGGCCTAACTGATTTTGTACTTCATTTTTGAACTCTTTGAACTTGTCAAAAGATTCACTTTTATGTCTCATTAAATAGACATATCCATACCTACTGAAATCATCAGTAAAGGTAATGAAGTACTGATAGCCACCTCTGGCATGTTTACTAAATGGCCCACACACATCACTGTGTATAAGGTCCAGTAAACCTGAAGTCCTTTGACCTTTGTGAGGAAAAGGTGACTTCGTCATTTTACCCATCAAACAAGCTTTGCATGTATCAATCTCCTCATAGGAGAAAGATCCCAGCAGTCCATGATCATGCAACCGCTTAATGCGCTTCTCGTTTATATGGCCTAAACGACTATGCCATAACAAGGTGCTGTCATCAGCATACTTGGCTTTCTTATTATCAATGTTTTGTATAGAATTTTCCATGTCCAACATGTATAACCCATTGTTAATTGAACCAGTTGCATACACAATATTATCTAGAGATAAAACACACTTTGAAATATTGCATTCAAAGGCAAATCCTTTCCTGACAAGAGCAGGAATAGAGATAATATTCTTTGTGATACTTGGTACAAAATAACAATTGTTTAATTCTAATACAATGCCAGATGGTAAAGTAATGAAATAGTCTCCTACAGCAACAGCAGCAACCCGTGCCCCGTTTCCAACTCGTAGGTCTACCTCATGCTGTCCCACCTGCCTTCTTCTCTTGAGTTCCTGCACATTTGAACAAATGTGAACTCCACATGCAGTGTCCAACACCCATGATATAGTAGAAGAAGATAACATGACCTCAGTCACATATATACCTGAGCCAGAAACGATGCTTCCCCTCTTATCTCCTTGGAGCGCTTTACAGTCCTTTTTCCAGTGACCCAGCTGGCCACAGTGGAAACACCTGTTGTCCTTCGACCGCTTCACCTTCTGTTTCAGGGCCTTACTGTAGTTCTTGACAGGGGCCTTGCCCTTCTTCCCCTTCTTCTTGTTCCTAGAAGGAACCATCAAGACAGAGGTTGAAGGCTTACCCTTCAGAGTTTCCTCAGTAGTCAAGAGCATATTCAGCAGCTCTGCCGGCGTACAATCGATTTTGTTCATATTAAAGTTAATGATGAACGCATCGAAAGAAGGCGGGAGAGACTGCAGAATAATATCCACAGCAAGCTCCTGGTTGATGGTATGCCCCAGTTTCTCCAGAGCCTCCTTGTGCCCAATCATCTTGAGCACGTGAGCTCCCACTGGGCTCCCCTCAGCCAGTTTGCTCTGAAAGAAGAGCTTCGTCAGATTATAGCGTTCTGTCCTCGCCTGTGCAGCATACAGCATCTTGAGGTTCGCTATAATTTCTATAGCCGACATATCCTCATGCTGACGCTGCAGCGGTGGCGTCATAGACGCTAGCATCAGGCAAGCGACATCAATGCTATCATTGACGTGCTTTTCGTAGGCATCCCGAACCGCCCTTGCGGCGTTCGGAGCGGGCTGCGGCGGTATCGCCGTCTCGAGGACATACAGTTTCCTCTCTGCCTTAAGAACGATCTTAAGGTGTCCAAACCAGTCAGAGAAGTTCGGCCCAGCAAACTTCTCCCTTTCCAGTAGGGATCGCACATTGAAGCTCATGGTGTTCGTTGCTGCAGGAATCTACAACAAGCAAGAACAGCAAGGTCAGTATCAATGTTCAGAATCAATCCAGGACTTAAGAAAGATTCTTTTCTCACTATTTTGTCTGACTGAAAAATCCAGTAAACAGTCCGAAAGAGTAATACTCTTTTAGTGAGATGGGATCCAGATTTCATACTTGGTCTCCGCGTCCCGCTCAGGCGAGATAAGTTGCACAGAGATGACAAGCACTAATTTCTGGTAGGCTGTCCCAGCCAATCGCCAACCCGTGCGATTCCCCTTCATCTTGGCAATCCAGCAGACTGTGCCAACTGAGTTGGTACAACACAGTCTCTGATCCCAGAGATGGCTGCCTCCATGTGCTACCATATGCGCCACATATGTAGCCTACATGGTCAAGCTGACCTGACCTACTCCCTGGACCACCACGTGCTATGCTGAGCAACGAGAGGGGATAAATCCCAACTCTGTAACACGCAGGTGAAATCCAGCACCGTCTGAAGATAGATGGACGTGCCCACTGAGTGGGTTCAACACGGCTCCAACGATAATCAGAAAGGTGAGGTTTCGCGTCAGAAGGCTTATCGAGCTTGATATGTTAGCGTTGGATTTTAACGGTCTTTTATCTTCTTACTATCAGGCATATCCTATGGCTATAGTAGAAGATAAACTTAAACATGCAATTCTAATTATTAGCAATAAGTAGAAAGCATGATCTTATGTGGTAAAAGCCCATGAACCCTAGTAAGACCTTAATTTTACTTAAGTCTTCACTCGAGCTCCTTGGCATCTCATCTGGTCCAACCTAGGGCCCTAGCGCCAAGAGCACCTCAGGTGCACCACCAGGTGAATGCCCCTCTTGGATGTGTGCTTTTGTGCTCTTGTCTAATCAAAGTACATTTGATCTATCTAGACAAGGTTGACTCGCAGGTCAACAACATATTATAAATTAAGTACAATGTGATTCGCAGATCACAAATTAATTTACAATTTTTAAATCCAGGCACGCAGGCCCCAGCACAGCACACAAATGGGCAACCCACATAAGACTAAATAAACAAGCATATGGTTCAATCAACATGTGATCCAATCAAGAAATTAAAATTTTGAAAAAACCCCATGGCATCAATTTTAATTTCCTTATGAGCCCTACAACCTTACAATGGTCCATTGATGGGGATCCACTCATCCATCTAGTTAGATCTTTTGCCCTTGCATGCACCGAGTCCTAACTGACCCGTGTTGACCTGATGGTCAACCATGCATGCGTCAAGGGCTGAACCACCCTCATGAGTTTTGGCAAGCGGGTGTGACCCCGGGCCTAACTCAAGTATGTTCAGTAATTGTCTCAACCAGACCTCGCTACACGCCTTTGATGCAGTCAACCTATAGCCACCTCGTGCTTGCGCACAGGTGCTATCTGGTCGACCCATCTAGGCTGTCAGATGGTCTGATCAGACTAGCTTGATCTATACTAGATGATGCCTTCAACCCCATCAACCCATTTAAGGATTTAATGTAGTGGCACCTTAGATCTAATCAACCGCGCAAGATGTAAGTTTTGTAAAACACTTAGAGCATGCGCAAACATACAAACAAAGTTGATAACCCTTAGATCTAAGGGGGTCCCCTTCAAGGGGGAGCGCAAACTTTAGGGGGTCCCCTTCAAGGGGGAGCGCATACATAGCCCATGATACAAGCGCAATCTACATGTTAGCATGATACAAGCGCAATCTACATGTTAACATGATACAAGCGCAATCTACATGTACATGTAACCATGCATCATGAAAACAAAGCATCAAGCAAGCGCAAGAAGCATGGATCACAAACACTTCTAGCAATCATATAGATCATATGGAGAGCCTAGCTCTGATACCAGTTGTAGGAACCCCTAATAAGGGGGGGGGGAAACCCTATACATGCGCAATCTAGCATGCAATGCGGAAAAAGGGCTTCTAAAGATCGCATATGAACTATATAATCAACTTAAACCAACTTAAGATCATGATATGATCTTACCATTGCCATGGATGGAAGGCGGCTTGGAAGAAGAAAACAAGGTTGATCTCCTCCAAAAGGTGCGCACACAAGAAGACAAAGACTACTCCCTTCTCAACTTTGTGCTAGCAAAAGCTTCAAGGGGTCTTATCGCATGAAGGAGATGATGAACTCTTGGCCGATCTTTCTTCTCGTCACTTTCACCACACAAGAAAGTGTGTGTCGTCGAGAGCAAGATGATGGAGAGGAATGTTAGCCAAACTTGTGATCGAATGTGGAGACATTCATCACAATTGTCAAACCGAAATGCCATAAATGGCAAGTCATCAAAGCTTGCGTTATGCGTTCACATGAAGTGAACCAAACGCATAGCTCTCCTCTCAAATGAACCAAGCGCTCACATGTGAGCCGGTTCAATTCAATTGGTCCAATGACCAAACCAAATCAGCCCAATAATCGGTTCAGACCAAATTAAACCCTAAGGTTCAAAATCTGACCGTTCATCCTTTTAATGCTCTTGATCTCTTCGATCTAGCATCCACACTCTCGATCTAAGCTTACCGATCTCAAGCCCTAATCAATCAAACATGATCAGACTGGATCTCACTTACAATCAGAGTTTAATCTCCTTTAAACTGAACTCGAACAATTCAGTCCACACGATCTGACTTAAGTAGTCATATCATCAAATTGTGCGACCCTAAGGGTTTCCTTTAAATGTCGGTAACGATAACTTACGTTATCACGATCAGCGAGGGGTATCTAGCAACACATCACTGTCTCCCGATATAAAGGAAAGAGTCTTCCAAGACTCCACCCAACCACAGCATAAGTGTGAATCAACTCACTAGGCATGCATGATTCCTTTGCCACTGGATGTTCTTATTGGACAAGCATGTCAAGCCTGTAACTCCAATACGATGAGCATGATTAGATCAGATGCACATAGTCATCTGGGTATGGCCATACACTTCCTCAATCATCTCATATAGGGGGGCCCTTTAGAACATCACACTCCTTAAACAAGGAGACGGCAATCCTTTATCTATCACAAGTGCCCTAACCTGACTCAAGCTCACCATCCAAGATAGTCTATAATCATTATGTTTCAAATGATATTGAACTACCTCAAAACAATGACAATCATCATTTAGAAACATAAGTGATCTCAAGTCAAAGGACATGTGCCACTTAGTGCTTACAAGGATCATTCACATTGTGACAAGCAATGGAATATCCGAGTAGGGTCTGTCCAGTACATCCAATGTACCCATGAGTCTACATCTTATTCCATGCTCGAAGCATCCTATAAGATTAGCACTCATATCAGTCTCAATCATATCAAGGCTGTCTCATGTTCACCAAGATATCTCGACTAAGGACATATAGCCTGTCAGCCTAGCTGAACAGCTTTGAGACATTATTCAGAAGTACACTTATTACAGCAGACAAGGTAACAACCTGAATAATAACCATGCCTTTATAAACTTAAGAGTTTATTACATGATACTTATACAATCCCAAGGCCTCAAACATTAGCCTTAAGGGCATACCCCAACACTTGCCTTAAGTACCATTGTAAACACAATGCCAAGAAGAGGAGTTATTCTCTTTTTTTTTTATGGATTTGGATTTCTTCTTCCCAACAAATAACATAAAAGATTTTAAAGGTAGACTAGATCAATCAATTGATATCAATCCAAAAACATGTGCACATATGCTCATTTTATTCAAATGAATTATTTCACTTTAAGATTGCACTCATTAAACAATATATTTACCCAAAATTTCATGCATCAATCAATGGAGAAAATTCTAACAAATAAATTATATTAGATAAATAAATTCAACATGTTAAATCTATTTCCAATTTTCAGAAATTGATATGCATGATAATTCATACTACACATCTCCTCATAGCAGATATTTTCAACAAATATATCATCATTCAATGCACAAAACTACAATATCAAGTCATTCAACCATATCGAAAAAATTTAGCATCTAATATCCAAAAACGAGGATCTGAAGCGAGCGGACATAAGAAGTTTGACAAAGTTATCCTTCCCTATCACTATAAGTCAATTAAGCAAAAGTAAAGAAAGGTAGGGAAGGAGATACTCACAAAGCTCTCTACTAATTAGAATCTGTCGCCTCGTCATTTCCTTCAGCCGGGGCGGTATTCATGAATGAAGAAAAACGAAAGGGGATGAAAAATCACGTTACAACAATTAAAATCATGGCAAGGCCATAAAATTGAACGATCTCTCTGTACAGAAAAAATTTCAAATTTATGGTACTGTGCTAAACATTATGGCACTGCCGTAATGTTGGTCAAAAATCTCAAAACTCTCGGGGGAAAAAAATTTCAAAAATATGGTACCGTGACGAAAAATACGGCACTGCCATAAATTGCTCAAAAATTCTGAAAGTTTCTATAAGGAAAAGACCTGATAATATGGCAGCATGAAAATCGTTACGGCGGTACCGTATACCCATTATGGTACCGTAAAAAATGTTACGACACTGCCATAATTTCCAAAAATTACTCAAAATTTTCTGTTCAAAATTTGACCAAAATTACGGCACCGTAAAGAAATTACGGTATGGCCATAATTCGTGCAAAAATTTAGAAATCGCCGTTAACTCAAAAAATTTAATCTTGATTCACCTATAAATAGAAAAATAAAAAGTTAGTATACAAACTACTGAAATAAAAATAAAAACAAGAACAAAAGAAAAACAAAAGAGTGCTTGGGTTTCCTCCCAAGAAGCGCTAATTTTCAGTCTTTAGCTTGACCGTTCTGCACTCAAATCTTCTTGAGGTTCATCGAGTAGAAATTTTTCTCCTCCCTCATTCTGTTCTTCATGAAAGTAATGCTTCAATCTTTGTCCATTAACTTTAAACTCTCCCTTCTCATCACTCCAAATGTTTACTGCACCGTAGGGATAAGTTTTCTCCACCTGGAAAGGTCCAAACCATCGAGACTTAAGTTTACCAGGAAAAAGTCTTAATCTTGAATTAAACAAAGGAACAAAGTCACCTGGTTGGAAATCCTTTCTAACTATATGTCGATCGTGCCATCTTTTAGTTCTCTCTTTATAGATTTTTGCATTTTCATAAGCGGAGAGTCTAATCTCATCAAGCTCATTCAATTATAACTTACGTTTTTCCCCCGCGTTCTTCAAATCAAAATTTACTACCTTGATTGCCCAGAACGCCTTGTGCTCGAGCTCTACAGGAAGATGACAAGATTTACCATAAACTAATTGAAAAGGAGACTGACGGAGTCATGGATGCACTTGAGAATGGCCCATTCCCTCTAGAAGACACTTGCAAAGACTCCCCAGGATCTGAGGTAGACACCCAGCAAATTTCAGCCCCAAACGATGACTGCCGCACCGAACACAGCCAGGCCATGACGGCGGACACAGCCGTGACAAGCTCGCTCTGAAGCAACGACTCTGACACGGCCCCGATCATGCCCATGCATCCACCCCTGACAAGTTCGGCAGAAATCATGTCTCTTCATCATGACCGTGACAAGAAGCACGGCCAGGCCATGACTAGTTTGCCAGAAAACACTACAAATTTTCAGCGGCAAATTACGGCCCCGCCGTAAAACCGGACCAACATTATGTGGATTTTGGGCCAGAAATCATGGCTCGTAATCCAGATTATGACCCTGCCGTGAAAACCACTCGACCTCAACACAGCCAGGCCGTGACCATGGGCACGGCCGTGACACGATCCGTAGAAAACGCAAACGCCGACACACCCGGAGTCACGGCCATGCCCCCACCCGTGTCCGCCTCGACCAGAAATCCAGAAGCCGAACACGCTCGTGATCTCCATCACGGCCAGGCTGTGTTCAGCCCCAAAAAGTTTAAAGGCGCCATTCTTCATCCCGTTCGATGCTCGCAACGGTCCTTGCACCCTCAGACCGTTTTGTGGGGGTCGTAAGCCCCTCATCCGCCACAACTTGCCCCATCCGCTCCATCAACGAGGCTTCACCCGCATCTTCGCAGTCCATCCAGCCCGTTCCTATGGCAACTCTTCCTCGAGGACCTCCACCGGACACCACCATCGACCGATGTCACAACCGGGTCCTCAACACAACTTAGGAGACCGCCAATAATATCTAGAATCAGCCCACAATCAACAAATTTTGCTGCTTCGTGGCGGCCTGCTCCGAGATGGTGTGACATACGAGACGGCCCGGTCGACAGCCCAAGGAGTCAGCCCGCGCGCAGCTTGCCCTTGAAGCCAGGCGCCAACTCCTAATATTCCCTCCAGAAGTTAGTTAGTATCATGCTTTTAGCTTGTTAGAGGCATCTTGACCTCCTTTTAGGTAGTTAGAGGGAGTTGGCTTCTCCAACTACCCTCATGTGTTGTGCATGTAACCCTCATTCCCTCTTGATCTATAAGAGAGGGCTGAGGGCTTGTGTTGTTTGGAGCTTGGTTGTATTAGTCGCCTTCCCCCACGCGAAGGCTTAGGTCCTCCAACTCCGAGAAGCTCGTCTAGAGTTCCCTCGCCCTTGTAACCCGCTGTTTACTGCTTTCAATCAAAACACCCAGAGAACCCTCCTTGGGCTCCGGGTCCTTTGCAAACAACTTGCATTCAGCTCTTGTGCCCTTTTGGTGTTGCGTCTTGGACTTGCGGAAGACTACCCTTGTAGCCTCATGGAGGTTCGGTCGCGAGCGCTCGCTTGCAAAAATTTGGCTCTACACATGAGGTGAGCAGTTTCATTAGTATCCGAGCCGTTCTTCCTCCGCGCCTTTGGGTCTTGCTCAAGAAACGTCTCTTCGCATTTCTCATCGGGTTTTCTTGTGGCTTCCCCGTTCGGGCGTGTTTTAACTTCCCTCATCTCAAGACCCTCTCACGTCTCCACATCATGGTTTAGTCCCTTAGAGTACGGAACTAAGGACCCCTACATCCGCTACATCAGAGACATACCTATCGGTGTTTTCAAACCAATTCTGTTTACCTACAGCGCATCATCAAGCTTGAAAGCCCAGTCTTTTCTTGTTCTTGATACCTTTTTTTCCAATATTCCTTTGATTTCTCTATTCGATATTTCCACTTGTCCACTAGTTTGGGGATGGTAAGGTGTTGCAACTCTATGATTTACCCCATATTTTCGAAGCAAGGCTGAAAACTTGTGTTCAATAAAATGAGATCATCCATCACTAATAACCACTCGAGGAGTCCCAAATCACGGAAATATAATCTTCTTGAACATCTTCACCATAACTCTGGAATCATTAGTTGGAAAAGCAATGGCCTCCACCCACTTGGAGACATAGTCTACTGCCACAAGTATAAATTTGTTACCCACTGATGAAGGAAACAGTCCCATAAAATCAATCCCCCAAACATCAAATATCTCAACTTCAAGTATTGTAGACAGCGGCATCTCATTCCTTTTGTTGATGTTTCCCATCCTTTGACAATTATCACAAGACATTATAAATTTTCTCTCATCTTTAAATACGGAGGGCCAATAAAATCCAGATTATAAAACCTTAAAAATAGTTTTTTCAACACTAGCGTGCCCTCCATATGATGATTCATGACACTGTAATAATATATCCTTGATTTCCTCTTCGGGGACACATATCCTAAATATACCATCTGCACATCTTCTAAAAACATAAGGCTCATCCAAAAAATAGTGCTTGACATCAGCTAATAATATGCCCTGCAGACCAATGTATGGACATGGTCAGGCATTGTTTGAATGTACTTTGATAGAATTATTATTCTTTATAGAGGCATGGTCGTTATTATGCAGACTTCTCTACCTGCGTTGATGTATTGAGTTGCATATATAATGTCCCAGGATTTTGGATTGGATCCATTCTCATAAGCTATCCCCAGACAAGGTACCATAGCAGATATGGGACAGCTTTGGTACATGTGAGACTGGTGTATGGGCTGGTTATGTTGGGGTATGCCCTTAAGGCTAATGTTTGAGGCCTTTGGGATTGTAACAGTATCATGTAATAAACTCTTGTGTTTATAAAGGCATGGTTATTATTCAGGTTGTTACCTTGTCTGCTGTAATAAGTGTACTTCTGATTAATGTCTCAAAGCTGTTCAGCTAGGCTGACATGCTATAATGTCCTTAGTCGATATATCTTGGTGAACATGAGACAGCCTTGATATGATTGAGACTAATATGTGTTCTAATCTTATAGGATGCTTCGAGCATGGAATAAGATGTAGACTCATGGGTACATTGGATGTACTGGACAGACCCTACTAGGATATTCTTATTGCTTGTCACAATGTGAATAATCCTTGTATGCTACAAGTGGCACATGTCCTTTGACTTGAGATCACTTGTGTCTCTGAATGATGATTGTCATTGTTTTGAGGTAGTTCAATATCATTTGAAAGATAATGGTTATAGACTATCTTGGATAATGAGCTTGAGTCAGGTTAGGGCACTAGTGATAGATAGAGGATTGCCGTCTCCTTGTTGAAGGAGTGTGATGTTCCATAAGGGCCCCCCTAGATGAGATGATTGAGATAGTGTATGGCCATACCCAGATGACTATGTTCATCTGATCTAATCATGCTCATCATATTGGAGTCACAGGCTTGACACGCTTATCCAATAAGAACATCCAGTGGCAAGGGACACATGCATGCCTTGTGAATAGATTCACACTTGTGCTGTGGTTTGGGAGTAGTCTTGGAAGACTCTTTCCTTTATATCGGGAGATAGTGATGTGTTGCTAGATACCCCTCACTGATCGTGATAACGTGAGTTATCGTTACCGACATTTAAAGGAAACCCTCAGGATCGCACAATTGATGATATGGCTTACTTGAGTCAGATCGTGTGGACTGAATTGTTTGGATTCAGTTTAAAGGGATTTAATCTCTGATTGTAAGTGAGATCTGGTCTGATCATGTTTGATTGATTAGGACTTGAGATCGGTAAGCTTCGATCGAGAGAGATGATGCTAGATCGGTGAGATCAGGAGCATCAGGAGATGAATGGTGAGATCTTGAGCCTTAGGGTTCAATATGGTCTAGACCACATGGCTTGAGCTATTTCGGTTTGGTTCATGAACCAAATGCGATTGGAACATGTTGGCTTGAACCGGTTCACAAAGGTGAACGCTTGGTTCAATGCTAATATGCGTTTTGGGTTGGAGTAAGCGCATGGCTTGATGATCATCCATTTATGGAAAGTCATCAAGGCCGGTTTCTCTTGAACGCCAAAATGCATATGCGTTCTTGTCTTCACTTCAACGCCTTGAACTTGGTTGGGCAAGAGGTTGACGAGGAGAAGTGGTTTTGCGTGTGGAGCTCTCGGCCAAAAGGAAATCGTCTCTTCATCCCCTTACACACGGCAAGGACCCTTGAAGATTCTTGCTAGCACAAGCATCACAAGGGGTAGGCGATCTTCATCTTGTGTGTGAACTTTTGGAGGAGATCTAAGTTGCTCTCTTCTTCCAAGCCGACCTCCAAGCCAATGGCGTTGGTATGAGTCTCCCTCTTGCTTCAATCAATTTATCATAGTTGATTATATGAGCATGTAAGCGATCATATATGATGAAACCCTAGCAAACTTGCATGCGCCCCCTACCTTAGGGTTTCGGCCCCCCTCTTGAAAGGGGTTTTATCCGCTTGCGCTCCCCCTTGAAGGGGACTCTTCAATTGGTATCAGAGCTAGGATCTCATATGGTCATATGATTGCTATGTTTGGTGATCCTTGTTTGCGCTTATGATCTAAGTTTTCTCATCATGCGATAATACTAGTTGAAAGTATTTTGGAGGCGCATATATGAGATGTTTTTGGTGGCGCATGTGTAAGGTTAATTTTGTTGATGCATGTATATTGCTTACATTGTTGCGCATGTTACATGTTTTTGTTTCATCAAAACTTTACTTGCGCGCCTCTAACTAGATCTAAGCCGCACCTGCAATAAACCCTTAGACGGGTTGCTAGGGTTGAAAGCATCATCTAGTTTAGATCAACTTAGTCTGATCAGACCATCTGACAGCCTAGATGGGTCGACCAGATAGCACCTATGCGCATGCACGTGGTGGCTATAGGTCGATTGCATCAAAGGCGTGTAGCGAGGTCTGGTTGAGACACCCTGTGAACACACATGAGTTAGGCCCGGGGTCACACCCGCTTGCCAGATCTCATGTTGGTTGTTCAGCCCTTGGCGCATGCATGGTTGACCATTAGGTCAACGCAAGTCAGTTAAGACTTGGTGCATGCAAAGGGCATGGATCTAACTAGATACGATGAGTGGATCCCTATCAATGGACCGTTGTAAGGTTGTAGGGCACATAAGACAAGTAAAATTGATTCCAATGGGATTTCGAAAAATTTTATTTTGTCTATGGATCACATGTTAATTGATTGATGCCATGATGCCTGTTTATTTAATCTTATGTGGGTTGCCCTTAATGTGTGCTTTGCTGGGGCCTGCGAGCCTGGTAAATTATTATTTTTGTGATCTCCGAATCACATTCTTAATTAATTAATTGTATAATTGACCTGCGAGTCAAGCTTGTCTAGATAGATCAAAATGTATTTTGATTAGACGAGAGCACAGAACACAATTGCAAAGGCGCATGCAGCTGGTGGGCGCACCTGAGCTGCAGAGGGCGCTTAGGCCCTGGTCTGGGCCAGATGAGAGGCAACAAGACCCAAGAAGCAAGTGAAGACTTAAGATAACTTAAGGTCTTACTTAGGGTCAATGGGCTTTTACCACATAAGATCCATGCTTTCTGTTATTGTTTAAATAAGTAGAACAGCATGAGTTATTTATCTTCTGCTATAGCCATAGGATTTGCCTGATAGTAAGAAGATAAAAGACCGTTAAAATCCAACGCTAACATATCAAGCTCGTAAGCCTTCTGACGCGAAACCTCACTGTTCTGATTATCGTTGGAGCCGTGTTGTACCCACTCAGTGGGCACGTCCATCTATCTTCAGACGGTGCGGGATTTCACCTGCCTGTTACAGAGAAGGGATTTATCGCTTCTCGTTGCTCAGCATAGCACGTGGTGGTCCAGGGAGTAGGTCGGGTCAGCTTGACCATGTAGGCTACATATGTGGAGCATATGGTAGCACATGGAGGCAGCCATCTGCGGGGTCAGAGATTGTGTTGTACCAACTCAGTTGGCACAGTCTGCTGGATTGCCCAGATGAAGGGGAATCGCACGGGTTGGCGATTGGCAGGGACTGCCTACCAGAGATTAGTGCTTGTACTCTCTGTGCATCTTATCTCGCCTGAGCGGGATGCGGAGACCAAGTATGAAATCTGGATCCCATCTCACTAAAAGAGTGTTACTCTTTCGGACTGTTTACTGGATTTTTCAGTCAGACAAAATAGTGAGAAAAAGAATCTTTCTTAAGTCCTGGATTGATTCTAAACATTGATACTGACCTTGCTGTTCTTGCATTGTTGTAGATTCCTGCAGCAACGAACACCATGAGCTTCAATGTGCGATCCCTACTGGAAAGGGAGAAGTTTGCTGGGCCGAACTTCTCTGACTGGTTCGGACACCTTAAGATCGTTCTTAAGGCAGAGAGGAAACTGTATGTCCTCGAGACGGCTGTGCCGCCTCAACCCGCTGCGAACGCCGCAAGGGCGGTTCGTGAAGCCTATGAAAAGCACGTCAATGATAGCATTGATGTCGCTTGCCTGATGCTAGCGTCTATGACGCCACCGCTGCAGCGTCAGCATGAGGATATGTCGGCTATAGAGATTATAGCGAACCTCAAGATGCTGTATGCTGCACAGGCGAGGACAGAACGCTATAATCTGACGAAGCTCTTCTTTCAGAGCAAACTGGCTGAAGGGAGCCCAGTGGGAGCTCACGTGCTCAAGATGATTGGGCACAAGGAGGCTCTGGAGAAACTGGGGCATACCGTCAACCAGGAGCTTGCTGTAGACATCATTCTGCAGTCTCTTCCGCCCTCTTTCGATGCGTTCATCATTAACTTTAATATGAACAAAATCGATTGTACACCGGCAGAGCTGTTGAACATGCTCTTGACTACTGAGGAAACTCTGAAGGGAAAGCCTTCAACCTCTGTCTTGATGGTTCCTTCAAGGAACAAAAAGAAGGGGAAGAAGGGCAAAGCCCCTGTCAAGAACTACAGTAAGGCTCTGAAACAGAAGGTGAAGCGGTCCAAGGACAACAGGTGTTTCCACTGTGGCCAGCTGGGTCACTGGAAAAAGGACTGTAAAGCGCTCCAAGAAGATAAGAGGGGAAGCATCGCTTCTGGCTCAGGTATATACGTGACGGAAGTCATGGTTTCATCTTCTTCTATTTCATGGGTGTTGGACACTGCATGTGGAGTTCACATTTGTTCAAATGTACAGGAACTCAAGAGAAGAAGGCAGGTGGGACAGCATGAGGTAGACCTACGCGTTGGAAACGGGGCACGGGTTGCTGCTGTTGCTGTAGGAGACTATTTTATTTCTTTACCATCTGGCATTGTATTAGAATTAAACAATTGTTATTTTGTACCCAGTATAACTAAAAATATTGTCTCTATTCCTGCTCTTGTCAGGAAAGGATTTGCCTTTGAATGCAATATTTCAAAGTGTGTTTTATCTTTAGATAATATTGTTTATGCAACTGGTTCAATTAACAATGGGTTATACATGTTGGACATGGAAAGTTCTATACAAAGTGTTGATGTTAAGAAAGCCAAGTATGCTGATGACAGCACCTTGCTATGGCATAGTCGTTTAGGCCATATTAACGAGAAGCGCATTAAGCGGTTGCATGATCATGGACTGCTGGGATCATTCTCCTATGAGGAGATTGATACATGCAAAGCTTGTTTGATGGGTAAAATGACGAAGTCACCTTTTCCTAACAAAGGTCAAAGGGCTTCAGGTTTACTTGACCTTATACACAGTGATGTGTGTGGGCCTTTTAGTAAACATGCCAGAGGTGGCTATCAGTACTTCATTACCTTTACTGATGATTTCAGTAGGTATGGTTATGTCTATCTTATGAGACATAAAAGTGAATCTTTTGACAGGTTCAAAGAGTTCAAAAATGAAGTACAAAATCAGTTAGGCCGAAATATCAAGGCACTTCGTTCTGATCGAGGTGGTGAATACCTAAGTCATGCGTTTACTGACTATCTAAAAGAGTGTGGGATTATCTCACAGCTCACTCCGCCAGGAACACCGCAATGGAATGGTGTGTCCGAGAGGAGAAATAGAACGTTACTTGATATGGTTCGTTCTATGATGAGTCAGGCTACTCTTCCATACTCCTTTTGGGGATTTGCACTGGAAACAGCTGCAAAGGTACTAAACCGAGTGCCATCCAAGGCAGTTTCTAAGACACCATATGAGTTATGGTATGGGAAACAGCCAAGCTTGACATTTATCAGGATCTGGGGTTGCGAGGCTTATGTCAAAAAGCTCGCCTCTGGGAAACTGGAGAGCAGATCTGAGAAATGTATATTTGTCGGTTACCCTAAGGAAACTAAGGGTTATTATTTCTACGATCCCAAAGAGAACAAAGTATTTGTTGCTCGGACGGCCATATTTCTTGAGAAGGAGTTTCTTCTGCAAGAGGCCAGTGGGAGAGAAATAAAGCTGGATGAGAATCCAGAGGATGGACAAAGTAGTCAAGCACAGTTGGATGTGCCTGAGCCGGTGGATCAGGTTATTGAACAACCTGAGGCTCAAATATCACGGGAACCGCGAAGATCGGGAAGGATCCGTCGACAGCCTGAGCGCTATGACGGAGTCTACATCATTGATAATGATGAACCCCTCACTTATGCGGATGCGGTCAGTGGACCAGAGTCAGCTAGATGGCTTGATGCTATGCGAGCCGAAATGGACTCCATGTCAGATAACCAAGTCTGGGATTTGGTTGATCCGCCTCCGGGAGTAATCCCTATAGGCTGTAAATGGATCTTCAAGAAGAAGATTGACATGGATGGTAACGTAGTTACCTATAAAGGCAGGCTAGTTGCGAAAGGTTTCAAACAAATCTACGGGATAGATTATGATGAAACTTTCTCACCTGTAGCTATGTTTAAGTCTATTCGGATTCTTTTCGCGATAGCAGCATATTATGATTATGAGATTTGGCAAATGGATGTGAAGACAGCTTTCCTGAATGGAAATCTGGATGAGGATGTGTATATGACACAACCAGAAGGTTTCACTAATCCATCAGATCGTCATATGATATGCAAGTTAAAGAAGTCTATTTATGGACTTAAACAAGCATCGAGAAGCTGGAATATTCGTTTTGATGAATCAATCAGTGAGTTTGGTTTCATCAAGAACGAGGATGACCCGTGTGTATATAAGAGGTTTAGTGGGAGCGTGATTACTTTCTTAGTCCTCTACGTCGATGATATCTTGATCATTGGAAACGACATTCCTAATATGCATGCGGTTAAGGCATGGTTAAGGAAGTGTTTTCAGATGAAAGATTTAGGAGAAGCAGCCTATGTATTAGGTGTGAAGATCTACAGGGATAGATCTAAGAGGCTTCTCGGGCTGTGCCAGAGTACTTACATCGATAAAGTCCTGGAAAGATTTCATTTAGAGAATTCTAAAAGAGGATATCTTCCAGTCAGACATGGTCTGAATCTTTCGAAGAGTCAGTGTCCACAAACACAGACTGAGAAAGATGAAATGGACAATACGCCTTATGCTTCGGCTATTGGGTCCATTATGTATGCGATGTTGTGTACTCGCCCAGACGTCGCTTACGGGTTAAGCGTGACCAGTCGGTTCCAAAGTAATCCAGTTATGGCGCACTGGATTGCAGTCAAGAACATTTTAAAATATCTACGGAGGACCAAAGATATGTTCTTGATATATGGTGGTCAGGAAGAACTCAGTATTGAAGGATATACTGACGCTTCGTTCCAGTCTGACCAGGATGATTTCTGATCGCAATCAGGCTATGTATTTAGCTTGAATGGAGGAGCAGTGGTGTGGAAGAGTTTCAAACAGTCAACTGTTGCTGATTCCACAACAGAAGCGGAGTATGTTGCAGCCTCGGAAGCATCCAAGGAGGCAGTGTGGATTCGTAAGTTCGTGAGAGAACTTGGTGTTGTTCCTTCGAGTGCAGATCCTTTGGTTATCTTCTGTGATAACACTGGAGCAATCGCACAGGCAAAGGAACCACGGTCGCACCAGAAGTCCAAGCACATACAGAGACGGTTTCATTTGATCAGGGAGATCATTGATCGAGGCGAGATCAAAGTCTGCAAGGTTCATACAGATGACAATCTGGCAGACCCGCTTACTAAGCCTCAGGCGCAGCAGAAGCATGAGAAGCACTGTAATAATATGGGTTTGAGATTTCTCAACCATTAGATTAAGTGCAAGTGGGAGATTATTGGGGTATGCCCTTAAGGCTAATGTTTGAGGCCTTGGGATTGTATCAGTATCATGTAATAAACTCTTATGTTTATAAAGGCATGGTTGTTATTCAGTTTGTTACATTGTCTGCTGCAATAATTGTACTTCTGAATAATGTCTCAAAGCTGTTCAGCTGGGCTGACATGCTATAAAGTCCTTAGTCGAGATATCTTGGTGAACATGAGACAGCCTTGATATGGTTAAGACTAATATGTGTTCTAATCTTATAGGATGCTTCGAGCATGGAATGAGATGTAGACTCATGGGTACATTGGATGTACTGGACAGACCCTACTAGGATATTCGATTGGTTGTCACAATATGAATAATCCTTGAATATAACAAGTGGCACTTTTCCTCTGACTTGAGATCACTTGTGTTTTCTAAATGATGATTGTCATTGTTTTGAGATAGTTCAATATCATTTGAAACATAATGATTATAGACTATCTTGGATGGTGAGCTTGAATCAGGTTAGGACACGAGTGATAGATATAGGATTGCCGTCTCCTTAATTGGAGTGTGATGTTCTAAGGGGCCCCCTTAAATGAGATGATTGAGAAAGTGTATGGCCATACCCAGGTGACGATGTTCATCTGATCTAATCATGCTCATCACATTGGAGTTACAAGCTTGACACGCTTGTCCAATAAGAACATCCAGTGGCAAAGGAAACATGCATGCCTGGTGAGTTGGATTCACACTTGTGCTGTGGTTTGGGTGTAGTCTTGGAAGACTCTTTCCTTTATATCGGGAGACAGTGATGTGTTGCTAGATACCCCTCACTGTTCGTGATAACGTAAGTTATCGTTACTGACATTAAAGGAAACCCTCAGGGTCGCACAATTTGATGATATAGCTAACTCATGTTAGATCGTGTGGACTGAATTGTTTTTGATTCAGTTTAAAGGGATTTAAACTCTGATTGTAAGTGAGATCTGGTCTGATCATGTTTGATTGATTGGGGCTTGAGATCGGTAAGCTTTGATCGAGAGTGTTGATGCCAGATTGGTAAAATCAAGAGCATCAAGTGATGGACGGTCAGATCTACAACCTTAGGGTTTAATGTGATCTGGACTAATGGCTTGGGTTAATTTTGATTTGGTTTTTAAACCAAATGCAATTGAACCATGGCTTGGTTCAAAGAGGAGCGATCGGTTCACATGGAGTGAACACATAGATCGCATGAACGCATGGAGTAATCGGTTTTCCTTATTTGGATGTCGGTTTTTCCCATTATGGAAAAACGTCTCCACGTTTGATGAAAACGTCTCCTCATCGTTTTTCCTCTTTGCCTCTTCCTATCGACGAGTCACTCGAGAGAAAAAAAGGGTGAACATAGGAGAGAGTTCGGCCGAGAGAGTCTTCAACCATCATTCCCTTCCATTCGACAAGGAAGACCTTGGAGACTTGCTAGCACAAGGAACGCAAGGGAGTTGGCGATCTTCATCTTGTGTGTGAACCTTTTGGAGGAGATCTACATTGCTCTCTATTCTTCCAAATCGCCATCCAACGCAAATGGCTATGGTATGAATTCAAGCTTACTTAAGTTGATCATATGAACTTGCGAAAGATCCTTTTGAAACCCTTAATACCGCTGCCAAAAGTTTATGCGCCACCTGATTAGGGTTTCGCTCCCCCTTGAAGGGGACCCCCCTCAGTTTTCGGGGCTTTTCAGTACCCACTCAGTGGGCACGTCCATCTATCTTCAGACGGTGCGGGATTACACCTACGTGTTACAGAGAAGGGATTTATCGCTTCTCGTTGCTCAGCATAGCACGTGGTGGTCCAGGGAGTAGGTCGGGTCAGCTTGACCATGTAGGCTACATATGTGGCGCATATGGTAGCACATGGAGGCAGCCATCTGTGGGATCAGAGACTGTGTTGTACCAACTCAGTTGGCACAGTCTGCTGGATTGCCCAGATGAAGGGGAATCGCACGGGTTGGCGATTGGCTGGGACAGCCTACCAGAGACTAGTGCTTGTACTCTCTGTGCATCTTATCTCGCCTGAGCGGGACGCGGAGACCAAGTATGAAATCTGGATCCCATCTCACTAAAAGAGTTCTACTCTTTCGGGCTGTTTTTGCTAGATTTTTCAGCCAGATAAAATAGTGAGAAAAGAATCTTTCTTAAGTCCTGGATTGATTCTGAACATTGATACTGACCTTGCTATTCTTGCATTGTTGTAGATTCCTGCAGCAACGAACACCATGAGCTTCAATGTGCGATCCCTACTGGAAAGGGAGAAGTTTGCTGGGCCGAACTTCTCAGACTGGTACGGACACCTTAAGATTGTTCTTAAGGTAGAGAGGAAACTGTATGTCCTCGAGACGGCTATACCACCTCAGCCCGCTCCGAACGCCGCAAGGGCGGTTCGGGATGCCAATGAAAGGCATGTCAATGATAGCATTGATGTCGCTTGCCTGATGCTAGCGTCTATGACGCCACCGCTGCAGCGTCAGCATGAGGATATGTCTGCTATACAAATTATAGCAAACCTCAAGATGCTGTATGCTGCGCAGGCGAGGACTGAGCGCTATAATTTGACTAAGCTGTTCTTTCAGAGCAAACTGGCTGAAGGGAGCCCAGTGGGAGCTCACGTGCTCAAGATGATTGGGCACAAGGAGGCTCTAGAGAAACTGGGGCATACCATCAATCAGGAGCTTGCTGTAGACATTATTCTGCAGTCTCTCCCGCCCTCTTTCGATGCGTTCATCATTAACTTTAATATGAACAAAATCGATTGTACTCCGGCAGAGCTGCTGAATATGCTCTTGACTACTGAGGAGACTCTGAAGGGAAAGCCTTCAACCTCTGTCTTGATGTTTCCTTCTAGGAACAAGAAGAAGGGGAAGAAGGGCAAGACCCCTGTCAAGAGCTACAGCAAGGCTCTGAAGCAAAAGGTCAAGCGGTCGAAGGAATACAGATGTTTCCACTGTGGCCAGCTGGGTCACTGGAAAAAGGACTGTAAAGCGCTCCAAGGAGACAAGAGGGGAAGCATCGCTTCTGGCTCAGGTATATACGTGACGGAAGTCATGGTTTCATCTTCTTCTATTTCATGGGTGTTGGACACTGCATGTGGAGTTCACATTTGTTCAAATGTACAGGAACTCAAGAGAAGAAGACAGGTGGGACAGCATGAGGTGGACCTACGAGTTGGAAACGGGGCACGGGTTGCTGCTGTCGCTGTAGGAGACTATTTCATCTTTTTACCATCTGGACTTGTATTGGAACTAGACAATTGTTACTTTGTTCCCAGCATTACTAAAAATATTATCTCCATTCCTGCTCTTGTCAGGAAGGGGTTTTCCTTTGAATGCAATATTTCAAAGTGTGTTTTATCTTTAGATAATATTGTTTATGCTACTGGTTCAATTAACAATGGGTTATTCATGTTGGACATGGAATGTTCTATACACAAGATTGATAATAAGAAAGCCAAATATGCTGATGACAGCACCTTGCTATGGCATAGTCGTTTAGGTCATATTAACAAGAAATGCATTAAGCGGTTGCATGATTATGGACTACTGGGATCATTCTCCTATGAGGAGATTGATACATGCAAAGCTTGTTTGATGGGCAAAATGACGAAGTCGCCTTTTCCTCGTAAAGGTCAAAGGACTTCAGGTTTACTTGACCTTATACACAGCGATGTGTGTGGGCCTTTTAGTAAACATGCCAGAGGTGGCTATCAGTACTTCATTACCTTCACTGATGATTTCAGTAGATATGGGTATGTCTATCTTATGAGACATAAAAGTGAATCTTTTGACAAGTTCAAAGAGTTCAAGAATGAAGTACAGAATCAGCTTGGCCGAAATATCAAGGCACTTCGTTCTGATCGAGGTGGAGAATACTTGAGTCATGCGTTTACTGACTATCTGAAGGAGTGTGGGATTATCTCACAGCTCACTCCGCCAGGAACACCGCAATGGAATGGTGTGTCCGAGAGGAGAAATAGAACGTTACTTGATATGGTTCGTTCTATGATGAGTCAGGCTACTCTTCCATATTCCTTTTGGGGATTTGCACTGGAAACAGCTGCAAAGGTACTAAACCGAGTGCCATCCAAGGCAGTTTCAAAGACCCCATATGAATTATGGTATGGGAAACAGCCTAGCTTGACATTTATCAGGATCTGGGGCTGCGAGGCTTATGTCAAAAAGCTCGCCTCTGGAAAACTAGAGAGCAGATCTGAGAAATGTATCTTTGTCGGTTACCCTAAGGAAACTAAGGGTTATTATTTCTACAATCCCAAAGAGAACAAGGTGTTTGTTGCTCGGACGGCCATATTTCTTGAGAAGGAGTTTCTTCTGCAAGAGGCCAGTGGGAGAGAAATAAAGCTGGATGAGAATCCAGAGGAAGGACAAAGTGGTCAAGCACAGTTGGATGAGCCTGAGCCGGTAGAACAGGTTACTGAACAACCTGAGGCTCAGATATCACGGGAACCGCGAAGATCGGGAAGGATCCGTCGACAGCCTGAGCGCTATGACGGAGTCTACATCATTGATAATGATGAACCCCTCACTTATGCGGATGCGGTCAGTGGACCGGAGTCAGCGAGATGGCTTGAAGCTATGCGAGCCGAGATGGACTCCATGTCAGATAACCAAGTCTGGGATTTGGTTGATCCGCCTCCGGGAGTAATCCCTATAGGCTGCAAATGGATCTTCAAGAAGAAGATTGACATGGATGGTAACGTGGTTACCTATAAAGGCAGGCTAGTTGCGAAAGGTTTCAAACAAATCTACGGGATAGATTATGATGAAACTTTTTCACCTGTAGCCATGTTTAAGTCTATTCGGATTCTTTTCGCGATAGCAGCATATTACGATTATGAGATCTGGCAAATGGATGTGAAGACTGCTTTCCTTAATGGAAATTTGCAGGAGGATGTGTATATGACACAACCTGAAGGTTTCACTAATCCATCAGATCGTCATAAAATATGCAAGTTAAAGAAGTCTATTTATGGACTTAAACAAGCATCGAGAAGCTGGAATATTCGTTTTGATGAATCAATCTCTGAATTTGATTTCATCAAGAACGAGGATGACCCGTGTGTATATAAGAGGTTTAGTGGGAGCGTGATTACTTTCCTAGTCCTCTACGTCGATGATATCTTGATCATTGGAAACGATATTCCTGAAACGCATGCGGTTAAGGCATGGTTAAGGAAATGTTTTCAGATGAAAGATTTGGGAGAAGCAGCCTATGTATTAGGTGTGAAGATCTACAGGGATAGATCTAAGAGGCTTCTCGGGCTGTGCCAGAGTACTTACATCGATAAAGTCCTGGAGAGATTTCATTTAGAGAATTCTAAAAGAGGATATCTTCCAGTCAGACATGGTCTGAATCTTTCAAAGAGTCAGTGTCCACAAACACAGACTGAGAAAGATGAAATGGACAATACGCCTTATGCTTCGGCTATTGGATCCATTATGTATGCGATGTTGTGTACTCGCCCAGACGTCGCTTACGGGTTAAGCGTGACCAGTCGGTTCCAAAGTAATCCAGGTATGGCGCACTGGATTGCAGTCAAGAACATTTTAAAATATCTTCGGAGGACCAAAGATATGTTCTTGGTGTATGGTGGTCAGGAAGAACTCAGTATAGAAGGATATACTGACGCTTCGTTCCAATCTGACCAGGATGATTTCCGATCGCAATCAGGCTATGTTTTTAGCTTGAATGGAGGAGCAGTGGTGTGGAAAAGTTTCAAACAGTCAATCGTTGCTGATTCCACAACAGAAGCCGAGTATGTTGCAGCCTCGGAAGCATCCAAGGAGGCAGTGTGGATTCGTAAGTTCGTGAGAGAACTTGGTGTTGTTCCTTCGAGTGCAGATCCTTTGGTTATCTTCTGTGATAACACTGGAGCAATCGCACAAGCAAAGGAACCACGGTCGCACCAGAAGTCCAAGCATATACAGAGACGGTTTCATTTGATCAGGGAGATCATTGATCGTGGCGAGATCAAAGTCTGCAAGGTTCATACAGATGACAATCTGGCAGACCCGCTTACTAAGCCTCTGGCGCAGCAGAAGCATGAGAAGCACTGTAATAACATGGTTTGAGATTTCTCAACCATTAGATTAAGTGCAAGTGGGAGATTGTTGGGGTATGCCCTTAAGGCTAATGTTTGAGGCCTTGGGATTGTAACAGTATCATGTATAAACTCTTATGTTTATAAAGGCAATGGTTGTTATTCAGTTGGTTGAAGGGTCCCCTTCGAGGGGGAGCGCAAGCAGATCAAACCCTAAGGGGGGGGGGGCGCATGTAAATTCTTTTGGCAGCGGAATTAGGGTTTTATCAAGATCGCATGAATATATGTTCATATGATCAACCTTAAGACATTGTAAAGATCGAAAGAAGATCTCATACCATAGCCATCGGTATGATGGAGCCTTGGAAGCAAAGGCGCAAATGAACCTTCTCCAAAGTTGACGCACACAAGAAGATGCCGCCTACTTCCTTTGGCGTTTCTTGTGCTAGCAAGTGCCCAAGGTATCCTTGACGTATGGAAGGGATGAGATCGCTTGGTGCCTTCACCGAGACCTCCTCTTCGTCAACTACCTCAATCCACGAGAGTATGTGCGTTCACGACCAAGCGAACGCCTTGACGTTGAGGTGTAGAGGCGTTTTGGGCGTCTTTTGCGTTGAGGCCTTCATGACTTTCCATAAATGGAAATCATGCGCCATGATCTCATAACCGATCAAAGAAAACGCTTTCAACCAATGAACCAAGCATTCACTCATGTGAACCGGTTCAAGCAAATCGAATGCATTTCAATTTTGGTTCAAAGATCAATTAACCCAAGCATTGGTTTAGATCACCGTTAAGCCCTAAGGCTCCAGATCCAACCGTTCATCTCCTGATGCTCCTGATCTCACCGATCTAGCATCAACTCTCTCGATCAAAGCTTACCGATCTCAAGCCCTAATCAATCAAACATGATTAGACCAGATCTCACTTATAATCAGAGCTTATAATCCCTTTAAACTGAACCCAAATAATTCAGTCCACACGATCTGACTCAAGTAAGCCATATCATCAAATTGTGTGACCCTAAGGGTTTCCTTTAAATGTCGGTAACGATAACTTTCATTATCACGATCAGTGAGGGGTATCTAGCAACACATCACTGTCTCCCGATATAAAGGAAAGAGTCTTCCAAGACTACACCCAAACCATAGCACAAGTGTGAATCAACTTCACAAGGCATGCATGTATCCTTTGCCACTGGATGTTCTTATTGGACAAGCAAGTCAAGCTTGTAACTCCAATATTATGAGCATGATTAGATCAGATGAACATAGTCACCTGGGTATGGCCATACACTTTCTCAATCATCTCATCTAGGGGGCCCCTATAGAACATCACACTCCTTAAACAAGGTGACGGCAATCCTGTATCTATCACTAGTGCCCTAACCTGACTCATGATCATTATCCAAGATAGTCTATAACCATTATGTTTCAAATGATATTGAACTACCTCAAAACAATGACAATCATCATTTAGAAACACAAGTGATCTCAAGTCAGAGGACATGTGCCACTTGATGCAAACAAGGATTATTCACATTGTGACAAACAATTGAATATCCTAGTAGGGTCTGTCCAGTACATCCAATGTACCCATGAGTCTACATCTTATTCCATACTCGAAGCATCCTATAAGATTAGAACACATATTAGTCTCAATCATATCAAGGCTGTCTCATGTTCACCAAGATATTTCGACTAAGGACAAATAGCATGTCAGCCTAGCTGAACAGCTTTGAGACATTATTCAGAAGTACACTTATTACAGCAGACAAGGTAACAAACTGAATAACAACCATTGCCTTTATAAACATTAGAGTTTATTACATGATACTGATACAATCCCAAGGCCTCAAACATTAGCCTTAAGGGCATACCCCAACAATCTCCCACTTGCACTTAATCTAATGGTTGAGAAATCTCAAACCCATATTATTACAGTGCTTCACATGCTTCTGCTGCGCCAGAGGCTTGGTAAGCGGGTCAGCCAGATTGTCATCTGTATGTACCTTGCAGATTTTGATCTCGCCACGATCAATGATCTCCCGGATCAAGTGAAACCGTCTTTGTATGTGCTTGGACTTCTGGTGCGACCGTGGTTCCTTTGCTTGTGCGATTGCTCCAGTGTTATCACAGAAGATAACCAAAGGGTCTGCACTCGAAGGAACGACACCAAGTTCCTTAATGAACTTACGAATCCACACTGCCTCCTTGGATGCTTCCGAGGCTGCAACATACTCGGCTTCTGTTGTGGAATCAGCAACAGTAGACTGTTTGAAACTTTTCCACACCACTGCTCCACCATTCAAGCTAAAAACATAGCCTGATTGCGATCGGAAATCATCCTGGTCCGACTGGAACGAAGCGTCAGTATATCCTTCAATACTGAGTTCTTCCTGACCACCATATATCAAGAACATATCTTTGGTCCTCCGCAGATATTTTAAAATGTTCTTGACTACAATCCAGTGTGCCTGACCTGGATTACTTTGGAACCGACTGGTTACGCTTAACCCGTAAGCGACGTCTGGGCGAGTACACAACATCGCATACATAATGGACCCAATAGCCGAAGCATAAGGCGTATTGTCCATTTCATCTTTCTCAGTCTGTGTTTGTGGACACTGACTCTTCGAAAGATTCAGACCATGTCTGACTGGAAGATATCCTCTTTTAGAATTCTCTAAATGAAATCTCTCCAGGACTTTATCGATGTAAGTGCTCTGGCACAGCCCGAGAAGCCTCTTAGATCTATCCCTGTAGATCTTCACACCTAATATATAGGCTGCTTCTCCTAGATCTTTCATCTGGAAACATTTCCTTAACCATGCCTTAACCGCATGCATTTCAGGAATGTCATTTCCAATGATCAAGATGTCATCGACGTAGAGGACTAGGAAAGTAATCACGCTCCCACTAAACCTCTTATATACACATGGGTCATCTTCGTTCTTGATGAAACCAAACTCAGAGATTGATTCATCAAAACGAATATTCCAGCTTCTAGATGCTTGTTTAAGTCCATAAATAGACTTCTTTAACTTGCATATTTTATGACGATCTGATGGATTAGTGAAACCTTCAGGTTGTGTCATATACACATCCTCATCCAGATTTCCATTAAGGAAAGCCGTCTTCACATCCATCTGCCAGATCTCATAATCGTAATATGCTGCTATCGCGAAAAGAATCCGAATAGACTTAAACATGGCTACAGGTGAGAAAGTTTCATCATAATCTATCCCGTAGATTTGTTTGAAACCTTTCGCAACTAGCCTGCCTTTATAGGTAACCACGTTACCATCCATGTCAATCTTCTTCTTGAAGATCCATTTACAGCCTATAGGGATTACTCCCGGAGGCGGATCAACCAAATCCCAGACTTGGTTATCTGACATGGAGTCCATCTCGGCTCGCATAGCTTCAAGCCATCTAGCTGACTCCGGTCCACTGACCGCATCCGCATAAGTGAGGGGTTCATCATTATCAATGATGTAGACTCCGTCATAGCGCTCAGGCTGTCGACGGATCCTTCCCGATCTACGCGGTTCCCGTGATATCTGAGCCTCAGATTGTTCAGTAACCTGATCCACTGGCTCATGCACATCCAACTGTGCTTGACTGCTTTGTCCTTCCTCTGGATTCTCATCCAGCTTTATTTCTATCCCACTGGCCTCTTGCAGAAGAAACTCCTTCTCAAGAAATATGGCCGTCCGAGCAACAAATACCTTGTTCTCTTTGGGATCGTAGAAATAATAACCCTTAGTTTCCTTAGGGTAACCAACAAAGATGCATTTCTCAGATCTGCTCTCTAGTTTCCCAGAGGCGAGCTTTTTGACATAAGCCTCGCAACCCCAGATCCTGATAAATGTCAAGCTAGGCTGTTTCCCATACCATAACTCAAATGGCGTCTTTGAAACTGCCTTGGATGGCACTCGGTTTAGTACCTTTGCAGCTGTTTCTAGTGCAAATCCCCAAAAGGAGTAAGGTAGAGTAGCCTGACTCATCATCGAACGAACCATATCCAGTAAGGTTCTGTTCCTCCTCTCGGACACACCATTCCATTGCGGTGTTCTTAGCGGAGTGAGCTGTGAGATAATCCCACACTCTTTTAAATAGTCAGTAAATGCATGACTCAAGTATTCTCCACCTCGATCAGAACGAAGTGCCTTGATATTTCGGCCTAGCTGATTCTGTACTTCATTTTTGAACTCTTTGAACTTGTCAAAAGATTCACTCTTATGTCTCATAAGATAGACATACCCATATCTACTGAAATCATCAGTAAAGGTAATGAAGTACTGATAGCCACCTCTGGCATGTTTACTAAATGGCCCACACACATCACTGTGTATAAGGTCAAGTAAACCTGAAGCCCTTTGACCTTTGTTAGGAAAAGGAGACTTCGTCATTTTACCCAATAAACAAGCTTTGCATGTATCAATCTCCTCATAGGAGAATGATCCCAGCAGTCCATGATCATGCAACCGCTTAATGCGTTTCTTGTTTATATGGCCTAAACGACTATGCCATAGCAAGGTGCTGTCATCAGCATACTTGGCTTTCTTATTATCAATGTTTTGTATAGAAAATTCCATGTCCAACATGAATAACCCATTGTTAATTGAACCAGTAGCATAAACAATATTATCAAGAGTAAGATAACACTTTGAAATCTTGCATTCAAAGGAAAACCCTTTCCTGACAAGAGCAGGAATAGAGATAATATTTTTGGTAATACTGGGTACAAAGTAACAATTGTTTAATTCTAATACAATGCCAGATGGTAATGAGATGTAATAATCCCCTACAGCAACAGCAGCAACCCGTGCCCCGTTTCCAACTCGTAGGTCCACCTCATGCTGTCCCACCTGTCTTCTTCTCTTGAGTTCCTGTACATTTGAACAAATGTGAACTCCACATGCAGTGTCCAACACCCATGAAATAGAAGAAGATGAAACCATGACTTCCGTCACGTATATACCTGAGCCAGAAGCGATGCTTCCCCCCTTATCTCCTTGGAGCGCTTTACAGTCCTTTTTCCAGTGACCCAGCTGGCCACAGTGGAAACACCTGTTGTCCTTCGACCGCTTTACCTTCTGTTTCAGAGCCTTGCTGTAACTCTTGACAGGGGCTTTGCCCTTCTTCCCCTTCTTCTTGTTCCTGGAAGGAACCATTAAGACAGAGGTTGAAGGCTTTCCCTTCAGAGTCTCCTCAGTAGTCAAGAGCTTATTCAGCAGCTCTGCCGGAGTACAATCGATTTTGTTCATATTAAAGTTAATAATGAAGGCATCGAAAGAGGGCGGGAGAGACTGCAGAATAATGTCTACAGCAAGCTCTTGGTTGATGGTATGCCCCAGTTTCTCTAGAGCCTCCTTGTGCCCAATCATCTTGAGCACGTGAGCTCCCACTAGGCTCCCTTCAGCCAGTTTGCTCTGAAAGAAAAGCTTTGTCAGATTATAGCGTTCTGTCCTCGCCTGTGCAGCATACAGCATCTTGAGGTTCGCTATAATTTCTATAGCCGACATATACTCATGCTGACGCTGCAGCGGTGGCGTCATAGACGCTAGCATCAGGCAAGCGACATCAATGCTATCATTGACGTGCTTTTCATAGGCATCATGAACCGCCCTTGCGGCGTTCGCAGCGGGTTGAGGCGGCACAGCCGTCTTGAGGACATACAGTTTCCTCTCAGCCTTAAGAACGATCTTAAGGTGTCCGAACCAGTCTGAGAAGTTTGGCCCAGCAAACTTCTCCCTTTCCAGTAGGGATCGCACATTGAAGCTCATGGTGTTCGTTGCTGCAGGTATCTACAACAATGCAAGAACAGCAAGGTCAGTATCAATGTTAAGAATCAATCAGGACTTAAGAATGATTCTTTTTCTCACTATTTTATCTGGCTGAAAAATCCAGCAAAACAGCCCAAAAGAGTAGAACTCTTTTAGTGAGATGGGATCCAGATTTCATACTTGGTCTCCGCGTCCCGCTCAGGCGAGATAAGTTGCACAGAGAGTACAAGCACTAATCTCTGGTAGGCTATCCCAGCCAATCTCCAACCCGTGCGATTCCCCTTCATCTGGGCAATCCAGCAGACTGTGCCAACTGAGTTGGTACAACACAGTCTCTGATCCCACAGATGGCTGCCTCCATATGCTACCATATGCGCCACATATGTAGCCTACATGGTCAAGCTGACCCGACCTACTCCCTGGACCACCACGTGCTATGCTGAGCAACGAGAAGCGATAAATCCCTTCTCTGTAACACGCAGGTGAAATCGCACACCGTCTGAAGATAGATGGACGTGCCCACTGAGTGGGTACAACACGGCTCCAACGATAATCAGAACAGTGAGGTTTCGCGTCAGAAGGCTTACGAGCTTGATATTTTAGCGTTGGATTTTAACGGTCTTTTATCTTCTTCACTATCATGCAATTCCTATGGTGATAGCAGAAGATAAATAAATCATGCTGTTCTACTTATATCAATAAAAGAAAGCATGGATCTTATGTGGTAAAAGCCCATAGCCTAAGTAAGACCTTTATTAACTTAAGTCTTCACTTGCTTTTCTTCATGGGACTTTTGCTGCTCATTTGGCCCAACCCAGGGCCAAAGCGCCATCTGCAGCTCTGGTGCGCCTACCAGGTAGATGCGCCTGTCATAGGGTCAAACCCTAGACCTCCCACCTGGTCAAGCTTCTACTGCATGCGCCTCTGCCAACTGTGCTTTGTGCTCATGTCTGATTAAACTTACAATTTAATCTATCTAGACATGATTGACTCGCAGGTCAATTACACATTATAAATTAAATAAAAGTGATGCGCAGTTCACAATAATATTAAATTTACAATTAACCAGGCACACAGGCCCCAGCACAGCACACATTAACACGGGCAGCCCACATAAGATTAAATAAACAAACATATGCCTACAATCAACATGTGATCCAAAAGAAAATAAAATTTTTGAAAACCCCATTGGCATCAATTTTAATTTTCTTATGTGCCCTTATAACCTTACAATGGTTCATTGATAGGGATCCACTCATCCATCTAGTCAGATCGACTGCCCTTGCATGCACCAAGTCCTAACTGACTTGAGTTGACCTAATGGTCAACCATGCATGCGCAAAGGGCTGAACAACCCTCATGAGTGTCGGCAAGCAGGTGTGACCCCGGGCCTAACTCATGTGTGTTCAGTAGCCGTCTCAACCAGACCTCGCTACACGCCCTTGATGCAGTCGACCTATAGCCACCTCATGCTTGCGCACAGGTGCTATGTGGTCAACCCATCTAGGCTGTCAGATGGTCTGATCAGACTATTTTGATCCAACCTAGAAGATGCTTTCAACCCCATCAACCCATCTAAGGGTTTAATGTAGGGCCTTAGGTCTAGATGAGGCGCGCATGATATTTTGATTTGTCAAAACAAGCGCCAACAAACATGCGCATACATCTAAATAAAACTAGCATGTAGTTTTTGCGGCATGTGATTAGATCTAAGCATAGCAAACGCAAACAAGGATCACATAAAGGCAATCAAATGAGCATATACAGAACCGTGCCTCTAATACCAATTGTAGAGTCCCCTTCGAGGGGGAGCGCAAGCAGATCAAACCCTAAGGGGGGGGGCGCATGTAAATTCTTTTGGCAGCGGAATTAGGATTTTATCAAGATCGCATGAATATATGTTCATATGATCAACCTTAAGACGTTGTAAAGATCGAAAGAAGATCTCATACCATAGCCATCGGTATGATGGAGCCTTGGAAGCAAAGGCGCAAATGAACCTTCTCCAAAGTTGACGCACACAAGAAGATGCCGCCTACTTCCTTTGGCGTTTCTTGTGCTAGCAAGTGCCCAAGGTATCCTTGACGTATGGAAGGGATGAGATCGCTTGGTGCCTTCACCGAGACCTCCTCTTCGTCAACTACCTCAATCCACGAGAGTATGTGCGTTCACGACCAAGCGAATGCCTTGACGTTGAGGTGTAGAGGCGTTTTGGGCGTTTTTTGCGTTGAGGCCTTCATGACTTTCCATAAATGGAAATCATGCGCCATGATCTCATAACCGATCAAAGAAAACGCTTTCAACCAATGAACCAAGCGTTCACTCATGTGAACCGGTTCAAGCAAATCGAATGCATTTCAATTTTGGTTCAAAGATCAATTAACCCAAGCATTGGTTTAGATCACCGTTAAGCCCTAAGGCTCCAGATCCAACCGTTCATCTCCTGATGCTCCTGATCTCACCGATCTAGCATCAACTCTCTCGATCAAAGCTTACCGATCTCAAGCCCTAATCAATCAAACATGATTAGACCAGATCTCACTTATAATCAGAGCTTATAATCCCTTTAAACTGAACCCAAATAATTCAGTCCACACGATCTGACTCAAGTAAGCCATATCATCAAATTGTGCGACCCTAAGGGTTTCCTTTAAATGTCGGTAACGATAACTTTCGTTATCACGATCAGTGAGGGGTATCTAGCAACACATCACTGTCTCCCGATATAAAGGAAAGAGTCTTCCAAGACTACACCCAAACCATAGCACAAGTGAGAATCAACTTCACAAGGCATGCATGTATCCTTTGCCACTGGATGTTCTTATTGGACAAGCAAGTCAAGCTTGTAACTCCAATATTATGAGCATGATTAGATCAGATGAACATAGTCACCTGGGTATGGCCATACACTTTCTCAATCATCTCATCTAGGGGACCCCTATAGAACATCACACTCCTTAAACAAGGTGACGGCAATCCTGTATCTATCACTAGTGCCCTAACCTGACTCATGATCATTATCCAAGATAGTCTATAACCATTATATTTCAAATGATATTGAACTACCTCAAAACAATGACAATCATCATTTAGAAACACAAGTGATCTCAAGTCAGAGGACATGTGCCACTTGATGCAAACAAGGATTATTCACATTGTGACAAACAATTGAATATCCTAGTAGGGTCTGTCCAGTACATCCAATGTACCCATGAGTCTACATCTTATTCCATGCTCGAAGCATCCTATAAAATTAGAACACATATTAGTCTCAATCATATCAAGGCTGTCTCATGTTCACCAAGATATCTCGACTAAGGACATTACAGCATGTCAGCCTAGCTGAACACCATTGAGACATTATTCAGAAGTACAATTATTGTAGCAGACAATGTAACCAACTGAATAACAACCATGTCTCATATCAAGGCTAATGTTTGAGGCCTTGGGATTGTAACAGTATCATGTATAAACTCTTATGTTTATAAAGGCAATGGTTGTTATTCAGTTGGTTACATTGTCTGCTGCAATAATTGTACTTCTGAATAATGTCTCAATGGTGTTCAGCTAGGCTGACATGCTGTAATGTCCTTAGTCGAGATATCTTGGTGAACATGAGACAGCCTTGATATGATTGAGACTAATATGTGTTCTAATTTTATAGGATGCTTCGAGCATGGAATAAGATGTAGACTCATGGGTACATTGGATGTACTGGACAGACCCTACTAGGATATTCAATTGCTTGTCACAATGTGAATAATCCTTGATTGCAACAAGTGGCACATTTCCTCTGACTTGAGATCACTTGTGTTTCTAAATGATGATTGTCATTGTTTTGAGGTAGTTCAATATCATTTGAAACATAATGGTTATAGACTATCTTGGATGGTGAGCTTGAGTCAGGTTAGGGCACTAGTGATAGATAAAGGATTGCCGTCTCCTTAATTGGAGTGTGATGTTCTAAAGGGGCCCCCCTCTGTATGAGATGATTGAGAAAGTGTATGGCCATACCCAGGTGACTATGTTCATCTGATCTAATCATGCTCATCATATTGGAGCTACAGGCTTGACACGCTTGTCCAATAAGAACATCCAGTGGCAAAGGAATCATGTATGCTTAGTGAGTTGATTCACACTTGTGCTGTGGTTTGGGTGTAGTCTTGGAAGACTCTTTTCTTTATATCGGGAGACAGTGATGTGTTGCTAGATACCCCTCACTGATCGTGATAACGTGAGTTATCGTTACCGACATTTAAAGGAAACCCTTAGGGTCGCACAATTTGATGATATGGCTTACTTAAGTCAGATCGTATGGACTGAATTGTTTGGGTTCAGTTTAAAGGGATTTAGTCTCTGATTGTAAGTGAGATCTAGTCTGATCATGTATGATTGATTAGGGCTTGAGGTCGGTAAGCTTCGATCGAGAGAATGGATGCTAGATCAGTGAGATCAGCACCATCAAGAGATCAACGGTTAGATCTGGAACCTTAGGGTTTAATTGTGATCTATACCATATCGCTTGGGTTAATTGGTCTTTGGACCAAACCAAATTGAACCAGCTCATTGAGTGAGCGTGTGGTTCAAATGGAGAGGAGTTTGCGATTGGGGTAAACCCATGATCGCATGTGAGTAAGTGGCTTTCTATTTTTAGAAAGCATGATCACATACGTGACCACGACTCACGTTCACGCCTAAGACGCTCAACTCTCTCGCTTCTCCTCCTCTCTCGTCGCCAACAAGCTCTCGCTCGTGTGGTGAAGAGGTTGACGAAAAAGGAGAAGGAAGAAATCGCCAAGCAAAGGATTCTCTTCCCTTCCATTCGACAAGGACTCCTTAGAACCTTGCTAGCACAAGGAGCACTAAGGGAGTAGGCGATCACATCTCGTGTGCGTCTTCTCTGGAGGAGAGCGACTTCACTCTCTGCTTCCAAGTCGCCAACCACACAATGGCATCGGTATGATTTCTTCTCTGATATTTGAAATCGATTTATGTTGATCATATTACATGCAAAGATCCTAGAAACCCCTTCCGCTGCATCAGAACCTTCATATGCGCCTATTAGGGTTTCGCCCTCCCCTTGTCTAAGGGAACCTTTCACTTATTCCATGCTCGAAGCATCCTATAAGATTAGAACACATATTAGTCTCAATCATATCAAGGCTGTCTCATGTTCACCAAGATATCTCGACTAAGGACAAAACTGCATGTCAGCCAAGCTGAACAGCATTGAGACATTATTCAGAAGTATACATATTGCAGCAGATACTGTAACAACCTGAATAACAACCATTGCCTTTATAAACATAGAGTTTATACATGATACTGAAATAATCCCAAGGCCTCAAACATTAGGCTTAAGGGCATACCCCAACAATCTCCCACTTGCACTTAATCTAATGGTTGAGAAATCTCAAACCCATATTATTACAGTGCTTCTCATGCTTCTGCTGCGCCAGAGGCTTTGTAAGCGGGTCAGCCAGATTGTCATCTGTATGAACCTTGCAGACTTTGATCTCGCCACGATCAATGATCTCCCGGATCAAGTGAAACCTTCTCTGTATGTGCTTGGACTTCTGGTGCGACCGTGGTTCCTTTGCTTGTGCTATTGCTCCAGTGTTATCACAGAAGATAACCAAAGGATCTGCACTTGAAGGAACAACACCAAGTTCCTGAACGAACTTACGAATCCACACTGCCTCCTTAGATGCTTCTGAGGCTGCAACATACTCGGCTTCTGTTGTGGAATCAGCAACAATTGACTGTTTGAAACTTTTCCACACCGCTGCTCCTCCATTCAAGCTAAAAACATAGCCTGATTGTGATCGGAAATCATCCTGGTCAGATTGGAATGAAGCGTCAGTATATCCTTCAATACTGAGTTCTTCCTGACCTCCATATATCAAGAACATATCTTTGGTCCTCCGAAGATATTTCAAAATGTTCTTGACCGCAATCCAGTGTGCCTGCCCTGGATTACTTTGGAATCGACTGGTCACGCTTAACCCGTAAGCAACGTCTGGGCGAGTACACAACATCGTATACATAATGGACCCAATAGCCGAAGCATAAGGCGTATTGTCCATTTCATATTTCTCAGTCTGTGTTTGTGGACACTGACTCTTTGAAAGATTCAGACCATGTCTGACTGGAAGATATCCTCTTTTAGAATTTTCTAAATGGAATCTCTCCAGGACTTTATCGATGTAAGTACTCTGGCACAGCCCGAGAAGCCTCTTAGATCTATCTCTGTAGATCTTCACACCTAATACATAGGCTGCTTCTCCTAAATCTTTCATCTGGAAACATTTTCTTAACCATGCTTTAACCGCATGTAGTTCAGGACACACCATTCCATTGCGGTGTTCCTGGCGGAGTGAGCTGTGAGATAATCCCACACTCCTTCAGATAGTCAGTAAACTCTCGACTTAGGTATTCTCCACCTCGATCTGAGCGAAGTGCCTTGATATTTCGGCCTAGCTGATTCTGTACTTCATTTTTGAACTCTTTGAACTTGTCAAAAGATTCACTCTTATGTCTCATTAGATAGACATACCCATATCTACTGAAATCATCAGTAAAGGTAATGAAGTACTGATAGCCACCTCTGGCATGTTTACTAAATGGCCCACACACATCACTGTGTATAAGGTCAAGTAAACCTGAAGCCCTTTGACCTTTGTGAGGAAAAGGAGCCTTCGTCATTTTACCCATTAAACAAGCTTTGCATGCATCAATCTCCTCATAGGAGAATGAACCCAGCAGTCCATGGTCATGCAACCGCTTAATGCGTTTCTTGTTAATATGGCCTAAACGACTATGCCATAGCAAGGTGCTGTCATCAGCATACTTGGCTTTCTTATTATCAATATTTTGTATAGAACATTCCATGTCCAACATGAATAACCCATTGTTAATTGATCCAGTAGCATAAACAATATTATCAAGAGTAAGATAACACTTTGAAATCTTGCATTCAAAGGAAAACCCTTTCCTGACAAGAGCAGGAATAGAGATAATATTTTTGGTAATACTGGGTACAAAGTAACAATTGTTTAATTCTAATACAATGCCAGATGGTAATGAGATGTAATAATCCCCTACAGAAATAGCAGCAACCCGTGCTCCGTTTCCAATGCGTAGGTCCACCTCATGCTGTCCCACCTGTCTTCTTCTCTTGAGTTCCTGTACATTTGAACAAATGTGAACTCCACATGCAGTGTCCAACACCCATGAAATAGAAGAAGATGAAACCATGACTTCCGTCACGTATATACCTGAGCCAGAAGCGATGCTTCCCCTCTTGTCTCCTTGGAGCGCTTTACAGTCCTTTTTCCAGTGACCCAGCTGGCCACAGTGGAAACACCTGTTGTCCTTCGACCGCTTCACCTTTTGTTTCAGAGCCTTACTGTAGTTCTTGACAGGGGCTTTGCCCTTCTTCCCCTTCTTCTTGTTCCTAGAAGGAACCATTAAGATAGAGGTTGAAGGCTTTCCCTTCAGAGTCTCCTCAGTAGTCAAGAGCATATTCAGCAGCTCTGCCGGAGTACAATCGATTTTGTTCATATTAAAGTTAATGATGAACGCATCGAAAGAGGGCGGGAGAGACTGCAGAATAATGTCTACAGCAAGCTCCTGATTGATGGTATGCCCCAGTTTCTCCAGAGCCTCTTTGTGCCCAATCATCTTGAGCACGTGAGCTCCTACTGGGCTCCCTTCAGCCAGTTTGCTCTGAAAGAAAAGCTTGGTCAAATTATAGCGTTCAGTCCTCGCCTGTGCAGCATATAGCATCTTGAGGTTTGCTATAATTTCTATAGCAGACATATCCTCTTGCTGATGGTGCAGCGGTGGCGTCATAGACGCTAGCATCAGGCAAGCGACATCAATGCTATCATTGACGTGCTTTTCATAGGCTTCACGAACCGCCCTTGCGGCGTTCGCAGCGGGTTGAGGCGGTATAGCCGTCTCGAGGACATACAGTTTCCTCTCTGCCTTAAGAACAATCTTAAGGTGTCCGTACCAGTCTGAGAAGTTTGGCCCAGCAAACTTCTCCCTTTCCAGTAGGGATCGCACATTGAAGCTCATGGTGTTCGTTGCTGCAGGAATCTACAACAATGCAAGAACAGCAAGGTCAGTATCAATGTTAAGAATCAATCCAGGACTTAAGAAAGATTCTTTTTCTCACTATTTTATCTGGCTGAAAAATCCAGCAAAACAGCCCGAAAGAGTAACACTCTTTTAGTGAGATGGGATCCAGATTTCATACTTGGTCTCCGCATCCCGCTCAGGCGAGATAAGATGCACAGAGAGTACAAGCACTAATTTCTGGTAGGCATTCCCTGCCAATCGCCAACCCGTGCGATTCCCCTTCATCTGGGCAATCCAGCTGACTGTGCCAACTGAGTTGGTACAACACAGTCTCTGATCCCACAGATGGCTGCCTCCATGTGCTACCATATGCCACATATGTAGCCTACATGGTCAAGCTGACCTGACCTACTCCCTGGACCACCACGTGCTATGCTGAGCAACGAGAAGCGATAAATCCCTTCTCTGTAACACGCAGGTGAAATCACACACCGTCTGAAGATAGATGGACGTGCCCACTGAGTGGGTACAACACGGCTCCAACGATAGTCAGAATAGTGAGGTTTCGCGTCAGAAGGCATTACGTGCTTGATATTTTAGCGTTGGATTTTAACGGTCTTTTATCTTCTTAACTATCATGCAAATCCTATGGTGATAGCAGAAGATAAATAAATCATGCATTTCTAATTATTTAGAAAATAAAAGAAAGCATGGATCTTATGTGGTAAAAGCCCATAGAGCCTAAGTAAGACCTTAAATCAACTTAAGTCTTCACTTGCTCTTCTTGGGTCTTTTGCATCTCATCTGGTCCAACCCAGGGCCCTAGCGCTCAATGCAGCTCAGGTGCGCCCACCAGCTGAATGCTCCTCTGCGATGTGTGCTTTTGTGCTCTTGTCTAATTAAAATACATTTTAATCTATCTAGACAAGCTTGACTCGCAGGTCAATTATACAATAAATTAATTAAAAATGTGATTCGCAGATCACAAAAATAATAATTTACCAGGCTCGCAGGCCCCAGCACAGCACACATTAAAAGGGCAACCCACATAAGATTAAATAAACAAGCATCATGGCATCATTCAATCAACATGTGATCCATTGCAAAGAAAATAAAATTTTGAAAACCCATTGGCATCAATTTAATTTTCTTATGTGCCCTACAACCTTACAATGGTCCATTGATAGGGATCCACTCATCAATCTAGTCAGATCCACTGCCCTTGCATGCACCAAGTCCTAACTGACTCGAGTTGACCTAATGGTCAACCATGCATGCGCCAAGGGCTGAACAACCCTCATGAGTTTCGGCAAGCGGGTGTGACCCCGGGCCTAACTCATGTGTGTTCACTAGTCGTCTCAACCAGACCTCGCTACACGCCTTTGATGCAGTCAACCTATAGCCACCTCGTGCTTGCGCACAGGTGCTATCTGGTCAACCCATCTAGGCTGTCAGATGGTCTGATCAGACTAATTTGATCTATACTAGATGATGCTTTCAACCCCATCAACCCGTCTAAGGGTTTACAATAGGCGCATCTTAGATCTAATCATAGGCGCGCAAGTTAAGTTTTGATAAACAACATGAACCAAGCGCCAACAACAAGTCATGCGAAAGCATAAACAAACAACATGCGCCACCAACAAGGTATACATCTTATTTTCGCATGAAGAAACTATTAGATCTAAACACTTGCGCAAGCATGGATCACAAGAGCAAACATAGCAATCATATTAGCATGCATAAAGCCTGCTCTGATACCAATTGAAGAAAACCCCTTTCAAGAGGGGGGCGAAACCCTAAGTAGGCGCATATCATGAATTGCACAAGGAAGCATAGGGTTTGTTGGGATCTTTTGCATGCCATATGATCAACATCATAACTTGTATAGATAAGAAGTAATTCATACCATAGCCATGAGTGGATGGCGACTTGGAAGTAAAGATCGAAGGGGATCTTCTCCAAAGAAGACACACACCAAAGTGATGAAGACTTCCTTCTTGCGCACCTCTTGTGCTAGCAAAAGTGCCAAGTTGTCCTTGTGTGGAGAAGATGAGATCTTTGCTAGGGCGATGAAGCTCTCCCACTTGCTTGCGTGAACTCCAATCTACACGAGAGTGGATCGGCCACACAAAATCAGAACCGAAATGCGTTTTGGCGTTTACAAGGTAAGTGGCGTTACATGACTTCCAATTATGGAAAGTCATGAAGCCATGCGCCTAAATCCATGCAAACCGCCCAAAAACGCTTTCATCATGAACCATACGTTCACACATGTGTGAACCGGTTCAATCCAACGGTTCAATGCGTTTGGTACAAAGACCAAACCAAACCAGCCCAAGCCATGGTCTAGATCTCTCTGAACCAAATGGTTCAAGATCTAACCGTTCATCTCTTGATGCCTTTGATCTCACCGATCTAGCATCACTACTCTCGATCGAAGCTTACCGATCTCAAGCCCTAATCAATCAAACATGACCAGACCCGATCTCACTTACAATCAGAGTTCAAACTCCTTTAAACTGAATCAAAACAATTCAATCCACACGATCTGACTCAAGAAAGCCATATCACCAAATTGTGTGACCCTGAGGGTTTCCTTTAAATGTCGGTAACGATAACTTACGTTATCACGACCAGTGAGGGGTATCTAGCAACACATCATTGTCTCCCGATATAAAGGAAAAAGTCTTCCAAGACTACACCCAAACCACAGCACAAGTGTGAATCAACTTCACAAGGCATGCATGTTTCCTTTGCCACTGGATGTTCTTATTGGACAAGCGTGTCAAGCCTGTAGCTCCAATATGATGAGCATGATTAGATCAGATGAACATAGTCACCTGGATATGGCCATACACTTTCTCAATCATCTCATTCAGGGGGGCCCCTTTAGAACATCATACTCTAAACAAGGAGACGGCAATCCTATATCTATCACTAGTGTCCTAACCTGACTCAAGCTCACCATCCAAGATAGTCTATAACCATTATGTTTCAAATGATATTGAACTACCTCAAAACAATGACAATCATCATTTAGAAACACAAGTGATCTCAAGTCAGAGGAAATGTGCCACTTGTTGCAATCAAGGATTATTCACATTGTGACAAGCAATTGAATATCCTAGTAGGGTCTGTCCAGTACATCCAAAGTACCCATGAGTCTACATCTTATTCCATGCTCGAAGCATCCTATAAGATTAGAACACATATTAGTCTCAATCATATCAAGGCTGTCTCATGTTCACCAAGATATCTCGACTAAGGACATTACAGCATGTCAGCCTAGCTGAACACCATTGAGACATTATTCAGAAGTACAATTATTGCAGCAGACAATGTAACCAACTGAATAACAACCATTGCCTTTATAAACATAAGAGTTTATACATGAAACTGTTACAATCCCAAGGCCTCAAACATTAGCCTTAAGGGCATACCCCAATAATCTCCCACTTGCACTTAATCTAATGGTTGAGAAATCTCAAACCCATATTATTACAGTGCTTCTCATGCTTCTGCTGCGCCAGAGGCTTGGTAAGCGGGTCTGCCAGATTGTCATCTGTATGAACCTTGCAGACTTTGATCTCGCCACGATCTATGATCTCCCTGATCAAGTGAAACCGTCTCTGTATGTGCTTGGACTTCTGGTACGACCGTGGTTCCTTTGCTTGTGCGATTGCTCCAGTGTTATCACAGAAGATAACCAAAGGATCTGCACTCGAAGGAACAACACCAAGTTCTCTCACGAACTTACGAATCCACACTGCCTCCTTGGATGCTTCCGAGGCTGCAACATACTCGGCTTCTGTTGTGGAATCAGCAACGATTGACTGTTTGAAACTTTTCCACACCACTGCTCCTCCATTCAAGCTAAAAACATAGCCTGATTGCGATCGGAAATCATCCTGGTCAGATTGGAACGAAGCGTCAGTATATCCTTCTATACTGAGTTCTTCCTGACCACCATACACCAAGAACATATCTTTGGTCCTCCGAATATATTTTAAAATGTTCTTGACTGCAATCCAGTGCGCCATACCTGGATTACTTTGGAACCGACTGGTCACGCTTAACCCGTAAGCGACGTCTGGGCGAGTACACAACATCGCATACATAATGGATCCAATAGCCGAAGCATAAGGCGTATTGTCCATTTCATCTTTCTCAGTCTGTGTTTGTGGACACTGACTCTTTGAAAGATTCAGACCATGTCTGACTGGAAGATATCCTCTTTTAGAATTCTCTAAATGAAATCTCTCCAGGACTTTATCGATGTAAGTACTCTGGCACAGCCCGAGAAGCCTCTTAGATCTATCCCTGTAGATCTTCACACCAAATACATAGGCTGCTTCTCCCAAATCTTTCATCTGAAAACATTTCCTTAACCATGCCTTAACCGCATGCGTTTCAGGAATATCGTTTCCAATGATCAAGATATCATCGACGTAGAGGACTAGGAAAGTAATCACGCTCCCACTAAACCTCTTATATACACACGGGTCATCCTCGTTCTTGATGAAACCAAATTCAGAGATTGATTCATCAAAACGAATATTCCAGCTTCTCGATGCTTGTTTAAGTCCATAAATAGACTTCTTTAACTTGCATATTTTATGACGATCTGATGGATTAGTGAAACCTTCAGGTTGTGTCATATACACATCCTCCTGCAAATTTCCATTAAGGAAAGCAGTCTTCACATCCATTTGCCAGATCTCATAATCGTAATATGCTGCTATCGCGAAAAGAATCCGAATAGACTTAAACATGGCTACAGGTGAGAAAGTTTCATCATAATCTATCCCGTAGATTTGTTTGAAACCTTTCGCAACTAGCCTGCCTTTATAGGTAACCACGTTACCATCCATGTCAATCTTCTTCTTGAAGATCCATTTGCAGCCTATAGGGATTACTCCCGGAGGCGGATCAACCAAATCCCAGACTTGGTTATCTGACATGGAGTCCATCTCGGCTCGCATAGCTTCAAGCCATCTCGCTGACTCCGGTCCACTGACCGCATCCGCATAAGTGAGGGGTTCATCATTATCAATGATGTAGACTCCGTCATAGCGCTCAGGCTGTCGACGGATCCTTCCCGATCTTCGTGGTTCCCGTGATATCTGAGCCTCAGGTTGTTCAGTAACCTGTTCTACCGGCTCAGGCTCATCCAACTGTGCTTGACCACTTTGTCCTTCCTCTGGATTCTCATCCAGCTTTATTTCTCTCCCACTGGCCTCTTGCAGAAGAAACTCCTTCTCAAGAAATATGGCCGTCCGAGCAACAAACACCTTGTTCTCTTTGGGATTGTAGAAATAATAACCCTTAGTTTCCTTAGGGTAACCGACAAAGATACATTTCTCAGATCTGCTCTCTAGTTTTCCAAAGGCGAGCTTTTTGACATAAGCCTCGCAGCCCCAGATCCTGATAAATGTCAAGCTAGGCTGTTTCCCATACCATAATTCATATGGGGTCTTTGAAACTGCCTTGGATGGCACTCGGTTTAGTACCTTTGCAGCTGTTTCCAGTGCAAATCCCCAAAAGGAATATGGAAGAGTAGCCTGACTCATCATAGAACGAACCATATCAAGTAACGTTCTATTTCTCCTCTCGGACACACCATTCCATTGCGGTGTTCCTAGCGGAGTGAGCTGTGAGATAATCCCACACTCCTTCAGATAGTCAGTAAACGCATGACTCAAGTATTCTCCACCTCGATCAGAACGAAGTGCCTTGATATTTCGGCCAAGCTGATTCTGTACTTCATTCTTGAACTCTTTGAACTTGTCAAAAGATTCACTTTTATGTCTCATAAGATAGACATACCCATATCTACTGAAATCATCAGTGAAGGTAATGAAGTACTGATAGCCACCTCTGGCATGTTTACTAAAAGGCCCACACACATCACTGTGTATAAGGTCAAGTAAACCTGAAGTCCTTTGACCTTTACGAGGAAAAGGCGACTTCGTCATTTTGCCCATCAAACAAGCTTTGCATGTATCAATCTCCTCATAGGAGAATGATCCCAGTAGTCCATAATCATGCAACCGCTTAATGCGTTTCTTGTTAATATGACCTAAACGACTATGCCATAGCAAGGTGCTGTCATCAGCATATTTGGCTTTCTTATTATCAATCTTGTGTATAGAACATTCCATGTCCAACATGAATAACCCATTGTTAATTGAACCAGTAGCATAAACAATATTATCTAAAGATAAAACACACTTTGAAATATTGCATTCAAAGGAAAACCCCTTCCTGACAAGAGCAGGAATGGAGATAATATTTTTAGTAATGCTGGGAACAAAGTAACAATTGTCTAGTTCCAATACAAGTCCAGATGGTAAAAAGATGAAATAGTCTCCTACAGCGACAGCAGCAACCCGTGCCCCGTTTCCAACTCGTAGGTCCACCTCATGCTGTCCCACCTGTCTTCTTCTCTTGAGTTCCTGTACATTTGAACAAATGTGAACTCCACATGCAGTGTCCAACACCCATGAAATAGAAGAAGATGAAACCATGACTTCCGTCACGTATATACCTGAGCCAGAAGCGATGCTTCCCCTCTTGTCTCCTTGGAGCGCTTTACAGTCCTTTTTCCAGTGACCCAGCTGGCCACAGTGGAAACATCTGTATTCCTTCGACCGCTTGACCTTTTGCTTCAGAGCCTTGCTGTAGCTCTTGACAGGGGTCTTTCCCTTCTTCCCCTTCTTCTTGTTCCTAGAAGGAAACATCAAGACAGAGGTTGAAGGCTTTCCCTTCAGAGTCTCCTCAGTAGTCAAGAGCATATTCAGCAGCTCTGCCGGAGTACAATCGATTTTGTTCATATTAAAGTTAATGATGAACGCATCGAAAGAGGGCGGGAGAGACTGCAGAATAATGTCTACAGCAAGCTCCTGATTGATGGTATGCCCCAGTTTCTCTAGAGCCTCCTTGTGCCCAATCATCTTGAGCACGTGAGCTCCCACTGGGCTCCCTTCAGCCAGTTTGCTCTGAAAGAACAGCTTAGTCAAATTATAGCGCTCAGTCCTCGCCTGCGCAGCATACAGCATCTTGAGGTTTGCTATAATTTGTATAGCAGACATATCCTCATGCTGACGCTGCAGCGGTGGCGTCATAGACGCTAGCATCAGGCAAGCGACATCAATGCTATCATTGACATGCTTTTCATTGGCATCCCGAACCGCCCTTGCGGCGTTCGGAGCGGGCTGAGGCGGTATAGCCGTCTCGAGGACATACAGTTTCCTCTCTACCTTAAGAACAATCTTAAGGTGTCCGTACCAGTCTGAGAAGTTCGGCCCAGCAAACTTCTCCCTTTCCAGTAGGGATCGCACATTGAAGCTCATGGTGTTCGTTGCTGCAGGAATCTACAACAATGCAAGAACAGCAAGGTCAGTATCAATGTTCAGAATCAATCCAGGACTTAAGAAAGATTCTTTTCTCACTATTTTATCTGGCTGAAAAATCTAGCAAAAACAGCCCGAAAGAGTAGAACTCTTTTAGTGAGATGGGATCCAGATTTCATACTTGGTCTCCGCGTCCCGCTCAGGCGAGATAAGATGCACAGAGAGTACAAGCACTAGTCTCTGGTAGGCTGTCCCAGCCAATCGCCAACCCGTGCGATTCCCCTTCATCTGGGCAATCCAGCAGACTGTGCCAACTGAGTTGGTACAACACAGTCTCTGATCCCACAGATGGCTGCCTCCATGTGCTACCATATGCGCCACATATGTAGCCTACATGGTCAAGCTGACCCGACCTACTCCCTGGACCACCACGTGCTATGCTGAGCAACGAGAAGCGATAAATCCCTTCTCTGTAACACGTAGGTGTAATCCCGCACCGTCTGAAGATAGATGGACGTGCCCACTGAGTGGGTACTGAAAAGCCCCGAAAACTGAGGGGGGTCCCCTTCAAGGGGGAGCGAAACCCTAATCAGGTGGCGCATAAACTTTTGGCAGCGGTATTAAGGGTTTCAAAAGGATCTTTCGCAAGTTCATATGATCAACTTAAGTAAGCTTGAATTCATACCATAGCCATTTGCGTTGGATGGCGATTTGGAAGAATAGAGAGCAATGTAGATCTCCTCCAAAAGGTTCACACACAAGATGAAGATCGCCAACTCCCTTGCGTTCCTTGTGCTAGCAAGTCTCCAAGGTCTTCCTTGTCGAATGGAAGGGAATGATGGTTGAAGACTCTCTCGGCCGAACTCTCTCCTATGTTCACCCTTTTTTTCTCTCGAGTGACTCGTCGATAGGAAGAGGCAAAGAGGAAAAACGATGAGGAGACGTTTTCATCAAACGTGGAGACGTTTTTCCATAATGGGAAAAACCGACATCCAAATAAGGAAAACCGATTACTCCATGCGTTCATGCGATCTATGTGTTCACTCCATGTGAACCGATCGCTCCTCTTTGAACCAAGCCATGGTTCAATTGCATTTGGTTTAAAAACCAAATCAAAATTAACCCAAGCCATTAGTCCAGATCACATTAAACCCTAAGGTTGTAGATCTGACCGTCCATCACTTGATGCTCTTGATTTTACCAATCTGGCATCAACACTCTCGATCAAAGCTTACCGATCTCAAGCCCCAATCAATCAAACATGATCAGACCAGATCTCACTTACAATCAGAGTTTAAATCCCTTTAAACTGAATCAAAAACAATTCAGTCCACACGATCTAACATGAGTTAGCTATATCATCAAATTGTGCGACCCTGAGGGTTTCCTTTAATGTCAGTAACGATAACTTACGTTATCACGAACAGTGAGGGGTATCTAGCAACACATCACTGTCTCCTGATATAAAGGAAAGAGTCTTCCAAGACTACACCCAAACCACAGCACAAGTGTGAATCCAACTCACCAGGCATGCATGTTTCCTTTGCCACTGGATGTTCTTATTGGACAAGCGTGTCAAGCTTGTAACTCCAATGTGATGAGCATGATTAGATCAGATGAACATCGTCACCTGGGTATGGCCATACACTTTCTCAATCATCTCATTTAAGGGGGCCCCTTAGAACATCACACTCCAATTAAGGAGACGGCAATCCTATATCTATCACTCGTGTCCTAACCTGATTCAAGCTCACCATCCAAGATAGTCTATAATCATTATGTTTCAAATGATATTGAACTATCTCAAAACAATGACAATCATCATTTAGAAAACACAAGTGATCTCAAGTCAGAGGAAAAGTGCCACTTGTTATATTCAAGGATTATTCATATTGTGACAACCAATCGAATATCCTAGTAGGGTCTGTCCAGTACATCCAATGTACCCATGAGTCTACATCTCATTCCATGCTCGAAGCATCCTATAAGATTAGAACACATATTAGTCTTAACCATATCAAGGCTGTCTCATGTTCACCAAGATATCTCGACTAAGGACTTTATAGCATGTCAGCCCAGCTGAACAGCTTTGAGACATTATTCAGAAGTACAATTATTGCAGCAGACAATGTAACAAACTGAATAACAACCATGCCTTTATAAACATAAGAGTTTATTACATGATACTGATACAATCCCAAGGCCTCAAACATTAGCCTTAAGGGCATACCCCAACAATCTCCCACTTGCACTTAATCTAATGGTTGAGAAATCTCAAACCCATATTATTACAGTGCTTCTCATGCTTCTGCTGCGCCTGAGGCTTAGTAAGCGGGTCTGCCAGATTGTCATCTGTATGAACCTTGCAGAGTTTGATCTCGCCTCGATCAATGATCTCCCTGATCAAATGAAACCGTCTCTGTATGTGCTTGGACTTCTGGTGCGACTGTAACATCCCACATTCTGAACCTCAAGCAAGTAACACAATCACAAAAGTAATAGGATGTTTCATATAAGATCGATCAAATGCTAGGTAAAACCGAGTCCAAGAAAAATACGATCTGAAAATTTTCAAAACTCCAAACACATAAAATCTTCGAATCACAAATCTCATAAATCACATAAAGGTACCTGCCACCACGCAATACGTGCACTAGACATATGCACGTTACAGTTGTATCAAAACCGATTGCAAAAATACACATCAACTTCAATTTCAAAACAAATCCACAAAATCGATTTTATAAACTAATACCAAACACCGAAACCAGGCCGAAGCCCGCGGTGACACAAAAATCCAACTCAGTTGATTGCCACCATCTGGCAACACAAATTCACATAGTTCACATTGTTCACATCACATGGTTCACATAGTTCATATAAATCATAAGTTTTAGCCACAACCGGCATCATAATCATAAACACATTAAGCATAATTCACAGCATCCATATAATGCTAACTGCGCCCCTGCTCTACACCTGAAAATAGTGAGGGGTGAGCTACACAGCCCAGTGAGTGGATAGTCTAATTGACCATCCATAATATACTCTCAAAAACATATGCAGATTATTTTAAAAATCTTTAACAGGATATCATGTCAACACATAATAACAAATTCGATGCAAAAGTCATATAAGCAGCCAAAAATATACACACCAACATATAATAACCTCAGGTTCTAGAGTTATACTCTAAACCAACCGAACACACATATTATAAACCAACTAAACACACCATACTTAATTAACCTAGTTGTCCAGCATATTCACAAAGTGACCAATATGGTCTAACCCGGCTTGGCCAAAGCACTGGGAGCTGCAAAATCTCGTGCAACACATAAACATGGACAGTGAATAGAATCAGGAGGTGGCCCCCGTCAGGTCACGACGTGGCACGCTGGTCTATCACGCCATAACATAAAACGAGAATGATGACATCAAGAGGTGGCCCCTGTCTGATCAGGACATGGCACTTTGCGTCTTATATCATTCCCAACACATATAAGAGTAATGACATCAAGAGGTGGCCCCTGTCTGATCAAGACATGGCACTTTGCGTCTTATATTACCCCATCACATAAAAGAGTAGTGACATCAAGAGGTGGCCCCTGTCTGACCAAGACATGGCACTTTGGGTCAAAACCCGTTCTCCCAAAAGGTTCCTACTGGACAACAGACATATCTTATTTCATATTTCACAAAGGTGGACATATTTCACAAAGGTGGACTCCTAAGTGTAAACTAGACTCTAGGATAGTCATCACAAAATCACATCGGCAGGCTGAACATCAACCCCCATCACAATAATCATAATAGGCAGGCTGAACATCAACCCCCTCACATATCACAATACAGGGCTGAAATTCAAACCCTTAACATATCACATAAGGACTATCCCCTTGAGTTCATAGTTACACCTAGCCTTAGTCCTAACCATCACATAACCACCTAATTTTCCAAATTCACAAAATCCATAATTTTCCAAATTCACAAAATCCATCACATAACACATATTGTTCAAAAATCACATAATCATACATATTGGTAAAAAAAAATCATATAATCACATAATGATCAAAATCACATAATCACATAATGAAGATCATATAGTGTAGTCCTTATATTTCATGCTGGTTAGTTTAATCAAATTTTTCTATGTTATCACCCAGATTTGTCTCAGACAAAAATACAAGTTACACCGACAAAGAACATAAAATTAAAACAGGCATTCATAAAATCAGCATAAAATGTAAAACATATATTCTTATAATTTACTTTACAAATTACCACAATTACCACAAATTACCATATGTAAACATGTTAAATACAATTATCAAATTTCGGTTTAACTACAATTAACAATGTTTCGGCTACAAAAATCATTGGTTTAATATTACTAAAATTCTTTATAAAATACCTAATTAACAAGAAATTCATGCTCAATGTTCAATGATTTAATACTACCAAAATACCTTAAATTTCATACAAATTTCGGTTAAACAAACACCAAGATTAATTCGGTTTTTACAACAATTTACATGATATATACCTTCTTGCAATTTTCGGTTTTTCACATGAAGAACAACTAATGCCTTAAATTCAATTTTCATCATATAATTACCTTTGTCAAAATTCGGTTTTCATCATATAATCATCTTTACAAAAATTCGGTTTTCATCATAGTGAAATCTTGAATTTCGGTTTTAGCATGATAATGTTTCCAACAAACAAATGTCTCATCTAATACATCAATTAACACAAACAAATAGATAGCAATCAATTAGACACTCCACTCACCTCTTAAATCGAAAATTCTCCACAAAAGAAATCGTCCAAAGCTTTTGTAGTCACCCAAAGGATCTCCAAGAAATCGCCAAGAAAGTTTCACCTCAAGGAAAATTCGTCAAGGGGAAGAAGATGAAGGAAGAACACCAAAAATCGCCTCCAAGCTTTCCAAGAGTCGCCAAGTTCTTCCAAGCCGCCACCTTAATTTTCTCAAGACTCCAAAATCGCCAATAATCTCACCCTAGTCGAATTTACCACTTAAACTTTGGGTTTCTAAATTTTAAACCCTTTAACCCATTAATTCCAATAGGTTTAACCCACTTAACTAATAATTTCGAATTTTCAAACCCAATTAGCTAATTCGAATTTTTATTCCAATATCCCATAGTTAACCAATTAATTTAATTAACTTATCCAATAACCAATCACTTAACCGAAAATCCAATAAGAATTTAAGTTAACATCCAATAAGGATTAAATTAATTAACCAATAAGGTCTAATTAATTAACTCACAATTTACAACCATAATTCCTAATTAATTTATCATGAACAACCCATAATAAATTATCATAATTTAACAGCCAACAATCAAATAAATAATTTCTAATTAATTAACTATCAACAACCAATACATAGAAAATATCATAATCGATAATTTTATTTAAATCAATAATTTATCATAATTTATCATAGAAAATAATGCTTACCAGAACTTAAGATCCTTGGATCTTACAGCGACCGTGGTTCCTTTGCCTGTGCGATTGCTCCAGTGTTATCACAGAAGATAACCAAAGGATCTGCACTCGAAGGAACAACACCAAGTTCTCTCACGAACTTACGAATCCACACTGCCTCCTTGGATGCTTCCGAGGCTGCAACATACTCGGCTTCTGTTGTGGAATCAGCAACAGTTGACTGTTTGAAACTATTCCACACCACTGCTCCTCAATTCAAGCTAAATACATAGCCTGATTGCGATCGGAAATCATCCTGGTCAGACTGGAACGAAGCGTCAGTATATCCTTCAATACTGAGTTCTTCCTGACCACCATATATCAAGAACATATCTTTGGTCCTCCGTAGATATTCTAAAATGTTCTTGACTGCAATCCAGTGCGCCATAACTGGATTACTTTGGAACCGACTGGTCACGCTTAACCCGTAAGCGACGTCTGGGCGAGTACACAACATCGCATACATAATGGACCCAATAGCCGAAGCATAAGGCGTATTGTCCATTTCATCTTTCTCAGTCTGTGTTTGTGGACACTGACTCTTCGAAAGATTCAGACCATGTCTGACTGGAAGATATCCTCTTTTAGAATTCTCTAAATGAAATCTTTCCAGGACTTTATCGATGTAAGTACTCTGGCACAGCCCGAGAAGCCTCTTAGATCTATCCCTGTAGATCTTCACACCTAATACATAGGCTGCTTCTCCTAAATCTTTCATCTGAAAACACTTCCTTAACCATGCCTTAACCGCATGCATATCAGGAATGTCGTTTCCAATGATCAAGATATCATCGACGTAGAGGACTAAGAAAGTAATCACGCTCCCACTAAACCTCTTATATACACACGGGTCATCCTCATTCTTGATGAAACCAAACTCACTGATTGATTCATCAAAACGAATATTCCAGCTTCTCGATGCTTGTTTAAGTCCATAAATAGACTTCTTTAACTTGCATATCATATGACGATCTGATGGATTAGTGAAACCTTCTGGTTGTGTCATATACACATCCTCATCCACATTTCCATTCAGGAAAGCTGTCTTCACATCCATTTGCCAAATCTCATAATCATAATATGCTGCTATCGCGAAAAGAATCCGAATAGACTTGAACATAGCTACAGGTGAGAAAGTTTCATCATAATCTATCCCGTAGATTTGTTTGAAACCTTTCGCAACTAGCCAGCCTTTATAGGTAACCATGTTACCATCCATGTCAATCTTCTTCTTGAAGATCCATTTACAGCCTATAGGGATTACTCCCGGAGGCGGATCAACCAAATCCCAGACTTGGTTATCTGACATGGAGTCCATCTCGGCTCGCATAGCTTCAAGCCATCTCGCTGACTCCGGTCCACTAACTGCATCCGCATAAGTGAGGGGTTCATCATGATCAATGATGTAGACTCCGTCATAGCGCTCAGGCTGTCGACGGATCCTTCCCGATCTTCGCGGTTCCCGTGATATCTGAGCCTCAGGTTGTTCAATAACCTGATCTACCGGCTCATGCTCATCCAACTGTGCTTGACTACTTTGTCCTTCTTCTGGATTTTCATCCAGCTTTATTTCTCTCCCACTGGCCTCTTGCAGAAGAAACTCCTTCTCAAGAAATATGGCCGTCCGAGCAACAAATACCTTGTTCTCTTTGGGATCGAAGAAATAATAACCCTTAGTTTCCTTAGGGTAACCGACAAAGATACATTTGTCAGATCTGCTCTCTAGTTTCCCAGAGGCGAGCTTTTTGACATAAGCCTCGCAGCCCCAGATCCTGATAAATGTCAAGCTCGGCTGTTTCCCATACCATAACTCATATGGCGTCTTAGAAACTGCCTTGGATGGCACTCGGTTTAGTATCTTTGCAGCTGTCTCCAGTGCAAAACCCCAAAAGGAATATGGAAGAGTAGCCTGACTCATCATAGAACGAACCATATCCAGTAACGTTCTATTTCTCCTTTCGGACACACCATTCAATTGCGGTGTTCCTGGCGGAGTGAGCTGTGAGATAATCCCACACTCCTTTAGATAGTCAGTAAACGCATGACTCAAGTATTCTCCACCTCGATCAGAACGAAGTGCCTTGATATTACGGCCTAGCTGATTCTGTACTTCATTCTTGAACTCTTTGAACTTGTCAAAAGATTCACTTTTATGTCTCATTAAATAGACATACCCATACCTACTGAAATCATCAGTAAAGGTAATGAAGTACTGATAGCCACTTCTGGCATGTTTACTAAAAGGCCCACACACATCACTGTGTATAAGGTCCAGTAAACCTGAAGCCCTTTGACCTTTGTTAGAAAAAGGTGACTTCGTCATTTTACCCATTAAACAAGCCTTGCATGTATCAATCTCCTCATAGGAGAATGATCCCAGCAGTCCATGATCATGCAACCGCTTAATGCGTTTCTTGTTAATATGGCCTAAACGACTATGCCATAGCAAGGTGCTGTCATCAGCATACTTGGCTTTCTTAATATCAATCGCGTGTATAGAACATTCCATGTCCAACATGAATAACCCATTATTAATTGAACCAGTAGCATAAACTATATTATCAAGAGATAAAACACACTTTGAAATATTGCATTCAAAGGAAAATCCCTTCCTGACAAGAGCAGGAATGGAGATAATATTTTTTGTAATACTGGGAACAAAGTAACAACTGTTCAGTTCTAATACAAGCCCAGATGGCAAAGAGATGAAATAGTCTCCTACAGCAACAGCAGCAACACGTGCCCCGTTTCCAACTCGTAGGTCCACCTCATGCTGTCCCACCTGTCTTCTTCTCTTGAGTTCCTGTAAATTTGAACAAATGTGAACTCCACATGCAGTGTCCAACACCCATGAAACAGAAGAAGATGAAACCATGACTTCCATCACGTATATACCTGAGCCAGAAGCGATGCTTCCCCTCTTATCTCCTTGGAGCGCTTTACAGTCCTTTTTCCAGTGACCCAGCTGGCCACAATGGAAACACCTGTATTCCTTTGACCGCTTAACCTTTTGCTTCAGAGCCTTGCTGTAACTCTTGACAGGGGCCTTGCCCTTCTTCCCCTTCTTCTTGTTCCTAGAAGGAACCATTAAGACAGAGGTTGAAGGCTTTCCCTTCAGAGTCTCCTCAGTAGTCAAGAGCATATTCAGCAGCTCTGCCGGAGTACAATCGATTTTGTTCATATTAAAGTTAATGATGAACGCATCGAAAGAGGGCGGGAGAGACTGCAGAATAATGTCTACAGCAAGCTCCTGATTGATGGTATGCCCCAGTTTCTCTAGAGCCTCCTTGTGCCCAATCATCTTGAGCACGTGAGCTCCTACTGGGCTCCCTTCAGCCAGTTTACTCTGAAAGAACAGCTTTGTCAGATTATAGCGTTCTGTCCTCGCCTGTGCAGCATACAGCATCTTGAGGTTTGCTATCATGTCTATAGCAGACATATCCTCATGCTGACGCTGCAGCGGTGGCGTCATAGACGCTAGCATCAGGCAAGCGACATCAATGCTATCATTGACGTGCTTTTCATAAGCTTCCCGAACCGCCCTTGCGGCGTTCGGAGCGGGCTGAGGCGGTATCGCCGTCTCGAGGACATACAGTGTCCTCTCTGCCTTAAGAACAATCTTAAGGTGTCCATACCAGTCCGAGAAGTTCGGCCCAGCAAACTTCTCCCTTTCCAGCAGGGATCGCACATTGAAGTTCATGGTATTCGTTGCTGCAGGTATCTACAACAATGCAAGAACAGCAAGGTCAGTATCAATGTCAAGAATCAATCAGGACTTAAGAAAGATTCTTTTTCTCACTATTTTATCTGGCTGAAAAATCCAGCAAAACAGCCCGAAAGAGTAGAACTCTTTTAGTGAGATGGGATCCAGATTTCATACTTGGTCTCCGCGTCCCGCTCAGGCGAGATAAGATGCACAGAGAGTACAAGCACTAATCTCTGGTAGGCAGTCCCTGCCAATCGCCAACCCGTGCGATTCCCCTTCATCTGGGCAATCCAGCAGACTGTGCCAACTGAGTTGGTACAACACAGTCTCTGATCCCACAGATGGCTGCCTCCATGTGCTACCATATGCGCCACATATGTAGACTACATGGTCAAGCTGACCCGACCCTACTCCCTGGACCACCACGTGCTATGCTGAGCAACGAGAAGCGATAAATCCCTTCTCTGTAACACGCAGGTGTAATCCCGCACCGTCTGAAGATAGATGGACGTGCCCACTGAGTGGGTACAACACGGCTCCAACGATAATCAGAACAGTGAGGTTTCGCGTCAGAAGGCTTACGAGCTTGATATTTTAGCGTTGGATTTTAACGGTCTTTTATCTTCTTCACTATCATGCAATTCCTATGGTGATAGCAGAAGATAAATAAATCATGCTGTTCTACTTATTTAAACAATAAAAGAAAGCATGGATCTTATGTGGTAAAAGCCCATAGCCTAAGTAAGACCTTAACCTAACTTAAGTCTTCACTTGCTTTTCTTCATGGGGCTTTTGCTGCTCATTTGGCCCAACCCAGGGCCAAAGCGCCATCTGCAGCTCTGGTGCGCCTACCAGGTAGATGCGCCTGTCATAGGGTCAAACCCTAGACCTCCCACCTGGTCAAGCTTCTACTGCATGCGCCTCTGCCAACTGTGCTTTGTGCTCATGTCTGATTAAACTTACAATTTAATCTATCTAGACATTGATTGACTCGCAGGTCAATTACACATTATAAATTAAATAAAAGTGATGCGCAGTTCACAATAATATTAAATTTACAATTAACCAGGCACACAGGCCCCCAGCACAGCACACATTAACACGGGCAGCCCACATAAGATTAAATAAACAAACATATGCCTACAATCAACATGTGATCCAAAAGAAAATAAAATTTTTGAAAACCCCATTGGCATCAATTTTAATTTTCTTATGTGCCCTTATAACCTTACAATGGTTCATTGATAGGGATCCACTCATCCATCTAGTCAGATCGACTGCCCTTGCATGCACCAAGTCCTAACTGACTTGAGTTGACCTAATGGTCAACCATGCATGCGCAAAGGGCTGAACAACCCTCATGAGTGTCGGCAAGCAGGTGTGACCCCGGGCCTAACTCAAGTGTGTTCAGTAGCCGTCTCAACCAGACCTCGCTACACGCCCTTGATGCAGTCGACCTATAGCCAACTCATGCTTGCGCACAGGTGCTATGTGGTCAACCCATCTAGGCTGGTCAGATGGTCTGATCAGACTATTTTGATCCAACCTAGAAGATGCTTTCAACCCCATCAACGGTTTAATGTAGGGCCTTAGGTCTAGATGAGGCGCGCATGATATTTTGATTTGTCAAAACAAGCGCCAACAAACATGCGCATACATCTAAATAAAACTAGCATGTAGTTTTTGCGGCATGTGATTAGATCTAAGCATAGCAAACGCAAACAAGGATCACATAAAGGCAATCAAATGAGCATATACAGAACCGTGCCTCTAATACCAATTGTAGAGTCCCCTTCGAGGGGGAGCGCAAGCAGATCAAACCCTAAGGGGGGGGGGGGGCGCATGTAATTTCTTTTGGCAGCGGAATTAGGATTTTATCAAGATCGCATGAATATATGTTCATATGATCAACCTTAAGACGTTGTAAAGATCGAAAGAAGATCTCATACCATAGCCATCGGTATGATGGAGCCTTGGAAGCAAAGGCGCAAATGAACCTTCTCCAAAGTTGACGCACACAAGAAGATGCCGCCTACTTCCTTTGGCGTTTCTTGTGCTAGCAAGTGCCCAAGGTATCCTTGACGTATGGAAGGGATGAGATCGCTTGGTGCCTTCACCGAGACCTCCTCTTCGTCAACTACCTCAATCCACGAGAGTATGTGCGTTCACGACCAAGCGAACGCCTTGACGTTGAGGTGTAGAGGCGTTTTGGGCGTTTTTTTGCGTTGAGGCCTTCATGACTTTCCATAAATGGAAATCATGCGCCATGATCTCATAACCGATCAAAGAAAACGCTTTCAACCAATGAACCAAGCGTTCACTCATGTGAACCGGTTCAAGCAAATCGAATGCATTTCAATTTTGGTTCAAAGATCAATTAACCCAAGCATTGGTTTAGATCACCGTTAAGCCCTAAGGCTCCAGATCCAACCGTTCATCTCCTGATGCTCCTGATCTCACCGATCTAGCATCAACTCTCTCGATCAAAGCTTACCGATCTCAAGCCCTAATCAATCAAACATGATTAGACCAGATCTCACTTATAATCAGAGCTTATAATCCCTTTAAACTGAACCCAAATAATTCAGTCCACACGATCTGACTCAAGTAAGCCATATCATCAAATTGTGCGACCCTAAGGGTTTCCTTTAAATGTCGGTAACGATAACTTTCGTTATCACGATCAGTTTTTTTTTTTTTTTGCCGAAGGCAAGAATAGATGTATATTATATCCAAAAAAGAAGTATGTACAATGTGTATTCCAACGCTCAGACTCCCACCCTCCTTCACCAAAATAGAGAAAATTTTGGCAGAGCCTCCCCTATAATATCTGTCGCGGGAGGCCTGCGCTACATATGACTATCATCTCAAAATAAAACAAAAAAGACGAGGAGCGAGAAGAGATCTGCAATACAGCACAGCTATTACATCACTATTACTCTCTTCTACGGTTCAGGTGACTATGACGATGCAGCCTTTGATCTTGTAGAGAGAGCAACCCGTAGCACAGAAGGAGGTGACAAAATCGGCTGTTGTCTCTCAGGATATGTCATCCAGGGATCCATAGAGGAGTGGCAGCAGCAACAAAGGGGTCGAAATCTCACTGAGCACTTGGACAGAGGGAGCCGAGGCCTGATACCCTGGAGTAGACGAGGCTGGTGGTAGCCTGGAGCCTCTGAGGAGCTGGAAACTATTACCCCTGAAAAAGAGGACATTAGCAAGATGACAAGTTGCAATCAGTGCCATGGCTAAGATAGCGACGGGAGGACCCCAGAATACAGCGTAAAGAAACGTTAGATCAGCAAAACTTCGAAAGATAGTTAACACTCAATCCCGCCAGGAACTTTGGGCTGCCCAATCGTTTAGTCTGCGGAGTGGGATAAGATCGATACCCTCACGTTGGTGCAGAGACCCAACTTTTGACATGATATCAGAAACTAGGGTCTTTAGCGAGATCATGACAATCCTGGGGTTGAAAACGCCTTGGGTCTTGAAAATAAGATGATTGCGAATCCTCCAAATATAATATACTGCCCCGGTGAAAAGAAGTTTCTGTATATAGGATTTGTTAGAATCATCTTGCCCCCAGGTAACTAGAAGATAAGCCATAAGGTCACGCCATGAAAACCCAATAAAAGAAATATTGCAAGTGCGCTTAATTAACCGCCAGTAGTGTTTGAAAACCCGACAGTGGAGGAATAAATGGTCGAGGGTTTCCAGATGAGACTTGCATAGCTCACAGGTAGGATCACTCACGATGCCCCAATTATAAAGTTTCGCCTTGGTGCTTAGCCGGTCATCGGCAAAGCAGCCACATAAAGAAGGAGAATCGAGGTATCCTCCCTTTGAACCAAACTAACCTTCTCCAAGGAACCTCGGCATCCCGAAACTGGCCTTCGTAAGCTGATTTGATAGTAAAAAGTCCGGTGTGCGTTTTAGTCCAGACAAGTTGATCCGAATCGAGATGAGAGTGGATCTTGATATGGGGGATAGCAGTATAAATCTCCCGGAGTTTAAAGGATCTTGGTATGGGGATCCTCCAACTATGATTGCTAATGATAGATTTGAGGCGGGCATCTTTTCCGCGTGGATTCTCAAAACGTATGTCCTCGACCAGTGGAAGTAAGATACGTGAATCAAACCATGGGTCCAACCAAAACCGAATCAAATTGCCATCAGCCACTTTGTATCCGACCATACTCGTACATGTATCCCGGATTGATAGCAAACTGCGCGTCGGCCAGGGAGCGTGCCGAGAGGGCTGAAAGGATCACTGTCTCCCGATATAAAGGAAAGAGTCTTCCAAGACTACACCCAAACCATAGCACAAGTGAGAATCAACTTCACAAGGCATGCATGTATCCTTTGCCACTGGATGTTCTTATTGGACAAGCAAGTCAAGCTTGTAACTCCAATATTATGAGCATGATTAGATCAGATGAACATAGTCACCTGGGTATGGCCATACACTTTCTCAATCATCTCATCTAGGGGACCCCTATAGAACATCACACTCCTTAAACAAGGTGACGGCAATCCTGTATCTATCACTAGTGCCCTAACCTGACTCATGATCATTATCCAAGATAGTCTATAACCATTATATTTCAAATGATATTGAACTACCTCAAAACAATGACAATAATCATTTAGAAACACAAGTGATCTCAAGTCAGAGGACATGTGCCACTTGATGCAAACAAGGATTATTCACATTGTGACAAACAATTGAATATCCTAGTAGGGTCTGTCCAGTACATCCAATGTACCCATGAGTCTACATCTTATTCCATGCTCGAAGCATCCTATAAAATTAGAACACATATTAGTCTCAATCATATCAAGGCTGTCTCATGTTCACCAAGATATCTCGACTAAGGACATTACAGCATGTCAGCCTAGCTGAACACCATTGAGACATTATTCAGAAGTACAATTATTGTAGCAGACAATGTAACCAACTGAATAACAACCATGTCTCATATCAAGGCTAATGTTTGAGGCCTTGGGATTGTAACAGTATCATGTATAAACTCTTATGTTTATAAAGGCAATGGTTGTTATTCAGTTGGTTACATTGTCTGCTGCAATAATTGTACTTCTGAATAATGTCTCAATGGTGTTCAGCTAGGCTGACATGCTGTAATGTCCTTAGTCGAGATATCTTGGTGAACATGAGACAGCCTTGATATGATTGAGACTAATATGTGTTCTAATTTTATAGGATGCTTCGAGCATGGAATAAGATGTAGACTCATGGGTACATTGGATGTACTGGACAGACCCTACTAGGATATTCAATTGCTTGTCACAATGTGAATAATCCTTGATTGCAACAAGTGGCACATTTCCTCTGACTTGAGATCACTTGTGTTTCTAAATGATGATTGTCATTGTTTTGAGGTAGTTCAATATCATTTGAAACATAATGGTTATAGACTATCTTGGATGGTGAGCTTGAGTCAGGTTAGGGCACTAGTGATAGATAAAGGATTGCCGTCTCCTTAATTGGAGTGTGATGTTCTAAAGGGGCCCCCCTCTGTATGAGATGATTGAGAAAGTGTATGGCCATACCCAGGTGACTATGTTCATCTGATCTAATCATGCTCATCATATTGGAGCTACAGGCTTGACACGCTTGTCCAATAAGAACATCCAGTGGCAAAGGAATCATGTATGCTTAGTGAGTTGATTCACACTTGTGCTGTGGTTTGGGTGTAGTCTTGGAAGACTCTTTTCTTTATATCGGGAGACAGTGATGTGTTGCTAGATACCCCTCACTGATCGTGATAACGTGAGTTATCGTTACCGACATTTAAAGGAAACCCTTAGGGTCGCACAATTTGATGATATGGCTTACTTAAGTCAGATCGTATGGACTGAATTGTTTGGGTTCAGTTTAAAGGGATTTAGTCTCTGATTGTAAGTGAGATCTAGTCTGATCATGTATGATTGATTAGGGCTTGAGGTCGGTAAGCTTCGATCGAGAGAATGGATGCTAGATCAGTGAGATCAGCAGCATCAAGAGATCAACGGTTAGATCTGGAACCTTAGGGTTTAATTGTGATCTATACCATATCGCTTGGGTTAATTGGTCTTTGGACCAAACCAAATTGAACCAGCTCATTGAGTGAGCGTGTGGTTCAAATGGAGAGGAGTTTGCGATTGGGGTAAACCCATGATCGCATGTGAGTAAGTGGCTTTCTATTTTTAGAAAGCATGATCACATACGTGACCACGACTCACGTTCACGCCTAAGACGCTCAACTCTCTCGCTTCTCCTCCTCTCTCGTCGCCAACAAGCTCTCGCTCGTGTGGTGAAGAGGTTGACGAAAAAGGAGAAGGAAGAAATCGCCAAGCAAAGGATTCTCTTCCCTTCCATTCGACAAGGACTCCTTAGAACCTTGCTAGCACAAGGAGCACTAAGGGAGTAGGCGATCACATCTCGTGTGCGTCTTCTCTGGAGGAGAGCGACTTCACTCTCTGCTTCCAAGTCGCCAACCACACAATGGCATCGGTATGATTTCTTCTCTGATATTTGAAATCGATTTATGTTGATCATATTACATGCAAAGATCCTAGAAACCCCTTCCGCTGCATCAGAACCTTCATATGCGCCTATTAGGGTTTCGCCCTCCCCTTGTCTAAGGGAACCTTTCACTTATTCCATGCTCGAAGCATCCTATAAGATTAGAACACATATTAGTCTCAATCATATCAAGGCTGTCTCATGTTCACCAAGATATCTCGACTAAGGACAAAACTGCATGTCAGCCAAGCTGAACAGCATTGAGACATTATTCAGAAGTATACATATTGCAGCAGATACTGTAACAACCTGAATAACAACCATTGCCTTTATAAACATAGAGTTTATACATGATACTGAAATAATCCCAAGGCCTCAAACATTAGGCTTAAGGGCATACCCCAACAATCTCCCACTTGCACTTAATCTAATGGTTGAGAAATCTCAAACCCATATTATTACAGTGCTTCTCATGCTTCTGCTGCGCCAGAGGCTTTGTAAGCGGGTCAGCCAGATTGTCATCTGTATGAACCTTGCAGACTTTGATCTCGCCACGATCAATGATCTCCCGGATCAAGTGAAACCTTCTCTGTATGTGCTTGGACTTCTGGTGCGACCGTGGTTCCTTTGCTTGTGCTATTGCTCCAGTGTTATCACAGAAGATAACCAAAGGATCTGCACTTGAAGGAACAACACCAAGTTCCTGAACGAACTTACGAATCCACACTGCCTCCTTAGATGCTTCTGAGGCTGCAACATACTCGGCTTCTGTTGTGGAATCAGCAACAATTGACTGTTTGAAACTTTTCCACACCGCTGCTCCTCCATTCAAGCTAAAAACATAGCCTGATTGTGATCGGAAATCATCCTGGTCAGATTGGAATGAAGCGTCAGTATATCCTTCAATACTGAGTTCTTCCTGACCTCCATATATCAAGAACATATCTTTGGTCCTCCGAAGATATTTCAAAATGTTCTTGACCGCAATCCAGTGTGCCTGCCCTGGTTTACTTTGGAATCGACTGGTCACGCTTAACCCGTAAGCAACGTCTGGGCGAGTACACAACATCGTATACATAATGGACCCAATAGCCGAAGCATAAGGCGTATTGTCCATTTCATATTTCTCAGTCTGTGTTTGTGGACACTGACTCTTTGAAAGATTCAGACCATGTCTGACTGGAAGATATCCTCTTTTAGAATTTTCTAAATGGAATCTCTCCAGGACTTTATCGATGTAAGTACTCTGGCACAGCCCGAGAAGCCTCTTAGATCTATCTCTGTAGATCTTCACACCTAATACATAGGCTGCTTCTCCTAAATCTTTCATCTGGAAACATTTTCTTAACCATGCTTTAACCGCATGTAGTTCAGGACACACCATTCCATTGCGGTGTTCCTGGCGGAGTGAGCTGTGAGATAATCCCACACTCCTTCAGATAGTCAGTAAACTCTCGACTTAGGTATTCTCCACCTCGATCTGAGCGAAGTGCCTTGATATTTCGGCCTAGCTGATTCTGTACTTCATTTTTGAACTCTTTGAACTTGTCAAAAGATTCACTCTTATGTCTCATTAGATAGACATACCCATATCTACTGAAATCATCAGTAAAGGTAATGAAGTACTGATAGCCACCTCTGGCATGTTTACTAAATGGCCCACACACATCACTGTGTATAAGGTCAAGTAAACCTGAAGCCCTTTGACCTTTGTGAGGAAAAGGAGCCTTCGTCATTTTACCCATTAAACAAGCTTTGCATGCATCAATCTCCTCATAGGAGAATGAACCCAGCAGTCCATGGTCATGCAACCGCTTAATGCGTTTCTTGTTAATATGGCCTAAACGACTATGCCATAGCAAGGTGCTCTCATCAGCATACTTGGCTTTCTTATTATCAATATTTTGTATAGAACATTCCATGTCCAACATGAATAACCCATTGTTAATTGATCCAGTAGCATAAACAATATTATCAAGAGTAAGATAACACTTTGAAATCTTGCATTCAAAGGAAAACCCTTTCCTGACAAGAGCAGGAATAGAGATAATATTTTTGGTAATACTGGGTACAAAGTAACAATTGTTTAATTCTAATACAATGCCAGATGGTAATGAGATGTAATAATCCCCTACAGAAATAGCAGCAACCCGTGCTCCGTTTCCAATGCGTAGGTCCACCTCATGCTGTCCCACCTGTCTTCTTCTCTTGAGTTCCTGTACATTTGAACAAATGTGAACTCCACATGCAGTGTCCAACACCCATGAAATAGAAGAAGATGAAACCATGACTTCCGTCACGTATATACCTGAGCCAGAAGCGATGCTTCCCCTCTTGTCTCCTTGGAGCGCTTTACAGTCCTTTTTCCAGTGACCCAGCTGGCCACAGTGGAAACACCTGTTGTCCTTCGACCGCTTCACCTTTTGTTTCAGAGCCTTACTGTAGTTCTTGACAGGGGCTTTGCCCTTCTTCCCCTTCTTCTTGTTCCTAGAAGGAACCATTAAGATAGAGGTTGAAGGCTTTCCCTTCAGAGTCTCCTCAGTAGTCAAGAGCATATTCAGCAGCTCTGCCGGAGTACAATCGATTTTGTTCATATTAAAGTTAATGATGAACGCATCGAAAGAGGGTGGGAGAGACTGCAGAATAATGTCTACAGCAAGCTCCTGATTGATGGTATGCCCCAGTTTCTCCAGAGCCTCTTTGTGCCCAATCATCTTGAGCACGTGAGCTCCTACTGGGCTCCCTTCAGCCAGTTTGCTCTGAAAGAAAAGCTTGGTCAAATTATAGCGTTCAGTCCTCGCCTGTGCAGCATATAGCATCTTGAGGTTTGCTATAATTTCTATAGCAGACATATCCTCTTGCTGACGGTGCAGCGGTGGCGTCATAGACGCTAGCATCAGGCAAGCGACATCAATGCTATCATTGACGTGCTTTTCATAGGCTTCACGAACCGCCCTTGCGGCGTTCGCAGCGGGTTGAGGCGGTATAGCCGTCTCGAGGACATACAGTTTCCTCTCTGCCTTAAGAACAATCTTAAGGTGTCCGTACCAGTCTGAGAAGTTTGGCCCAGCAAACTTCTCCCTTTCCAGTAGGGATCGCACATTGAAGCTCATGGTGTTCGTTGCTGCAGGAATCTACAACAATGCAAGAACAGCAAGGTCAGTATCAATGTTAAGAATCAATCCAGGACTTAAGAAAGATTCTTTTTCTCACTATTTTATCTGGCTGAAAAATCCAGCAAAACAGCCCGAAAGAGTAACACTCTTTTAGTGAGATGGGATCCAGATTTCATACTTGGTCTCCGCATCCCGCTCAGGCGAGATAAGATGCACAGAGAGTACAAGCACTAATTTCTGGTAGGCATTCCTTGCCAATCGCCAACCCGTGCGATTCCCCTTCATCTGGGCAATCCAGCTGACTGTGCCAACTGAGTTGGTACAACACAGTCTCTGATCCCACAGATGGCTGCCTCCATGTGCTACCATATGCCACATATGTAGCCTACATGGTCAAGCTGACCTGACCTACTCCCTGGACCACCACGTGCTATGCTGAGCAACGAGAAGCGATAAATCCCTTCTCTGTAACACGCAGGTGAAATCACACACCGTCTGAAGATAGATGGACGTGCCCACTGAGTGGGTACAACACGGCTCCAACGATAGTCAGAATAGTGAGGTTTCGCGTCAGAAGGCATTACGTGCTTGATATTTTAGCGTTGGATTTTAACGGTCTTTTATCTTCTTAACTATCATGCAAATCCTATGGTGATAGCAGAAGATAAATAAATCATGCATTTCTAATTATTTAGAAAATAAAAGAAAGCATGGATCTTATGTGGTAAAAGCCCATAGAGCCTAAGTAAGACCTTAAATCAACTTAAGTCTTCACTTGCTCTTCTTGGGTCTTTTGCATCTCATCTGGTCCAACCCAGGGCCCTAGCGCTCAATGCAGCTCAGGTGCGCCCACCAGCTGAATGCTCCTCTGCGATGTGTGCTTTTGTGCTCTTGTCTAATTAAAATACATTTTAATCTATCTAGACAAGCTTGACTCGCAGGTCAATTATACAATAAATTAATTAAAAATGTGATTCGCAGATCACAAAAATAATAATTTACCAGGCTCGCAGGCCCCAGCACAGCACACATTAAAAGGGCAACCCACATAAGATTAAATAAACAAGCATCATGGCATCATTCAATCAACATGTGATCCATTGCAAAGAAAATAAAATTTTGAAAACCCATTGGCATCAATTTAATTTTCTTATGTGCCCTACAACCTTACAACGGTCCATTGATAGGGATCCACTCATCAATCTAGTCAGATCCACTGCCCTTGCATGCACCAAGTCCTAACTGACTCGAGTTGACCTAATGGTCAACCATGCATGCGCCAAGGGCTGAACAACCCTCATGAGTTTCGGCAAGCGGGTGTGACCCCGGGCCTAACTCATGTGTGTTCACTAGTCGTCTCAACCAGACCTCGCTACACGCCTTTGATGCAGTCAACCTATAGCCACCTCGTGCTTGCGCACAGGTGCTATCTGGTCAACCCATCTAGGCTGTCAGATGGTCTGATCAGACTAATTTGATCTATACTAGATGATGCTTTCAACCCCATCAACCCGTCTAAGGGTTTACAATAGGCGCATCTTAGATCTAATCATAGGCGCGCAAGTTAAGTTTTGATAAACAACATGAACCAAGCGCCAACAACAAGTCATGCGAAAGCATAAACAAACAACATGCGCCACCAACAAGGTATACATCTTATTTTCGCATGAAGAAACTATTAGATCTAAACACTTGCGCAAGCATGGATCACAAGAGCAAACATAGCAATCATATTAGCATGCATAAAGCCTGCTCTGATACCAATTGAAGAAAACCCCTTTCAAGAGGGGGGCGAAACCCTAAGTAGGCGCATATCATGAATTGCACAAGGAAGCATAGGGTTTGTTGGGATCTTTTGCATGCCATATGATCAACATCATAACTTGTATAGATAAGAAGTAATTCATACCATAGCCATGAGTGGATGGCGACTTGGAAGTAAAGATCGAAGGGGATCTTCTCCAAAGAAGACACACACCAAAGTGATGAAGACTTCCTTCTTGCGCACCTCTTGTGCTAGCAAAAGTGCCAAGTTGTCCTTGTGTGGAGAAGATGAGATCTTTGCTAGGGCGATGAAGCTCTCCCACTTGCTTGCGTGAACTCCAATCTACACGAGAGTGGATCGGCCACACAAAATCAGAACCGAAATGCGTTTTGGCGTTTACAAGGTAAGTGGCGTTACATGACTTCCAATTATGGAAAGTCATGAAGCCATGCGCCTAAATCCATGCAAACCGCCCAAAAACGCTTTCATCATGAACCATACGTTCACACATGTGTGAACCGGTTCAATCCAACGGTTCAATGCGTTTGGTACAAAGACCAAACCAAACCAGCCCAAGCCATGGTCTAGATCTCTCTGAACCAAATGGTTCAAGATCTAACCGTTCATCTCTTGATGCCTTTGATCTCACCGATCTAGCATCACTACTCTCGATCGAAGCTTACCGATCTCAAGCCCTAATCAATCAAACATGACCAGACCCGATCTCACTTACAATCAGAGTTCAAACTCCTTTAAACTGAATCAAAACAATTCAATCCACACGATCTGACTCAAGAAAGCCATATCACCAAATTGTGTGACCCTGAGGGTTTCCTTTAAATGTCGGTAACGATAACTTACGTTATCACGACCAGTGAGGGGTATCTAGCAACACATCACTGTCTCCCGATATAAAGGAAAAAGTCTTCCAAGACTACACCCAAACCACAGCACAAGTGTGAATCAACTTCACAAGGCATGCATGTTTCCTTTGCCACTGGATGTTCTTATTGGACAAGCGTGTCAAGCCTGTAGCTCCAATATGATGAGCATGATTAGATCAGATGAACATAGTCACCTGGATATGGCCATACACTTTCTCAATCATCTCATTCAGGGGGGCCCCTTTAGAACATCATACTCTAAACAAGGAGACGGCAATCCTATATCTATCACTAGTGTCCTAACCTGACTCAAGCTCACCATCCAAGATAGTCTATAACCATTATGTTTCAAATGATATTGAACTACCTCAAAACAATGACAATCATCATTTAGAAACACAAGTGATCTCAAGTCAGAGGAAATGTGCCACTTGTTGCAATCAAGGATTATTCACATTGTGACAAGCAATTGAATATCCTAGTAGGGTCTGTCCAGTACATCCAAAGTACCCATGAGTCTACATCTTATTCCATGCTCGAAGCATCCTATAAGATTAGAACACATATTAGTCTCAATCATATCAAGGCTGTCTCATGTTCACCAAGATATCTCGACTAAGGACATTACAGCATGTCAGCCTAGCTGAACACCATTGAGACATTATTCAGAAGTACAATTATTGCAGCAGACAATGTAACCAACTGAATAACAACCATTGCCTTTATAAACATAAGAGTTTATACATGAAACTGTTACAATCCCAAGGCCTCAAACATTAGCCTTAAGGGCATACCCCAATAATCTCCCACTTGCACTTAATCTAATGGTTGAGAAATCTCAAACCCATATTATTACAGTGCTTCTCATGCTTCTGCTGCGCCAGAGGCTTGGTAAGCGGGTCTGCCAGATTGTCATCTGTATGAACCTTGCAGACTTTGATCTCGCCACGATCTATGATCTCCCTGATCAAGTGAAACCGTCTCTGTATGTGCTTGGACTTCTGGTACGACCGTGGTTCCTTTGCTTGTGCGATTGCTCCAGTGTTATCACAGAAGATAACCAAAGGATCTGCACTCGAAGGAACAACACCAAGTTCTCTCACGAACTTACGAATCCACACTGCCTCCTTGGATGCTTCCGAGGCTGCAACATACTCGGCTTCTGTTGTGGAATCAGCAACGATTGACTGTTTGAAACTTTTCCACACCACTGCTCCTCCATTCAAGCTAAAAACATAGCCTGATTGCGATCGGAAATCATCCTGGTCAGATTGGAACGAAGCGTCAGTATATCCTTCTATACTGAGTTCTTCCTGACCACCATACACCAAGAACATATCTTTGGTCCTCCGAATATATTTTAAAATGTTCTTGACTGCAATCCAGTGCGCCATACCTGGATTACTTTGGAACCGACTGGTCACGCTTAACCCGTAAGCGACGTCTGGGCGAGTACACAACATCGCATACATAATGGATCCAATAGCCGAAGCATAAGGCGTATTGTCCATTTCATCTTTCTCAGTCTGTGTTTGTGGACACTGACTCTTTGAAAGATTCAGACCATGTCTGACTGGAAGATATCCTCTTTTAGAATTCTCTAAATGAAATCTCTCCAGGACTTTATCGATGTAAGTACTCTGGCACAGCCCGAGAAGCCTCTTAGATCTATCCCTGTAGATCTTCACACCTAATACATAGGCTGCTTCTCCCAAATCTTTCATCTGAAAACATTTCCTTAACCATGCCTTAACCGCATGCGTTTCAGGAATATCGTTTCCAATGATCAAGATATCATCGACGTAGAGGACTAGGAAAGTAATCACGCTCCCACTAAACCTCTTATATACACACGGGTCATCCTCGTTCTTGATGAAACCAAATTCAGAGATTGATTCATCAAAACGAATATTCCAGCTTCTCGATGCTTGTTTAAGTCCATAAATAGACTTCTTTAACTTGCATATTTTATGACGATCTGATGGATTAGTGAAACCTTCAGGTTGTGTCATATACACATCCTCCTGCAAATTTCCATTAAGGAAAGCAGTCTTCACATCCATTTGCCAGATCTCATAATCGTAATATGCTGCTATCGCGAAAAGAATCCGAATAGACTTAAACATGGCTACAGGTGAGAAAGTTTCATCATAATCTATCCCGTAGATTTGTTTGAAACCTTTCGCAACTAGCCTGCCTTTATAGGTAACCACGTTACCATCCATGTCAATCTTCTTCTTGAAGATCCATTTGCAGCCTATAGGGATTACTCCCGGAGGCGGATCAACCAAATCCCAGACTTGGTTATCTGACATGGAGTCCATCTCGGCTCGCATAGCTTCAAGCCATCTCGCTGACTCCGGTCCACTGACCGCATCCGCATAAGTGAGGGGTTCATCATTATCAATGATGTAGACTCCGTCATAGCGCTCAGGCTGTCGACGGATCCTTCCCGATCTTCGCGGTTCCCGTGATATCTGAGCCTCAGGTTGTTCAGTAACCTGTTCTACCGGCTCAGGCTCATCCAACTGTGCTTGACCACTTTGTCCTTCCTCTGGATTCTCATCCAGCTTTATTTCTCTCCCACTGGCCTCTTGCAGAAGAAACTCCTTCTCAAGAAATATGGCCGTCCGAGCAACAAACACCTTGTTCTCTTTGGGATTGTAGAAATAATAACCCTTAGTTTCCTTAGGGTAACCGACAAAGATACATTTCTCAGATCTGCTCTCTAGTTTTCCAGAGGCGAGCTTTTTGACATAAGCCTCGCAGCCCCAGATCCTGATAAATGTCAAGCTAGGCTGTTTCCCATACCATAATTCATATGGGGTCTTTGAAACTGCCTTGGATGGCACTCGGTTTAGTACCTTTGCAGCTGTTTCCAGTGCAAATCCCCAAAAGGAATATGGAAGAGTAGCCTGACTCATCATAGAACGAACCATATCAAGTAACGTTCTATTTCTCCTCTCGGACACACCATTCCATTGCGGTGTTCCTAGCGGAGTGAGCTGTGAGATAATCCCACACTCCTTCAGATAGTCAGTAAACGCATGACTCAAGTATTCTCCACCTCGATCAGAACGAAGTGCCTTGATATTTCGGCCAAGCTGATTCTGTACTTCATTCTTGAACTCTTTGAACTTGTCAAAAGATTCACTTTTATGTCTCATAAGATAGACATACCCATATCTACTGAAATCATCAGTGAAGGTAATGAAGTACTGATAGCCACCTCTGGCATGTTTACTAAAAGGCCCACACACATCACTGTGTATAAGGTCAAGTAAACCTGAAGTCCTTTGACCTTTACGAGGAAAAGGCGACTTCGTCATTTTGCCCATCAAACAAGCTTTGCATGTATCAATCTCCTCATAGGAGAATGATCCCAGTAGTCCATAATCATGCAACCGCTTAATGCGTTTCTTGTTAATATGACCTAAACGACTATGCCATAGCAAGGTGCTGTCATCAGCATATTTGGCTTTCTTATTATCAATCTTGTGTATAGAACATTCCATGTCCAACATGAATAACCCATTGTTAATTGAACCAGTAGCATAAACAATATTATCTAAAGATAAAACACACTTTGAAATATTGCATTCAAAGGAAAACCCCTTCCTGACAAGAGCAGGAATGGAGATAATATTTTTAGTAATGCTGGGAACAAAGTAACAATTGTCTAGTTCCAATACAAGTCCAGATGGTAAAAAGATGAAATAGTCTCCTACAGCGACAGCAGCAACCCGTGCCCCGTTTCCAACTCGTAGGTCCACCTCATGCTGTCCCACCTGTCTTCTTCTCTTGAGTTCCTGTACATTTGAACAAATGTGAACTCCACATGCAGTGTCCAACACCCATGAAATAGAAGAAGATGAAACCATGACTTCCGTCACGTATATACCTGAGCCAGAAGCGATGCTTCCCCTCTTGTCTCCTTGGAGCGCTTTACAGTCCTTTTTCCAGTGACCCAGCTGGCCACAGTGGAAACATCTGTATTCCTTCGACCGCTTGACCTTTTGCTTCAGAGCCTTGCTGTAGCTCTTGACAGGGGTCTTTCCCTTCTTCCCCTTCTTCTTGTTCCTAGAAGGAAACATCAAGACAGAGGTTGAAGGCTTTCCCTTCAGAGTCTCCTCAGTAGTCAAGAGCATATTCAGCAGCTCTGCCGGAGTACAATCGATTTTGTTCATATTAAAGTTAATGATGAACGCATCGAAAGAGGGCGGGAGAGACTGCAGAATAATGTCTACAGCAAGCTCCTGATTGATGGTATGCCCCAGTTTCTCTAGAGCCTCCTTGTGCCCAATCATCTTGAGCACGTGAGCTCCCACTGGGCTCCCTTCAGCCAGTTTGCTCTGAAAGAACAGCTTAGTCAAATTATAGCGCTCAGTCCTCGCCTGCGCAGCATACAGCATCTTGAGGTTTGCTATAATTTGTATAGCAGACATATCCTCATGCTGACGCTGCAGCGGTGGCGTCATAGACGCTAGCATCAGGCAAGCGACATCAATGCTATCATTGACATGCTTTTCATTGGCATCCCGAACCGCCCTTGCGGCGTTCGGAGCGGGCTGAGGCGGTATAGCCGTCTCGAGGACATACAGTTTCCTCTCTACCTTAAGAACAATCTTAAGGTGTCCGTACCAGTCTGAGAAGTTCGGCCCAGCAAACTTCTCCCTTTCCAGTAGGGATCGCACATTGAAGCTCATGGTGTTCGTTGCTGCAGGAATCTACAACAATGCAAGAACAGCAAGGTCAGTATCAATGTTCAGAATCAATCCAGGACTTAAGAAAGATTCTTTTCTCACTATTTTATCTGGCTGAAAAATCTAGCAAAAACAGCCCGAAAGAGTAGAACTCTTTTAGTGAGATGGGATCCAGATTTCATACTTGGTCTCCGCGTCCCGCTCAGGCGAGATAAGATGCACAGAGAGTACAAGCACTAGTCTCTGGTAGGCTGTCCCAGCCAATCGCCAACCCGTGCGATTCCCCTTCATCTGGGCAATCCAGCAGACTGTGCCAACTGAGTTGGTACAACACAGTCTCTGATCCCACAGATGGCTGCCTCCATGTGCTACCATATGCGCCACATATGTAGCCTACATGGTCAAGCTGACCCGACCTACTCCCTGGACCACCACGTGCTATGCTGAGCAACGAGAAGCGATAAATCCCTTCTCTGTAACACGTAGGTGTAATCCCGCACCGTCTGAAGATAGATGGACGTGCCCACTGAGTGGGTACTGAAAAGCCCCGAAAACTGAGGGGGGTCCCCTTCAAGGGGGAGCGAAACCCTAATCAGGTGGCGCATAAACTTTTGGCAGCGGTATTAAGGGTTTCAAAAGGATCTTTCGCAAGTTCATATGATCAACTTAAGTAAGCTTGAATTCATACCATAGCCATTTGCGTTGGATGGCGATTTGGAAGAATAGAGAGCAATGTAGATCTCCTCCAAAAGGTTCACACACAAGATGAAGATCGCCAACTCCCTTGCGTTCCTTGTGCTAGCAAGTCTCCAAGGTCTTCCTTGTCGAATGGAAGGGAATGATGGTTGAAGACTCTCTCGGCCGAACTCTCTCCTATGTTCACCCTTTTTTTCTCTCGAGTGACTCGTCGATAGGAAGAGGCAAAGAGGAAAAACGATGAGGAGACGTTTTCATCAAACGTGGAGACGTTTTTCCATAATGGGAAAAACCGACATCCAAATAAGGAAAACCGATTACTCCATGCGTTCATGCGATCTATGTGTTCACTCCATGTGAACCGATCGCTCCTCTTTGAACCAAGCCATGGTTCAATTGCATTTGGTTTAAAAACCAAATCAAAATTAACCCAAGCCATTAGTCCAGATCACATTAAACCCTAAGGTTGTAGATCTGACCGTCCATCACTTGATGCTCTTGATTTTACCAATCTGGCATCAACACTCTCGATCAAAGCTTACCGATCTCAAGCCCCAATCAATCAAACATGATCAGACCAGATCTCACTTACAATCAGAGTTTAAATCCCTTTAAACTGAATCAAAAACAATTCAGTCCACACGATCTAACATGAGTTAGCTATATCATCAAATTGTGCGACCCTGAGGGTTTCCTTTAATGTCAGTAACGATAACTTACGTTATCACGAACAGTGAGGGGTATCTAGCAACACATCACTGTCTCCTGATATAAAGGAAAGAGTCTTCCAAGACTACACCCAAACCACAGCACAAGTGTGAATCCAACTCACCAGGCATGCATGTTTCCTTTGCCACTGGATGTTCTTATTGGACAAGCGTGTCAAGCTTGTAACTCCAATGTGATGAGCATGATTAGATCAGATGAACATCGTCACCTGGGTATGGCCATACACTTTCTCAATCATCTCATTTAAGGGGGCCCCTTAGAACATCACACTCCAATTAAGGAGACGGCAATCCTATATCTATCACTCGTGTCCTAACCTGATTCAAGCTCACCATCCAAGATAGTCTATAATCATTATGTTTCAAATGATATTGAACTATCTCAAAACAATGACAATCATCATTTAGAAAACACAAGTGATCTCAAGTCAGAGGAAAAGTGCCACTTGTTATATTCAAGGATTATTCATATTGTGACAACCAATCGAATATCCTAGTAGGGTCTGTCCAGTACATCCAATGTACCCATGAGTCTACATCTCATTCCATGCTCGAAGCATCCTATAAGATTAGAACACATATTAGTCTTAACCATATCAAGGCTGTCTCATGTTCACCAAGATATCTCGACTAAGGACTTTATAGCATGTCAGCCCAGCTGAACAGCTTTGAGACATTATTCAGAAGTACAATTATTGCAGCAGACAATGTAACAAACTGAATAACAACCATGCCTTTATAAACATAAGAGTTTATTACATGATACTGATACAATCCCAAGGCCTCAAACATTAGCCTTAAGGGCATACCCCAACAATCTCCCACTTGCACTTAATCTAATGGTTGAGAAATCTCAAACCCATATTATTACAGTGCTTCTCATGCTTCTGCTGCGCCTGAGGCTTAGTAAGCGGGTCTGCCAGATTGTCATCTGTATGAACCTTGCAGAGTTTGATCTCGCCTCGATCAATGATCTCCCTGATCAAATGAAACCGTCTCTGTATGTGCTTGGACTTCTGGTGCGACTGTAACATCCCACATTCTGAACCTCAAGCAAGTAACACAATCACAAAAGTAATAGGATGTTTCATATAAGATCGATCAAATGCTAGGTAAAACCGAGTCCAAGAAAAATACGATCTGAAAATTTTCAAAACTCCAAACACATAAAATCTTCGAATCACAAATCTCATAAATCACATAAAGGTACCTGCCACCACGCAATACGTGCACTAGACATATGCACGTTACAGTTGTATCAAAACCGATTGCAAAAATACACATCAACTTCAATTTCAAAACAAATCCACAAAATCGATTTTATAAACTAATACCAAACACCGAAACCAGGCCGAAGCCCGCGGTGACACAAAAATCCAACTCAGTTGATTGCCACCATCTGGCAACACAAATTCACATAGTTCACATTGTTCACATCACATGGTTCACATAGTTCATATAAATCATAAGTTTTAGCCACAACCGGCATCATAATCATAAACACATTAAGCATAATTCACAGCATCCATATAATGCTAACTGCGCCCCTGCTCTACACCTGAAAATAGTGAGGGGTGAGCTACACAGCCCAGTGAGTGGATAGTCTAATTGACCATCCATAATATACTCTCAAAAACATATGCAGATTATTTTAAAAATCTTTAACAGGATATCATGTCAACACATAATAACAAATTCGATGCAAAAGTCATATAAGCAGCCAAAAATATACACACCAACATATAATAACCTCAGGTTCTAGAGTTATACTCTAAACCAACCGAACACACATATTATAAACCAACTAAACACACCATACTTAATTAACCTAGTTGTCCAGCATATTCACAAAGTGACCAATATGGTCTAACCCGGCTTGGCCAAAGCACTGGGAGCTGCAAAATCTCGTGCAACACATAAACATGGACAGTGAATAGAATCAGGAGGTGGCCCCCGTCAGGTCACGACGTGGCACGCTGGTCTATCACGCCATAACATAAAACGAGAATGATGACATCAAGAGGTGGCCCCTGTCTGATCAGGACATGGCACTTTGCGTCTTATATCATTCCCAACACATATAAGAGTAATGACATCAAGAGGTGGCCCCTGTCTGATCAAGACATGGCACTTTGCGTCTTATATTACCCCATCACATAAAAGAGTAGTGACATCAAGAGGTGGCCCCTGTCTGACCAAGACATGGCACTTTGGGTCAAAACCCGTTCTCCCAAAAGGTTCCTACTGGACAACAGACATATCTTATTTCATATTTCACAAAGGTGGACATATTTCACAAAGGTGGACTCCTAAGTGTAAACTAGACTCTAGGATAGTCATCACAAAATCACATCGGCAGGCTGAACATCAACCCCCATCACAATAATCATAATAGGCAGGCTGAACATCAACCCCCTCACATATCACAATACAGGGCTGAAATTCAAACCCTTAACATATCACATAAGGACTATCCCCTTGAGTTCATAGTTACACCTAGCCTTAGTCCTAACCATCACATAACCACCTAATTTTCCAAATTCACAAAATCCATAATTTTCCAAATTCACAAAATCCATCACATAACACATATTGTTCAAAAATCACATAATCATACATATTGGTAAAAAAAAATCATATAATCACATAATGATCAAAATCACATAATCACATAATGAAGATCATATAGTGTAGTCCTTATATTTCATGCTGGTTAGTTTAATCAAATTTTTCTATGTTATCACCCAGATTTGTCTCAGACAAAAATACAAGTTACACCCACAAAGAACATAAAATTAAAACAGGCATTCATAAAATCAGCATAAAATGTAAAACATATATTCTTATAATTTACTTTACAAATTACCACAATTACCACAAATTACCATATGTAAACATGTTAAATACAATTATCAAATTTCGGTTTAACTACAATTAACAATGTTTCGGCTACAAAAATCATTGGTTTAATATTACTAAAATTCTTTATAAAATACCTAATTAACAAGAAATTCATGCTCAATGTTCAATGATTTAATACTACCAAAATACCTTAAATTTCATACAAATTTCGGTTAAACAAACACCAAGATTAATTCGGTTTTTACAACAATTTACATGATATATACCTTCTTGCAATTTTCGGTTTTTCACATGAAGAACAACTAATGCCTTAAATTCAATTTTCATCATATAATTACCTTTGTCAAAATTCGGTTTTCATCATATAATCATCTTTACAAAAATTCGGTTTTCATCATAGTGAAATCTTGAATTTTGGTTTTAGCATGATAATGTTTCCAACAAACAAATGTCTCATCTAATACATCAATTAACACAAACAAATAGATAGCAATCAATTAGACACTCCACTCACCTCTTAAATCGAAAATTCTCCACAAAAGAAATCGTCCAAAGCTTTTGAAGTCACCCAAAGGATCTCCAAGAAATCGCCAAGAAAGTTTCACCTCAAGGAAAATTCGTCAAGGGGAAGAAGATGAAGGAAGAACACCAAAAATCGCCTCCAAGCTTTCCAAGAGTCGCCAAGTTCTTCCAAGCCGCCACCTTAATTTTCTCAAGACTCCAAAATCGCCAATAATCTCACCCTAGTCGAATTTACCACTTAAACTTTGGGTTTCTAAATTTTAAACCCTTTAACCCATTAATTCCAATAGGTTTAACCCACTTAACTAATAATTTCGAATTTTCAAACCCAATTAGCTAATTCGAATTTTTATTCCAATATCCCATAGTTAACCAATTAATTTAATTAACTTATCCAATAACCAATCACTTAACCGAAAATCCAATAAGAATTTAAGTTAACATCCAATAAGGATTAAATTAATTAACCAATAAGGTCTAATTAATTAACTCACAATTTACAACCATAATTCCTAATTAATTTATCATGAACAACCCATAATAAATTATCATAATTTAACAGCCAACAATCAAATAAATAATTTCTAATTAATTAACTATCAACAACCAATACATAGAAAATATCATAATCGATAATTTTATTTAAATCAATAATTTATCATAATTTATCATAGAAAATAATGCTTACCAGAACTTAAGATCCTTGGATCTTACATTCCTCCCTCCTTATAAAGCTTTAGTCCTCTAAAGCTCAGCATCCATATCATCAAAGAGGTAAGCATAATTTTTCCTCATATCAGCTTCAGTCTCCCAAGTCGCTTCTTCAACTGATTGATTTCCCCAGATAACCTTTACCAAAGGTATAGTCTTGTTCCTCAGAACTTTATCCTTCCTATCCACAATCCGGAGAGGTCTTTCCTCAAAAGTCAAGTCACTCTGAATCTGAAGAGGTTCCAACTCCAACACATGAGATGGATCAGGATGATACTTCCTCAAAGCAGAGACATGGAATACATTATGTACATGATCCATAGTAGGAGGTAAAGCTAAACGGTAAGCTACTGGACCAACTCTCTCAATAATATCAAAAGGGCCTACAAACCTAGGGCTCAACTTGCCCTTTTTGCCAAACCTCATAACACCCTTAGTAGGTGACACCTTCAAGAACACATGGTCTCCTACCATAAACTCCAAAGGACGACGACGGTCATCAGCATAACTCTTCTGTCTGTCCCGAGCAATTTTCAGTTTATCCTGAATCTCTCTGACCTTATCAGTAGTCTCCTGTACTGCATCAGATCTCAAAATCATCCTGTCACCAGTTTCCTCCCAACACAAGGGAGTCCTGCACCTTCTTCCATACAAAGCCTCATAAGGAGCCATCTGAATACTGGAGTGGAAACTATTATTATAAGTGAACTCTATCAAAGATAGGTCCCGGTTCCACTCAGAACTCCAATCGACCACATAGGCTCTCAACAAATCTTCTAGAGTCTGTATAGTACGCTCCGTCTGGCCATCAGACTGAGGATGGTATGCGGTACCAAAACTCAACTTAGTACCCAAACCCTCCTGTAAACTCCTCCAAAATCTGGACAAAAATCGAGAATCCCTATCAGACACAATATCAACTGGCACTCCATGCAGTCTGACTATCTCATCAATGTACAATCTGGCCAGTCTCTCTAAAGAATAAGTCATTTTAATCGGAAGAAAATGGGCTGATTTAGTGAGTCTATCAACAATCACCCAAATAGCATCATGACCCGATCTGGTTCTTGGCAAACCACACACAAAATCCATACTGATGCATTCCCACTTCCACTCAGGAATAGGAAGAGGTTGCAACAAACCACCAGGCTTCTGATGTTCAGCCTTTATAGTCTGACAGGTCAAACACCTAGAGACAAAATCAAACACTTCTTTCTTCATACCCGGCCACCAAAAATTTTTCTTGAGATCCTGATACATCTTAGTCACGCCAGGATGTAGAGAATATTTGGAGTTATGGCTGTCCTCCAATATTTCCTTCCTCAAGCTCGGTTCCTCAGGGACACATACCCTTCCACGAAACCGAAGAATACCATCATCAGACAGGCTAAAATCCTGAACTGCGCCATCAACCAGACTATCCCTGATCTGAACTAATTTCGGATCTACAGACTGCTGATCTCTGATCTTCTGCCACAAAGCAGACTGTACTCTGAGAAAAGCCACATAACCAGTCTGAACTCTAGGAGAAACACTGATCCTGAGATCTCTGAACTCCTGCAGTAACTGCCACTCACTGACCCGCAGTGCAGCTACCGAAGTAACTGGATGCCTGCTCAGTGCATCCGCTACTACATTGGCCTTTCCAGCCTGATACTGAATAGAGAAGTCATAGTCTTTGATCAACTCCATCCATCTTCTCTGTCTCATGTTTAACTCCTTCTGAGTGAAGATGTACTTGAGACTTTGGTGATCAGTGAACAGGTCAAATTCCTGACCCAACAAATAGTGACGCCATATCTTCAAAGCAAAGACTACTGCCGCCAACTCTAAATCATGAGTAGGGTAGTTCAATTCATACTCCTTCAGTTGTCTCGAAGCATAGGCTACTACAGAACCCTTCTGCATCAAGACACAACCCAACCCTTTGCCAGAAGCATCTGTATAAACAGTAAACCTTTCCCCATCACTAGGTATAATGAGGATCGGTGTACTAGTCAATCTCCTTTTCAGCTCTTGAAAACTCTCTTCACACTTATCATCCCAAATAAACTGGGCCTCCTTTCTGGTCAATTTAGTTAGAGGACCCGCCAGCTTGGAGAATCCCTCAACAAATCTCCGGTAGTAACCTGCTAAACCCAGGAAACTCCTGATCTCAGTAGCACTAGTCGGTCTTCCCCAATTAAGGATGGCTTGCACTTTAACTGGATCCACAGACACCCCCTGACCAGAAATCACATGACCCAGAAAACTGATCTTCTCTAGCCAGAACTCACACTTGCTAGCCTTGGCATATAACCGGTTCTTCCTCAGAACCTCTAGTACTCTTCGCAAGTCACTGACATGATCTGAAGTAGTCCGAGAGTACACCAATATATCGTCTATAAAGACCACCACACAAGAGTCAAGCAACTCATGGAATACCCTGTTCATCAAATCCATGAAGACGGCAGGTGCATTCGTCAGTCCAAAAGGCATAACCAGAAATTCAAAATGCCCATACCTGGTCCTGAATGCAGTCTTAAATATATCCTCATCCTTGACTCTAAGCTGATAATACCCTGATCTCAGATCAATCTTAGAGAACACTGTAGCTCCCTGTAATTGATCAAATAGATCATCAATTCTGGGAAGAGGATACTTATTCTTAATGGTCACTTGGTTCAACTGCCTGTAGTCTATACACATCCTCAGGGTTCCATCCTTCTTCTTCACAAATAGCACTGGCGCTCCCCAGGGTGAAGCACTAGGCCGAATGTACCCTTTCTCTAGCAATTCCTCCAGTTGTTTCTTAAGCTCGGCCAACTCTGAAGTAGCCATACGGTAAGGAGCTCTGGAGATAGGTGCCGTACCTGGCGCCAACTCAATGCCAAATTCCACTTCTCTAACTGGTGGCAAACCTGAAAATTCCTCAGAGAACACATCAGGAAATTCTTTCACCACCGCCATCTGAGTCAGATCAGAAGTAGAATCATCCTGCACCTTAACATGTGCAAGATAACCCTTGCAACCACTGGCAAGTAACTTCCTGGCCTGCAGGAAAGATATCACATGTGGTCCTTGGTCTGACACTAGACCTCTCACAAAAAGCCGATTCCCATCAAACATATTCAAAGTGATTACTTTCTCAAAGCAATCCACCGAGGCATGATGCGAAGACAACCAGTCCATTCCTAAGATGACATCATAATCTTGCATGTCTAAGAGAATTAAGTCTACCAGAAACTCATAACCCTCTACATGCACTACACAGTCAGCACAAACAGTATCTGTAGATAACGATTTTCCTAAGGGAGTACTCACAGACACAGCATAATTCATCACCTTAGGTAACACAGGTAAACATGCAGCAAACTTAACAGATACAAAAGATAAATTTGCACCAGGGTCAAATAATATGCGGGCTAACTGATCAAATACGAATAAAGTACCTTCCACGACGGATCGGGAAGCTCGTGTATCCTTCTCAGCCACAGCATACACTCTAGTCTGGACTGTAGGCTTATCTGCGCCTCTAGGTTGCATCTCAGGTTCTTTGCAGTCCTTAGCCATGTGCCCTGGTTTCTTACACCTGAAGCATACACCATTCTTCCTATGGCAGTCTTTCACTAGATGTCCCTTGAGCCCACAATGACTACAAGTGATACCGTTTCTTGCATCCCTGGCATCCCTGAACTGCTGCGGTGCATCCCTGGACTGCTGCGGTGCCTTGTAGGAGTAAGGCTTATACCTGCTCTTCTTATAATCTTTATGCCTAGGGTACTTCTTACCCTTGCCGCCACTGCCATACTGAGGAACCGCCGCCTCAGTTGCAGGAACTACTGTCACGGCAACATGAGAACTCCTCTCAGATATATACCTCTCAATGGTACGCGCTCGCCCAGCAGTTTCAACATAGGTCTCCAAGTGTTGAGCACCAACCTGCTCTCTAATGTCCCATCTGAGACCTCTGAGAAACTTAGTAGCTCTCCTCTTTTCAGTGTTTATCAGATGAGGAGCATACTTTCCCAATTTCGTGAACTGTAATTCATACTGGTCCACTGTCATATCACCCTGCTCCAGGTGAATAAATTCCACCTCTCGGTCCTCAACCAAGCTATCGGGGAAGTACTTCTCGTTAAATCGAGACAAGAAGTAAGGCCAATTCACTATTTCATGCCTCTCTGCAGCTAATCTCACCACGCCCTTCCACCACTCATCTGCGTCACCACGCATCATATAGGTGGCTAGACATAACTTATCCTCATCCGAGCAGCGCATGACTTGGAAAATCTTTTCCAAACACAACTGCCAGTTCTCAGCATTACATACTTCTGAGCCCCCATAAAAAGAACTAGGACCCAGTTTTTGAAATTCACTCACAAGTGAAGCATAGCGCCTGTGAGCGCCCTCATGAGAGTCATCCCCCACCGCTCGAGTAGTAGTCTGGGGTCTCTCTCGAGTCAGCTGCTGCAAAAGCTGCTGTTGTGCTTCTTGGTGCTGAGTCTGCTGCTGCTGCAGCATCTGAGCTTGCCTCTCTATCATAGCACCTTGTTGCTGAACCATGCCAGTCAGAGCCTCAATAGTTCTCGTGAGGTTCGGGGTCTGCTCGCCCTCATCACTAGCATTTCCTCTGGTTCGCACCATCTTAAATTCCAAATTCCTACACACACATATCATAGTCACACACATATCATAGTCAGGAAAACAATCATAAACCTATTAGGTGTCTAGCAATACACAAACATGTTTTCCCCCGAGCTAAGTTTTAGCTAGCCAACTCCTCTGATACCATTCTGTAACATCCCACATTCTGAACCTCAAGCAAGTAACACAATCACAAAAGTAATAGGATGTTTCATATAAGATCGATCAAATGCTAGGTAAAACCGAGTCCAAGAAAAATACGATCTGAAAATTTTCAAAACTCCAAACACATAAAATCTTCGAATCACAAATCTCATAAATCACATAAAGGTACCTGCCACCACGCAATACGTGCACTAGACATATGCACGTTACAGTTGTATCAAAACCGATTGCAAAAATACACATCAACTTCAATTTCAAAACAAATCCACAAAATCGATTTTATAAACTAATACCAAACACCGAAACCAGGCCGAAGCCCGCGGTGACACAAAAATCCAACTCAGTTGATTGCCACCATCTGGCAACACAAATTCACATAGTTCACATTGTTCACATCACATGGTTCACATAGTTCATATAAATCATAAGTTTTAGCCACAACCGGCATCATAATCATAAACACATTAAGCATAATTCACAGCATCCATATAATGCTAACTGCGCCCCTGCTCTACACCTGAAAATAGTGAGGGGTGAGCTACACAGCCCAGTGAGTGGATAGTCTAATTGACCATCCATAACATACTCTCAAAAACATATGCAGATTATTTTAAAAATCTTTAACAGGATATCATGTCAACACATAATAACAAATTCGATGCAAAAGTCATATAAGCAGCCAAAAATATACACACCAACATATAATAACCTCAGGTTCTAGAGTTATACTCTAAACCAACCGAACACACATATTCTAAACCAACTAAACACACCATACTTAATTAACCTAGTTGTCCAGCATATTCACAAAGTGACCAATATGGTCTAACCCGGCTTGGCCAAAGCACTGGGAGCTGCAAAATCTCGTGCAACACATAAACATGGACAGTGAATAGAATCAGGAGGTGGCCCCCGTCAGGTCACGACGTGGCACGCTGGTCTATCACGCCATAACATAAAACGAGAATGATGACATCAAGAGGTGGCCCCTGTCTGATCAGGACATGGCACTTTGCGTCTTATATCATTCCCAACACATATAAGAGTAATGACATCAAGAGGTGGCCCCTGTCTGATCAAGACATGGCACTTTGCGTCTTATATTACCCCATCACATAAAAGAGTAGTGACATCAAGAGGTGGCCCCTGTCTGACCAAGACATGGCACTTTGGGTCAAAACCCGTTCTCCCAAAAGGTTCCTACTGGACAACAGACATATCTTATTTCATATTTCACAAAGGTGGACATATTTCACAAAGGTGGACTCCTAAGTGTAAACTAGACTCTAGGATAGTCATCACAAAATCACATCGGCAGGCTGAACATCAACCCCCATCACAATAATCATAATAGGCAGGCTGAACATCAACCCCCTCACATATCACAATACAGGGCTGAAATTCAAACCCTTAACATATCACATAAGGACTATCCCCTTGAGTTCATAGTTACACCTAGCCTTAGTCCTAACCATCACATAACCACCTAATTTTCCAAATTCACAAAATCCATAATTTTCCAAATTCACAAAATCCATCACATAACACATATTGTTCAAAAATCACATAATCATACATATTGGTAAAAAAAAATCATATAATCACATAATGATCAAAATCACATAATCACATAATGAAGATCATATAGTGTAGTCCTTATATTTCATGCTGGTTAGTTTAATCAAATTTTTCTATGTTATCACCCAGATTTGTCTCAGACAAAAATACAAGTTACACCGACAAAGAACATAAAATTAAAACAGGCATTCATAAAATCAGCATAAAATGTAAAACATATATTCTTATAATTTACTTTACAAATTACCACAATTACCACAAATTACCATATGTAAACATGTTAAATACAATTATCAAATTTCGGTTTAACTACAATTAACAATGTTTCGGCTACAAAAATCATTGGTTTAATATTACTAAAATTCTTTATAAAATACCTAATTAACAAGAAATTCATGCTCAATGTTCAATGATTTAATACTACCAAAATACCTTAAATTTCATACAAATTTCGGTTAAACAAACACCAAGATTAATTCAGTTTTTACAACAATTTACATGATATATACCTTCTTGCAATTTTCGGTTTTTCACATGAAGAACAACTAATGCCTTAAATTCAATTTTCATCATATAATTACCTTTGTCAAAATTCGGTTTTCATCATATAATCATCTTTACAAAAATTCGGTTTTCATCATAGTGAAATCTTGAATTTCGGTTTTAGCATGATAATGTTTCCAACAAACAAATGTCTCATCTAATACATCAATTAACACAAACAAATAGATAGCAATCAATTAGACACTCCACTCACCTCTTAAATCGAAAATTCTCCACAAAAGAAATCGTCCAAAGCTTTTGAAGTCACCCAAAGGATCTCCAAGAAATCGCCAAGAAAGTTTCACCTCAAGGAAAATTCGTCAAGGGGAAGAAGATGAAGGAAGAACACCAAAAATCGCCTCCAAGCTTTCCAAGAGTCGCCAAGTTCTTCCAAGCCGCCACCTTAATTTTCTCAAGACTCCAAAATCGCCAATAATCTCACCCTAGTCGAATTTACCACTTAAACTTTGGGTTTCTAAATTTTAAACCCTTTAACCCATTAATTCCAATAGGTTTAACCCACTTAACTAATAATTTCGAATTTTCAAACCCAATTAGCTAATTCGAATTTTTATTCCAATATCCCATAGTTAACCAATTAATTTAATTAACTTATCCAATAACCAATCACTTAACCGAAAATCCAATAAGAATTTAAGTTAACATCCAATAAGGATTAAATTAATTAACCAATAAGGTCTAATTAATTAACTCACAATTTACAACCATAATTCCTAATTAATTTATCATGAACAACCCATAATAAATTATCATAATTTAACAGCCAACAATCAAATAAATAATTTCTAATTAATTAACTATCAACAACCAATACATAGAAAATATCATAATCGATAATTTTATTTAAATCAATAATTTATCATAATTTATCATAGAAAATAATGCTTACCAGAACTTAAGATCCTTGGATCTTACAGCGACCGTGGTTCCTTTGCCTGTGCGATTGCTCCAGTGTTATCACAGAAGATAACCAAATGATCTGCACTCGAAGGAACAACACCAAGTTCTCTCACGAACTTACGAATCCACACTGCCTCCTTGGATGCTTCCGAGGCTGCAACATACTCGGCTTCTGTTGTGGAATCAGCAACAGTTGACTGTTTGAAACTCTTCCACACCACTGCTCCTCCATTCAAGCTAAATACATAGCCTGATTGCGATCGGAAATCATCCTGGTCAGACTGGAACGAAGCGTCAGTATATCCTTCAATACTGAGTTCTTCCTGACCACCATATATCAAGAACATATCTTTGGTCCTCCGTAGATATTTTAAAATGTTCTTGACTGCAATCCAGTGCGCCATAACTGGATTACTTTGGAACCGACTGGTCACGCTTAACCCGTAAGCGACGTCTGGGCGAGTACACAACATCGCATACATAATGGACCCAATAGCCGAAGCATAAGGCGTATTGTCCATTTCATCTTTCTCAGTCTGTGTTTGTGGACACTGACTCTTCGAAAGATTCAGACCATGTCTGACTGGAAGATATCCTCTTTTAGAATTCTCTAAATGAAATCTTTCCAGGACTTTATCGATGTAAGTACTCTGGCACAGCCCGAGAAGCCTCTTAGATCTATCCCTGTAGATCTTCACACCTAATACATAGGCTGCTTCTCCTAAATCTTTCATCTGAAAACACTTCCTTAACCATGCCTTAACCGCATGCATATCAGGAATGTCGTTTCCAATGATCAAGATATCATCGACGTAGAGGACTAAGAAAGTAATCACGCTCCCACTAAACCTATTATATACACACGGGTCATCCTCATTCTTGATGAAACCAAACTCACTGATTGATTCATCAAAACGAATATTCCAGCTTCTCGATGCTTGTTTAAGTCCATAAATAGACTTCTTTAACTTGCATATCATATGACGATCTGATGGATTAGTGAAACCTTCTGGTTGTGTCATATACACATCCTCATCCACATTTCCATTCAGGAAAGCTGTCTTCACATCCATTTGCCAAATCTCATAATCATAATATGCTGCTATCGCGAAAAGAATCCGAATAGACTTGAACATAGCTACAGGTGAGAAAGTTTCATCATAATCTATCCCGTAGATTTGTTTGAAACCTTTCGCAACTAGCCAGCCTTTATAGGTAACCACGTTACCATCCATGTCAATCTTCTTCTTGAAGATCCATTTACAGCCTATAGGGATTACTCCCGGAGGCGGATCAACCAAATCCCAGACTTGGTTATCTGACATGGAGTCCATCTCGGCTCGCATAGCTTCAAGCCATCTCGCTGACTCCGGTCCACTGACCGCATCCGCATAAGTGAGGGGTTCATCATGATCAATGATGTAGACTCCGTCATAGCGCTCAGGCTGTCGACGGATCCTTCCCGATCTTCGCGGTTCCCGTGATATCTGAGCCTCAGGTTGTTCAATAACCTGATCTACCGGCTCATGCTCATCCAACTGTGCTTGACTACTTTGTCCTTCTTCTGGATTTTCATCCAGCTTTATTTCTCTCCCACTGGCCTCTTGCAGAAGAAACTCCTTCTCAAGAAATATGGCCGTCCGAGCAACAAATACCTTGTTCTCTTTGGGATCGAAGAAATAATAACCCTTAGTTTCCTTAGGGTAACCGACAAAGATACATTTGTCAGATCTGCTCTCTAGTTTCCCAGAGGCGAGCTTTTTGACATAAGCCTCGCAGCCCCAGATCCTGATAAATGTCAAGCTCGGCTGTTTCCCATACCATAACTCATATGGCGTCTTAGAAACTGCCTTGGATGGCACTCGGTTTAGTATCTTTGCAGCTGTCTCCAGTGCAAAACCCCAAAAGGAATATGGAAGAGTAGCCTGACTCATCATAGAACGAACCATATCCAGTAACGTTCTATTTCTCCTTTCGGACACACCATTCAATTGCGGTGTTCCTGGCGGAGTGAGCTGTGAGATAATCCCACACTCCTTTAGATAGTCAGTAAACGCATGACTCAAGTATTCTCCACCTCGATCAGAACGAAGTGCCTTGATATTACGGCCTAGCTGATTCTGTACTTCATTCTTGAACTCTTTGAACTTGTCAAAAGATTCACTTTTATGTCTCATTAAATAGACATACCCATACCTACTGAAATCATCAGTAAAGGTAATGAAGTACTGATAGCCACTTCTGGCATGTTTACTAAAAGGCCCACACACATCACTGTGTATAAGGTCCAGTAAACCTGAAGCCCTTTGACCTTTGTTAGAAAAAGGTGACTTCGTCATTTTACCCATTAAACAAGCCTTGCATGTATCAATCTCCTCATAGGAGAATGATCCCAGCAGTCCATGATCATGCAACCGCTTAATGCGTTTCTTGTTAATATGGCCTAAACGACTATGCCATAGCAAGGTGCTGTCATCAGCATACTTGGCTTTCTTAATATCAATCGCGTGTATAGAACATTCCATGTCCAACATGAATAACCCATTATTAATTGAACCAGTAGCATAAACTATATTATCAAGAGATAAAACACACTTTGAAATATTGCATTCAAAGGAAAATCCCTTCCTGACAAGAGCAGGAATGGAGATAATATTTTTTGTAATACTGGGAACAAAGTAACAACTGTTCAGTTCTAATACAAGCCCAGATGGCAAAGAGATGAAATAGTCTCCTACAGCAACAGCAGCAACACGTGCCCCGTTTCCAACTCGTAGGTCCACCTCATGCTGTCCCACCTGTCTTCTTCTCTTGAGTTCCTGTAAATTTGAACAAATGTGAACTCCACATGCAGTGTCCAACACCCATGAAACAGAAGAAGATGAAACCATGACTTCCATCACGTATATACCTGAGCCAGAAGCGATGCTTCCCCTCTTATCTCCTTGGAGCGCTTTACAGTCCTTTTTCCAGTGACCCAGCTGGCCACAATGGAAACACCTGTATTCCTTTGACCGCTTAACCTTTTGCTTCAGAGCCTTGCTGTAACTCTTGACAGGGGCCTTGCCCTTCTTCCCCTTCTTCTTGTTCCTAGAAGGAACCATTAAGACAGAGGTTGAAGGCTTTCCCTTCAGAGTCTCCTCAGTAGTCAAGAGCATATTCAGCAGCTCTGCCGGAGTACAATCGATTTTGTTCATATTAAAGTTAATGATGAACGCATCGAAAGAGGGCGGGAGAGACTGCAGAATAATGTCTACAGCAAGCTCCTGATTGATGGTATGCCCCAGTTTCTCTAGAGCCTCCTTGTGCCCAATCATCTTGAGCACGTGAGCTCCTACTGGGCTCCCTTCAGCCAGTTTACTCTGAAAGAACAGCTTTGTCAGATTATAGCGTTCTGTCCTCGCCTGTGCAGCATACAGCATCTTGAGGTTTGCTATCATGTCTATAGCAGACATATCCTCATGCTGACGCTGCAGCGGTGGCGTCATAGACGCTAGCATCAGGCAAGCGACATCAATGCTATCATTGACGTGCTTTTCATAAGCTTCCCGAACCGCCCTTGCGGCGTTCGGAGCGGGCTGAGGCGGTATCGCCGTCTCGAGGACATACAGTGTCCTCTCTGCCTTAAGAACAATCTTAAGGTGTCCATACCAGTCCGAGAAGTTCGGCCCAGCAAACTTCTCCCTTTCCAGCAGGGATCGCACATTGAAGTTCATGGTATTCGTTGCTGCAGGTATCTACAACAATGCAAGAACAGCAAGGTCAGTATCAATGTCAAGAATCAATCAGGACTTAAGAAAGATTCTTTTTCTCACTATTTTATCTGGCTGAAAAATCCAGCAAAACAGCCCGAAAGAGTAGAACTCTTTTAGTGAGATGGGATCCAGATTTCATACTTGGTCTCCGCGTCCCGCTCAGGCGAGATAAGATGCACAGAGAGTACAAGCACTAATCTCTGGTAGGCAATCCCTGCCAATCGCCAACCCGTGCGATTCCCCTTCATCTGGGCAATCCAGCAGACTGTGCCAACTGAGTTGGTACAACACAGTCTCTGATCCCACAGATGGCTGCCTCCATGTGCTACCATATGCGCCACATATGTAGACTACATGGTCAAGCTGACCCGACCTACTCCCTGGACCACCACGTGCTATGCTGAGCAACGAGAAGCGATAAATCCCTTCTCTGTAACACGCAGGTGTAATCCCGCACCGTCTGAAGATAGATGGACGTGCCCACTGAGTGGGTACAACACGGCTCCAACGATAATCAGAACAGTGAGGTTTCGCGTCAGAAGGCTTACGAGCTTGATATTTTAGCGTTGGATTTTAACGGTCTTTTATCTTCTTCACTATCATGCAATTCCTATGGTGATAGCAGAAGATAAATAAATCATGCTGTTCTACTTATTTAAACAATAAAAGAAAGCATGGATCTTATGTGGTAAAAGCCCATAGCCTAAGTAAGACCTTAACCTAACTTAAGTCTTCACTTGCTTTTCTTCATGGGGCTTTTGCTGCTCATCTGGCCCAAACCAGGGCCCAAGCGCCATCTGTAGCTCTGGTGCGCCTACCAGGGAAAATGCGCCTGGTCCCAGAGTCGAACCCTGGACCTCCCTCCTGGTCAAGCCACTGCTGCATGCGCCTCTGTCAAGTGTGCTCTGTGCTCTTGTCTGATTAATTTACAAATTAATCTATCTAGACAAGATTGACTCGCAGGTCAATTACATTTTATAAATTAAATGCAATGTGATGCGCAGATCACAATAAAAAATTAATTTACAAATTTTAACCAGGCTCGCAGGCCCCAGCACAGCACACATTAAAAATGGGCAGCCCACATAAGATTAAGTAAACAAGCAAATGGCATCAATCAGCATGTGATCCAAACAAGAAATTAAAACTTTTGAAAAACCCCATGGGATCATTTTAATTTCCTTATATGCCCTACTACCTTACAACGGTCCATCATTAGGGATCCACTCATCCAACCTAGTCAGATCCACTGCCCTTGCATGCACCAAGTCCTAACTGACTTGAGTCGACCAAAGGTCAACCATGCATGCGCCAGGGCCGAACAACCCTCATGAGTTCTGGCAAGCGGGTGTGACCCCGGGCCTAACTCATGTGTGTTCGTTAGTCGTCTCAATCAGACATCGCTACACGCCTGTCTACAGTCGACCTATAGCCACCACGTGCTCGCGCACAGGTGCTATCCGGTCAACCCATCAAGGCTGTCAGATGATCTGATCAGACTATCTGGATCTAACTTAGGGGATGACTTCAACCCTAATAACCCGTCTAAGGGTTTAAAGTAAGGCTTTAGATCTAATGTGGAGCGCGCATGTGATAGAGATTTTTGATAAAACCTAGATGCGCCAACAAGCATAACAACAAAAACAAGTTTCGGCATGAAACAAGGTAACATGTATATTCGCATGTTGTTAACTCTAGATCTAAACATTTAAAACATGGATCACAAAACATGTAGCAATCATATAAATCATGCATTAACGATGGCTCTGATACCAATTGAAAAGCCCCGAAAACTGAGGGGGGTCCCCTTCAAGGGAGAGCGAAACCCTAATCAGGTGGCGCATAAACTTTTGGCAGCGGTATTAAGGGTTTCAAAAGGATCTTTCGCAAGTTCATATGATCAACTTAAGTAAGCTTGAATTCATACCATAGCCATTTGCGTTGGATGGCGATTTGGAAGAATAGAGAGCAATGTAGATCTCCTCCAAAAGGTTCACACACAAGATGAAGATCGCCAACTCCCTTGCGTTCCTTGTGCTAGCAAGTCTCCAAGGTCTTCCTTGTCGAATGGAAGGGAATGATGGTTGAAGACTCTCTCGGCCGAACTCTCTCCTATGTTCACCCTTTTTTTCTCTCGAGTGACTCGTCGATAGGAAGAGGCAAAGAGGAAAAACGATGAGGAGACGTTTTCATCAAACGTGGAGACGTTTTCATCAAACGTGGAGACGTTTTTCCATAATGGGAAAAACCGACATCCAAATAAGGAAAACCGATTACTCCATGCGTTCATGCGATCTATGTGTTCACTCCATGTGAACCGATCGCTCCTCTTTGAACCAAGCCATGGTTCAATTGCATTTGGTTTAAAAACCAAATCAAAATTAACCCAAGCCATTAGTCCAGATCACATTAAACCCTAAGGTTGTAGATCTGACCGTCCATCACTTGATGCTCTTGATTTTACCAATCTGGCATCAACACTCTCGATCAAAGCTTACCGATCTCAAGCCCCAATCAATCAAACATGATCAGACCAGATCTCACTTACAATCAGAGTTTAAATCCCTTTAAACTGAATCAAAAACAATTCAGTCCACACGATCTAACATGAGTTAGCTATATCATCAAATTGTGCGACCCTGAGGGTTTCCTTTAATGTCAGTAACGATAACTTACGTTATCACGAACAGTGAGGGGTATCTAGCAACACATCACTGTCTCCCGATATAAAGGAAAGAGTCTTCCAAGACTACACCCAAACCACAGCACAAGTGTGAATCCAACTCACCAGGCATGCATGTTTCCTTTGCCACTGGATGTTCTTATTGGACAAGCGTGTCAAGCTTGTAACTCCAATGTGATGAGCATGATTAGATCAGATGAACATCGTCACCTGGGTATGGCCATACACTTTCTCAATCATCTCATTTAAGGGGGCCCCTTAGAACATCACACTCCAATTAAGGAGACGGCAATCCTATATCTATCACTCGTGTCCTAACCTGATTCAAGCTCACCATCCAAGATAGTCTATAATCATTATGTTTCAAATGATATTGAACTATCTCAAAACAATGACAATCATCATTTAGAAAACACAAGTGATCTCAAGTCAGAGGAAAAGTGCCACTTGTTATATTCAAGGATTATTCATATTGTGACAACCAATCGAATATCCTAGTAGGGTCTGTCCAGTACATCCAATGTACCCATGAGTCTACATCTCATTCCATGCTCGAAGCATCCTATAAGATTAGAACACATATTAGTCTTAACCATATCAAGGCTGTCTCATGTTCACCAAGATATCTCGACTAAGGACTTTATAGCATGTCAGCCCAGCTGAACAGCTTTGAGACATTATTCAGAAGTACAATTATTGCAGCAGACAATGTAACAAACTGAATAACAACCATGCTTTTATAAACATAAGAGTTTATTACATGATACTGATACAATCCCAAGGCCTCAAACATTAGCCTTAAGGGCATACCCCAACAGGTACAACACGGCTCCAACGATAATCAGAACAGTGAGGTTTCGCGTCAGAAGGCTTACGAGCTTGATATTTTAGCGTTGGATTTTAACGGTCTTTTATCTTCTTGACTATCATGCAATTCCTATGGTGATAGCAGAAGATAAACTCATGCAATTCTAATTATAAAAGCAACAAATAGAAAACATGCTGATCTTATGTGGTAAAAGCCCATTAAGCCTAAGTTAGACCTTAAATTAAACTTAAGTCTTCACTTGCTTTTCTTCATGGGTCTTTTGCTGCTCATCTGGCCCAAACCAGGGCCCAAGCGCCATCTGCAGCTCAGGTGCGCCTACCAAGGAAAATGCACCTGGTCCCAGAGTAGAACCCTGGACCTCCCACCTGGTCAAGCCTCTGCTGCAAGCGCCTCTGCCAAGTGTGCTCTGTGCACTTGTCTGATTAATTTACAAATTAATCTATCTAGACAAGATTGACTCGCAGGTCAATTACACTTTATAATTTAAATGAAAAGTGATGCGCAGATCACAATAAAAATATTTATTTACATTTAAATTCCAGGCACGCAGGCCCCAGCACAGCACACATTAAACATGGGCAGCCCACACAAGATTAAATAAACAAACATATGCTTACAAACAACATGTGATCCATTCATGAAAATAAAATTTTCGAAAAACCCATTGGCTTCAATTTTATTTTCCTTATGTGCCCTACTACCTTACAACGGTCCATTAATAGGGATCCACTCATCAGACCTAGTCAGATCCACTGCCCTTGCATGCACCAAGTCCTAACTGACTTGAGTCGACCCAGTGGTCAACTATGTATGCGCTAGGGCTGAACAACCTACATGAGTTTTGGCTAGCGGGTGTGACCCCGAGCCTAACTCATGCGTGTTCACTGGTTGTCTCAACCAGACCTCGCTACACGCCTTTGATGCAGTCGACCTATAGCCACCTTATGCTTGCGCATAGGTGCCATCTGGTCGACCCATCTAGGCTGTCAGATGATCTGATCAGACTGTTTGTATCTAACCTAGGGGATGACTTCAACCCTATCAACCCGTCTAAGGGTTTATAGTAGGCGCTCTTAGATCTAATGAAGGTCGCGCAAGTCATGAAGTGTTTGAGAAAAACAACTATGCGCCCACAAACATGCGCCAAGTAAACAAGAATCAAGTTTTCGCATATGCAACAACTTAACATGTAATATTCGCATGTTATAGATCTAAGCATTCATTCATAAACAAGGATCACAAAGCCTTTAAGCAATCATAAAAACATGCAATAACCAGCTCTGATACCAATTGAAAGGTTCCCTTAGACAAGGGGAGGGCGAAACCCTAATAGGCGCATATGAAGGTTCTGATGCAGCGGAAGGGGTTTCTAGGATCTTTGCATGTAATATGATCAACATAAATCGATTTCAAATATCAGAGAAGAAATCATACCGATGCCATTGTGTGGATGGCGACTTGGAAGCAGAGAGTGAAGTCGCTCTCCTCCAGAGAAGATGCACACGAGATGTGATCGCCTACTCCCTTAGTGCTCCTTGTGCTAGCAAGGTTCTAAGGAGTCCTTGTCGAATGGAAGGGAAAAGAATCCTTTGCTTGGCGATTTCTTCCTTCTCCTTTTTCGTCAACCTCTTCACCACACAAGCGAGAGCTTGTTGGCGACGAGAGAGGAGGAGAAGCGAGAGAGTTGAGCGTCTTAGGCGTGAACGTGAGTCGTGGTCACGTATGTGATCATGCTTTCTAAAAATAGAAAGCCACTTACTCACATGCGATCATGGGTTTACCCCAATCGCAAACTCCTCTCCATTTGAACCACACGCTCACTCAATGAGCTGGTTCAATTTGGTTTGGTCCAAAGACCAATTAACCCAAGCGATATGGTCTAGATCACAATTAAACCCTAAGGTTCCAGATCTAACCGTTGATCTCTTGATGCTGCTGATCTCACTGATCTAGCATCCATTCTCTCGATCGAAGCTTACCGACCTCAAGCCCTAATCAATCATACATGATCAGACTAGATCTCACTTACAATCAGAGACTAAATCCCTTTAAACTGAACCCAAACAATTCAGTCCATACGATCTGACTTAAGTAAGCCATATCATCAAATTGTGCGACCCTAAGGGTTTCCTTTAAATGTCGGTAACGATAACTCACGTTATCACAATCAGTGAGGGGTATCTAGCAACACATCACTGTCTCCCGATATAAAGAAAAGAGTCTTCCAAGACTACACCCAAACCACAGCACAAGTGTGAATCAACTCACTAAGCATACATGATTCCTTTGCCACTGGATGTTCTTATTGGACAAGCGTGTCAAGCCTGTAGCTCCAATATGATGAGCATGATTAGATCAGATGAACATAGTCACCTGGGTATGGCCATACACTTTCTCAATCATCTCATACAGAGGGGGGCCCCTTTAGAACATCACACTCCAATTAAGGAGACGGCAATCCTTTATCTATCACTAGTGCCCTAACATGACTCAAGCTCACCATCCAAGATAGTCTATAACCATTATGTTTCAAATGATATTGAACTACCTCAAAACAATGACAATCATCATTTAGAAACACAAGTGATCTCAAGTCAGAGGAAATGTGCCACTTGTTGCAATCAAGGATTATTCACATTGTGACAAGCAATTGAATATCCTAGTAGGGTCTGTCCAGTACATCCAATGTACCCATGAGTCTACATCTTATTCCATGCTCGAAGCATCCTATAAGATTGGAACACATATTAGTCTCAATCATATCAAGGCTGTCTCATGTTCACCAAGATATCTCGACTAAGGACATTACAGCATGTCAGCCTAGCTAAACACCATTGAGACATTATTCAGAAGTACAATTATTGCAGCAGACAATGTAACCAACTGAATAACAACCATTGCCTTTATAAACATAAGAGTTTATACATGATACTGTTACAATCCCAAGGCCTCAAACATTAGCCTTAAGGGCATACCCCAACAATAAGATGTAGACTCATGGGTACATTGGATGTACTGGACAGACCCTACTTAGGATATTCAATTGCTTGTCACAATGTGAATAATCCTTATATGCAAACAAGTGGCATATTTACTCTGACTTGAGATCACTTCTGTTTCTAAATGATGATTGGCATTATTTTGAGGTAGTTCAATATCATTTGAAACATAATGGTTATAGACTATCTTGGATAATGAGCATGAGTCATGTTAGGGCACTAGTGATAGATATAGGATTGCCGTCTCCTTGATTGGAGTGTGATGTTCTATAGGGGCCCCCTGGATGAGATGATTGAGAAAGTGTATGGCCATACCCAGATGACTATGTTTCATCTGATCTAATCATTCTCATCATATTGGAATTACAGGCTTGACACGCTTGTCCAATAAGAACGTCCAGTGGCAAAGGAAACACATATGTCAAGTGACTTAGGTTCACACTTGTGCTGTGGTTTGGGTGTAGTCTTGGAAGACTCTTTCCTTTATATCGGGAGACAGTGATGTGTTGCTAGATACCCCTCACTGATTGTGATAACGTAAGTTATCGTTACCGACATTTAAAGGAAACCCTTAGGGTCGCACAATTTGATGATATGGCTTTCTTATGTCAGATCGTGTGGACTGAATTGTTTTGGTTCAGTTTAAAGGAATTTAAACTCTGATTGTAAGTGAGATCTGGTCTGATCATGTTTGATTGATTAGGGCTTGAGATCGGTAAGCTTCGATCGAGAGTATTGATGCTAGATCAGTGAGATCAAGAGCATCAAGAGATGAACGGTTAGATCTTAAACATTTGGTTTGATAAGATCTGAACCAATGCTGGTTTGATTTGGTCTTTGAACCAAATGCAATTGAACCGAATTGGTTTGAACCGGTTCACATGTGTGAACGCATGGTTCAATATGAAGGCGTTTAGGTCGGTTATCATGGCGTGGGCGCATGGCTTCATGACTTTCTATTTTTGGAAGTCATGTAACGCCACAACTCCATAACGCCTCAACGCATCGCCTCTTCCTCTCTTGACTTGGGTTGTCTTCACGCCAAGAGAGAAAAACCATTCGGCAAGCAAGAAGTCATTCTCTAAAATCTCCTTCACGCGACAAGGACACTTGAAGATCTTTGCTAGCACAAAGGACGACAAGGAGAAAGCCATCTTCACCTTGTGTGCGTTGCCTTTGGAGAAGAAGCATTCGATTCTTTGATTCCAAGACGCCATCCAAGAAATGGCAATGGTAACGCATCTCTATGCTTTCAATCTTAAGTTGATCATATGTTCATACTATTCGATCCTCATGAAACCCTAGAAAAGTTTTATTTGCGCATGCTATTAGGGTTTCGCCCCCCCCCCCCCCTTTTTATGGGACTTTCAAAGACTTCATCTTGACAACAAGGAGTCTTCTTCAATCAGAATCAGAGTGGCGCCAGCTTTGGAAGTGTGGTGATGGACTTACGGCTGAAGGAATGACACTTGCTTTCGGCTTCTGGCATGGGCTGATTTGCTTCAAGGACTCGCAACCCTTGGATGCACGATAACATGTCACATGGCTCGTGACAAGTTATGTGAATGAAAAGGGCTATGACCATATCGACCAAACTAGCATGTCTGTGATGGTTTATTATTTTGTCCATAGCATGCCTGTGATGTTTTTCCTTTGCTGCTATAACCATAGGAAAACTGCATGCTAGAAAAAATTAAAAAAAACATGCAAAAACTCTCAATACAATATCAAGTCAATAGCCTTCTAACGCGTAGCCCTCATCAAATCTATCGATCGGTGGTATTGTGAACTATTTCTCACCCTCGTGGGACACACCCACTTATCTTTAGAAGGTGTAAGGTGACAATGATTTCCCCAGTCCAGTTTTAACCTGGGCGTGCCTTCGCAAGGAATTCGTTGGCCCTAGGCATAACAGTTAAGACCAGACTTGACTAGTTTTTCATATGTCACTAACATGATGAATCACTAGAGGCAGCTGTTGAGAGGATAGGGTTCTGTGTTGTATCCAGCCCTCGCTGGACACAGGGCGCCTAGTCTGTCTTAACTAAGAGGAGTTGTGCACGGCACAATTGGCTGGTATGCCTACCTAAGGAAGCATGGGATTCTCTGTGCATCCCAACTCACCCTCGTGAGTCGCGGAGACCGCATGTGAAATTAGGATCCTACTCACTTATTTCTATGTTGAGTTTGAGAGTTCTCAACTTGTTTTTGGAAATAGTGGGAGCATAGCATTTAAGTTAAAGTCCTTGTTAAATGCTTTATCATAGTACTTATTTTACTTATTTGCTTATTGTAGATGGCATCTCCTGATCTAAGATTGAAACTTTATAAAAACAAACTGGATGGGACAAATTGGACAAAGTGGTTCAAGATTTTGTCCAAGATACTAGAACAAGAGAATAAGGTGCATCTCCTTGAAAGACCTCCATCCCAGCCCAGTGTGTATTTCACTACTGAGTGGGAGTGGAATGTCTATCTTGAACATTGTGAAGATAACGAACAGTACACTGCTCTTGTTTTAGAGTGCATGACCCTAGAGGTCAAGGTTGAGTGTGATGAGATGGGGATTTATGATCTTATCATACATCTCAAAGGTCTCTTCACACTATGCTCTATAGACAATGATCAGGAGGGTTCTATTGGATCTTCAGAGTGTATGCCTAAATCTGAGAATGACCATGGTTCTGTATCTTCGAAGCTAATACTTCGGAAGACTGGGAATGCATGGGTATTTCGAAGAGGATTAATGGCCAAGAAGAGCATGACAAAGAAGAAGGGATGTAATCCATCCGCTTCAGGTATTGTGTTACCAAGGTCTTTATGTCTACTTCTTATTCATGGGTACTAGGTACCGCATGTGAGGCTCACATATGTTTTACATGTGCAGGAGCTCAAAAGAAGTAGGACAATTAGGCTTGATGGGATCGACTCTCGGGTCAGGGACGGAGCATTGGATGCTGCTATTGATATCATCTCACTGCCTTGAAGACTTTATCTAGAACTTCGCTATTATGTATCAGCTTATGTATTAGAACATCATTCCTTTTGGAAAGGATTTCAGTTTGAAATAATAAATGATATTTTTTCTTTAAATCTGAGATGTTCTATTGAAGTGATACAGTTGATAATAGTTTGTGGTTCTATATGTAACACAAGATCAGATCCAATGATTCAATTAACATCCTCTTATAGCATTGCCTCTTGAACCATAGAACAATGGTCACATCCAAAGGTCCATGGACTGTTGGGATCATTATCCTTTCAGGATTATGATACATGTGAGCCTTGTTCAAAGGAGCAAAATTACAGATGCTGCCTTCACCATAAAGGGTGGAAGGGTAAGTAGCTTGTTGGATCTATTACACAGCAATGTGTGTGGACCCATATAAACAAGCACGAAGAGGTGTTATATGCTTCATCAGGTGTGGGTATGCCTTATCCAACCTAAGAACTTTGGAGAAATCCAAGAAGTTCACAAATGAAGTATTGAGTCAAATTGGAGGATCTATTAAAGCACTTTGATTGGATCAAGGTGATTAGTGGAGAATTTGATGACTGTCCTAAGAAGTGTTGAGTTATCTCACAGCTTACTTAGTACACCACTGTGTGGTGAATTTCAAAGAAAGAAAAAGGAACACATTGGATGTGGTTCCATCTTTGAATAGTCATGCAAATATACTACTATGATGCCATGCAAACAGATGCACTGCCACTCCATAAGAAAGTGTCTGAATTAGCTTTTGAGTTGCGAACTGCAAATATCCCATTTCTTCAATGGAATTGGGAATGTAATGTGCAGTGATTCAAAAGTATGTGTTTGTGGTGCACTGTAGAGTGCTAATTCTATCCCAAAGAGAATAAAATATTTGTAACGCCCTCGAGTTTCTGAATTACGATTTAAAGTTAGAAATTCTGTTTCTGTATTTTTATCTATTAAAATTTTGGGATTTTTGCCTAATTGTAGGACTTTTTCCTACAGGGCAAAAATAATTATTTTGGTTGGGGCTTCGAACCCTCAACCTTGACTTTTTGCTCCTGGAATTCTTCCACCATGGTGGCGCATATTTCTGTGTTATTGGAGTGGCGCATGGTGGTTAAGCCCAGGTGAGCCCTTAAAACCGATTTTCACTTAAGTTAACTGGGTTATTGGATCTTGGATCCGTTTGGAGTGGGAGAAAAAGAGAAATATCGTGAGAGCTCTTCTCCCTCACGATTTTTGTTGTTTTCTTGCCCTAGCCGCCTGTGGTTGTCGCCCCTTACTGTGTTTGGCGCCTCCTGCAAATTTCTGACGCTGGTGGTGGCAGACTGGTGGTGGACGAAGTTCCTGGAGATCCCTAACCCTCTGTTGTGGCGTTTTTTTTTTCTGTGGGCGATTTTCAGTGAGTAATTCGATCCTAAGGAGTCTAATCCTATTTGCAATAATTATCTGTATGAACCAAAAATCTGCAAGTAGATCCTGTGTTTTTCTATTCTATAGGTCGGATCTGAATATGCATGATGATTCAGAAATTTTGTCTTGCTGAAAATTGTAGTCGCCAATCTGACCTTACTGTGCTTTAACCTCAATATCTCATGATCTATAGATCCAAATCACACGAAACAAATTTTGTATGAAACTAGATTCGCTCAGCTTTGATTCTTATGTGATATCGACCATATCCGAGCTGTATTCGTATTTCAATCTGTATTGCAATCTAGCTGTACAAAATCAGTTTTCTGGAAATCTGGATTTCGACCTTTATGTGTTCGAACAATCATATCTCCCTAGGTATAGCTCGAAATCCTGTGAAACCAGTTTTATTAGACCGTAGGCTTGAAGAGCTTCATTCTGACTCCCATAACGCCTATTTTCGATTAGTTATTGGATCTGAAATATATGTCGTAATTCTGATATATGAATCTGTTTTCTTGAAATCTGAAATTCTGACCCACCTATGTTCGAACCCTTATATCTTCCTGCCTACAATTCGAAATTTTGTGAAACCAGTTTTATTGGAAACTAGATTCAGAGAGCTTCATTTTGAATATAATATTGACTAGCTTTGGTTCGAAATTGGACCAAAAATATATGTTGCAATCTGACAATATAAATCTGCTATGTCAATTTTGGGGCTGTTGTCAATTTTCTTCACGAACGTGCAATTAAAAATTATCTGTAGTAGGGGACTGAATTAATTTCATGAAATTTGTATGTTCTGCAAGGATTCTGAAAATTTTGCCCCTTACAGTGATTTTATGGCTCACGGTTTTTAGGAAATTTGGGGAAAAATATTGCAATGAATATCTATATATATATTTCCCTATAATTCCTAGGCTTATTGAATTGTTTGTTATGTGAATAATTTCTATTCTGTGTATATGTCATGAAATTTCTGAAACTTTGAATGTGTTATAACCTTTGTGAGAACATAGAATGGTTTGACATGAAATAAGTATAGTTGCATGAAATCTAAGGAATTCACTTCTATATTACTTCTGGTTAATGATAAAAATTATGAAGTGTGTTCAGCTTTGATTTTCTGCAAATTGTAATTTTGTTAAGGACTGGATATTGGGGTGTGTCATTTTCTGTTTGTGAGACACGTTGGGCATGATGTAAGAATTAAGTAGTAGTTAGTTCTACTCCTCCGTTTCAGCATGATCTGTTCTGTAAAAATTATGCCCTAGTGTAGCACTCTTCCGTGTCCTTACCCTCCTTCTGTGGCGCTGTAATGGTGCTGATAGTCTACTACGACCCATGAGACACTATTTCTGTTCTGTTCTGGGTATTGGAGACCAGAGTGCCACGTCCTGACAAGACGGGGGCCACCCACTGATACCTCCTCTACCAGTATTGGAGGCCACAGTGCCACGTCCTGACAAGACGGGGGCCACCCACTGATACCTCCTCTACCATTCTGTTCTGGGTATTGGAGACCAGAGTGCCACGTCCTGACAAGACGGGGGCCACCCACTGATACCTCCTCTACCATTCTGTTTCTGATATGCATGCATGTCTCGTCCTCGGCAGAGGTGGGGTCAGACCTTCTGTGGTCATCAGGCCTTCTGTGGCCTTTCTATTTCCGATGTAGACTATCCGTTTGGATTCTGAAAATTCTGATTTTCTGTCTGTCAGTTCTGATTTCTGTAGTTCTGTTTCGATCTGTATTATAGATGTGTTAGGCAGTGTGTTTAGTAGGGAGGGGTTGGTATACTTATATCCTACTTCATGCTTGATGCCTAATGTTATAAGTATCTGTATTTGATTATGTTTTGTTTCTGATATGAGTGTGCATGTTAAGTTGATTTATCTTATCTGTTACAAAAATGTATTTCAACTTATGCATGATATTTTTGATGTGTACTATGGATGGCTTTTAGTGTCTTTTACTCACTGAGCTTTTTAGCTCACCCCCGTTGTTTAAATATTTTCAGGTGAGACATTGGGACAGTGATCGCTACAGCTAATTAACGAATTTACTATGATGCTAATGTTTTATTTAATTTCTAAGAGTTGTCTTCTAAAAATCTGTCAGGCCTGCGTGCCTAACTTAATTATACGATACGTTTTATCTCCTGAGGGCTTATGCCTGTTTTCAGGATATTATATTATAGTTGTTTCGTTTTAATTGTTAGATACGAGTTTTGGATTCATGAGATTTGAAATTATTCTTATTCTGAAATGTCCGATTTGAGAGTTATTGTTCTTATTCCGCAATATATCTAAAATTGTGTTTTCCACATATGTGTAGTGTGGACATCTGTTTTATTCCAGGATATGCGTGTCTGTGCAGCAGTAAATTATTAGACTTGCTGCCGGATTTTCTGGATTTCCGGATTTCTATTTCCTAGTAAATCGATCCTATTCAGTTCTGTGCGGTTTTCAGTTCCGTAGTAATGTCCTTCGATGCCGCTTTCTTCTTGTGTTTTAATGGAAGAGTAAAAATTTTTGAAACCCCGTATTTTACTTGTATGCGTGTGGGGTGTGATTCTGAGGGATGTTACAGATGGTATCAGAGGATTTTACTAGCAATTAGAAATTTCGGGGAAGGAAAACTCTGTTTGTGTATTGCTAGAAACCAAGTTAGGATCTGATCTGTGATTGAATATTGGTTGTTATTCTACAATGTTATGTGGTGCAGGTACAAATGGTGCGACCAAGATCTAGCAGTAGCAACGGTGATCAACAGCCTGATCTGAGGCAGCCCATGGAGGCTATGACTGCTATGATACAACAACAGAACACCTTCATCCAGCAGCAAACTCAGATGATGCAGCAGCAGCAGGCGCAACACATGGAGGTTCAGCAACAGTTATTGCAGCGGCTGACGCAGACACAGTCTCAGACACAGTCACAACCAACTGGACACGGTGTGGGTGGCGCTGGTTCTCCTCTGGGTGATGGCGCACATCAACGATATGCTCGGTTGGTTCGAGAGTTTCAGCACCTGAACCCGACTGCATTTTATGGTAGTCCGGGGCCCAGAGCGGCTGAGGATTGGCTTTTGACACTGGAAAAGATTTTCCAGGTTTTGCGCTGTGATGATGCAGACAAGCTATGTTTGTCTGTCTTCATGTTGCGTGGAGATGCCGAAGAATGGTGGAAGGGAGTCGTCCGACTGGCGGCAACTGAATCCAAAGATGTTGATTGGCAGTACTTCATGATGAAGTTCAATGCTAAGTTTTTCCCCTCTAGCTTATCTGAGGAGCGCGAGGTGGAGTTTATTCGTCTTGAGCAGGGCGACCTGACGGTGGATCGGTATGAGGCTACATTCGCTCGGTTGTCGGGGTATGCTCCTCACTTAGTTAACACCGAGGAAAGAAGAGCCAAGAAGTTTCAGCGGGGTTTGAGGAAAGACATCAGGACAAGGGTAGCTATGCTACACTTGGAGACTTATGCTGAAGTGGTAGACAGGGCTCGCACTGCTGAGAGGTGCATTACTGAGATGGCTGCAGATACTATTCCAGTCACTGCATCCGCCCCTACTTCTGTGACTTACGCACCCACTCTGGGTGGTAAGGATAAGAAGAATTTCAAGAATAAGAAGAAAGACCATAAGGGCAGATACCAACCTTATCAGAAGCCAGCCAGCACAGTTTCTCAGAATGACAAGAAGTGTCTCCACTGTGGGAGCACTAAACATCAGGATAATGAGTGCTACAGGAAGACTGGCGCATGCTTCAGATGTGGTAAGGTTGGGCATATGATTAAGGACTGTCCTATGCCGGATGCTAGAGGACAGGGTGAGAAGCCTACTGTGCAGACTCGCGTGTATGCCATCGCGGAGAGGGATGCTTCGGCTTCGAAGTCCGTGGTAGAAGGTACACTTTATGTGTTTAGTTCTTTGGCACGCATTCTTTTTGATCCTGGTGCCAATTTATCCTTTGTGTCTGCATGTTTTGCACCATGTCTGCCTGTGTTGCCTAGGATACTTAATTTCTGTATTTCTGTTCATACACCTATGGGTGAGGCCGTATCTACAGATATAGCATATCCTGACTGTTTGATTAAGGTTGAAGGATATGATTTACCTATTGATTTGATTAGTCTTCCTATGAAAGACTATGACATCATTCTGGGCATGGATTGGCTGTCTGCCTATCATGCTACTTTAGATTGTTTTGAAAAGTTAATTACTCTGCATCTAAGTGATGGACAGCAACTGGTTATCCAAGGCCAGATTTCAGAACAGGAGCCTTTGGTGATATCTCATCTGCAGGCCAGGAAGCTTTTAGCCCAGGGCTGCAAGGGGTATCTAGCGCATGTCAAGGTGCAGACTGAGCCTGATTTGGATCTGGCTAAAATTCCTGTGGTAAGAGAGTTTACTGACGTCTTCTCTGATGATTTATCTGAGTTACCACCCAGCAGAGAAGTTGAGTTTGGTATCGAGTTGTTGCCAGGCACGGCACCGATATCTAAAGCTCCTTACAGGATGGCAACTTCAGAACTGACAGAGCTGAAGAAGCAATTGGAAGAATTATTAGAGAAGGGGTATATTCGACCCAGTGTTTCTCCATGGGGAGCACCTATGTTATTTGTGAAGAAGAAGGATGGTACTTTGCGCATGTGCATCGATTACCGTCAACTCAATCAAGTGACTGTTAGGAATAAGTACCCATTACCCTGTATTGATGATCTCTTTGATCAGTTGCAGGGTGCTACTGTATTCTCTAAAATTGACCTGAGGTCTGGCTATCATCAGTTGAGAGTTCAGGAGGAGGATGTACCTAAAACTGCATTCAGGACCAGGTATGGGCACTATGAGTTTCTTGTTATGCCTTTTGGACTGACAAATGCCCCTGCAGTGTTTATGGATCTGATGAACAGAGTATTTCATGAAATTCTGGACAAATGTGTGGTCGTCTTCATAGATGATATTCTGATCTACTCCAAGAATGCGCAAGATCACACTCAGGATTTGCGCAAGGTGCTGGAGATTCTGCGGCTGAAGCAGCTATTGAAAGGTCCCCTAGAATAAGGGGGTGAAACCCTAAACATGCGCAACATAAGATTTCGCATGGGCGGAAATAGGGTTTGCATAGGATCGCATGTAGTATGTCTATATAATCAACTTCTTTCAATTCAAAGATCAAGTTAAGATCTTTTACCATAGCCATGAAGAAGGAGTCGGCTTGGAAGCTAGAGAACGATAGGGTTCTCCTCCAAAGTGTGCCACACACAAGATGAAGTTGGCTCACTCCTTGTCGTCCTTGTGCTAGCAAGGCTTCAAGGCTCTTGTCCTCTTGTCGTATGAAGGAGATGAAGAACACTTTCGGCTAGGGCGATGAAGCTCTTCCTCTTTTTGTCAAAACCAATCTCCTCACGAATGGATCGACGACCAAGCAAGAAGACAACATGCGTTAAGGCGTTTATTTTAGATGAGGCGTTACATGATTTCCCAATATGGAAAGTCATGAAGCTTTCGCCCACTCAAAGCAAACCGCCCTAAAACGCTTCCACCTTGAACCAACCGTTCACACATGTGTGAACCGGTTCAATGGAATTCGGTCCAACGCTTTTGGTTCAATGACAAAACCAAAACAACCCAAGCCATGGTCTAGATCTCTCTCTGAACCAAATGGTTCAAGATCTAACCGTTGATCTTTTGATGCATCTGATCTCACTGATCTAGCATCACTTCTCTCGATCGAAGCTTACCGATCTCATGCCCTAATCAATCAAACATGATCAGACCAGATCTCACTTACAATCAAAGTTTAAACTCCTTTAAACTGAATCCAAACAATTCAGTCCACACGATCTGACTTAAGCAAGCCATATCATCAAATTGTGCGACCCTAAGGGTTTCCTTTAAATGTCGGTAACGATAACTTACGTTATCACGATCAGTGAGGGGTATCTAGCAACACATCACTGTCTCCCGATATAAAGGAAAGAGTCTTCCAAGACTACACCCAAAACACAGCACAAGTGTGAATCTTCTTCACAAGGCATACATGTTTCCTTTGCCACTGGATGTTCTTATTGGACAAGCGTGTTAAGCCTGTGACTCCAATATGATGAGCATGATTAGATCAGATGAACATAGTCACCTGGGTATGGCCATACACTATTCTCAATCATCTCATTCAGGGGGCCCCTTTAGAACATCACACTCCTTAAACAAGGAGACGGCAATCCTATGTCTATCACTAGTGTCCTAACCTGACTCATGATCATTATCCAAGATAGGTTATAATCATTATGTTTCAAATGATATTGAACTACCTCAAAACAATGACAATCATCATTTAGAAACACAAGTGATCTCAAGTCAAAGGACATGTGCCACTTGTAGCATACAAGGATTATTCACATTGTGACAAGCAATTGAATATCCTAGTAGGGTCTGTCCAGTACATCCAATGTACCCATGAGTCTACATCTTATTCCATGCTCGAAGCATCCTATAAGATTAGAACACATATTAGTCTAACCATATCAAGGCTGTCTCATGTTCACCAAGATATATCGACTAAGGACATCATTGCATGTCAGCCTAGCTGAACAGCTTTGAGACATTATTCAGTAGTACACTTATTACAGCAGACAAGGTAACAACCTGAATAACAACCATTGCCTTTATAAACTTAAGAGTTTATACAATGATACTATTACAATCCCAAGGCCTCAAACATTAGCCTTAAGGGCATACCCCAACAATCTCCCACTTGCACTTAATCTAATGGTTGAGAAATCTCAAACCCATGTTATTACAGTGCTTCTCATGCTTCTGCTGCGCCAGAGGCTTGGTAAGCGGGTCAGCCAGATTGTCATCTGTATGAGCCTTGCAAATTTTGATCTCGCCACGATTAATGATCTCCCGGATCAAGTGAAACCGTCTCTGTATGTGCTTGGACTTCTGGTGCGACCGTGGTTCCTTTGCTTGTGCGATGGCTCCAGTGTTATCACAGAAGATAACCAAAGGATCGACACTCGAAGGAACAACACCAAGTTCTCTCACGAACTTACGAATCCAAACTGCCTCCTTGGATGCTTCCGAGGCTGCAACATACTCGGCTTCTGTTGTGGAATCAGCAACAGTTGACTGTTTGAAACTCTTCCATACCACTGCTCCACCATTCAAGCTAAAAACATAGCCTGATTGCGATCGGAAATCATCCTGGTCCGACTGGAACGAAGCGTCAGTATATCCTTCTATACTGAGTTCTTCCTGACCACCATATATCAAGAACATATCTTTGGTCCTCCGCAGATATTTTAAGATGTTCTTGACTGCAATCCAGTGTGCCTGTCCTGGATTACTTTGGAAACGACTGGTCACGCTTAACCCGTAAGCGACGTCTGGGCGAGTACACAACATCGCATACATAATGGACCCAATAGCCGAAGCATAAGGCGTATTGTCCATTTCATCTTTCTCAGTCTGTGTTTGTGGACACTGACTCTTCAAAAGATTCAGACCATGTCTGACTGGAAGATATCCCCTTTTAGATTTCTCTAAATGGAATCTTTCCAGGACCTTATCGATGTAAGTACTCTGGCACAGCCCGAGAAGCCTCTTAGATCTATCCCTGTAGATCTTCACACCTAACACATAGGCTGCTTCTCCTAAATCTTTCATCTGGAAACATTTCCTTAGCCATGCCTTAACCGCATGCATTTCTGGAATATCATTTCCAATGATCAAGATGTCATCGACGTAGAGGACTAGGAATGTAAACACGCTCCCACTAAACCTCTTATATACACACGAGTCATCTTCGTTCTTGATGAAACCAAACTTAGAGATTGATTCATCAAAACGAATATTCCAGCTTCTAGATGCTTGTTTCAGTCCATAAATGGACCTCTTTAACTTGCATATTTTATGACGATCTGATGGATTAGTGAAACCTTCAGGTTGTGTCATATACACATCCTCATTCAGATTTCCATTCAGGAAAGCTGTTTTCACATCCATTTGCCAGATCTCATAATCATAATATGCAGCTATCGCGAAAAGAATCCGAATAGACTTGAACATGGCTACAGGTGAAAAAGTTTCATCATAATCTATCCCGTAGATTTGTTTGAAACCTTTCGCAACTAGCCTGCCTTTATAGGTAACGACGTTACCATCCATGTCAATCTTCTTCTTGAAGATCCATTTGCAGCCTATAGGGATTACTCCCGGAGGCGGATCAACCAAATCCCAGACTTGGTTATCTGACATGGAGTCCATCTCGGCTCGCATAGCTTCAAGCCATCTAGCTAACTCCGGTCCACTGACCGCATCCGCATAAGTGAGGGGTTCATCATTTTCAATGATGTAGACTCCGTCATAGCGCTCAGGCTGTCGACGGATCCTTCCCGATCTTCGCGGTTCCCGTGATATCTGAGCCTCAGGTTGTTCAATAACCTGATCCACCGGCTCAGGCTCATCCAACTGCGCTTGACTACTTTGTCCTTCCTCTGGATTCTCATCCAGCTTTATTTCTCTCCCACTGGCTTCTTGTAGAAGAAACTCCTTCTCAAGAAATATGGCCGTCCGAGCAACAAATACTTTGTTCTCTTTGGGATCGTAGAAATAATAACCCTTAGTTTCCTTAGGGTAACCGACAAAGATACATTTCTCAGATCTGCTCTGCAGTTTCCCAGAGGCGAGCTTTTTGACATAAGCCTCGCAACCCCAGATCCTGATAAATGTCAAGCTCGGCTGTTTCCCATACCATAACTCATATGGCGTCTTTAAAACTGCCTTGGATGGCACTCGGTTTAGTACCTTTGCAGCTGTTTCCAGTGCAAAACCCCAAAAGGAGTAAGGTAGAGTAGCCTGACTCATCATAGAACGAACCATATCAAGTAACGTTCTATTTCTCCTCTCGGACACACCATTCCATTGCGGTGTTCCTGGCGGAGTGAGCTGTGAGATAATCCCACACTCCTTCAGATAGTCAGTAAACGCATGACTCAAGTATTCTCCACCTCGATCAGAACGAAGTGCCTTGATATTTCGGCCTAGCTGATTCTGTACTTCATTTTTGAACTCTTTGAACTTGTCAAAAGATTCACTCTTATGTCTCATAAGATAGACATAACCATACCTACTGAAATCGTCAGTAAAGGTAATGAAGTACTGATAGCCACCTCTGGCATGTTTACTAAACGGCCCACACACATCACTGTGTATAAGGTCAAGTAAACCTGAAGCCCTTTGACCTTTGTTAGGAAAAGGTGACTTCGTCATTTTACCCATTAAACAAGCTTTGCATGTATCAATCTCCTCATAGGAGAATGATCCCAGCAGTCCATGATCATGCAACCGCTTAATGCGCTTCTTGTTAATATGGCCTAAACGACTATGCCATAACAAGGTGCTGTCATCAGCATACTTGGCTTTCTTATTATCAATGTTTTGTACAGAATATTCCATGTCCAACATGAATAACCCATTGTTAATTGAACCAGTTCCATAAATAATATTATCATAAGATAAAACACACTTTGAAATGTTGCATTCAAAGGCAAATCCTTTCCTGACAAGAGCAGGAATAGAGATAATATTTTTGGTGATACTCGGTACAAAATAACAATTGTTTAATTCCAATACAATGCCAGATGGTAAAGAAATGAAATAGTCTCCTACAGCAACAGCAGCAACCCGTGCCCCGTTTCCAACGCGTAGGTCTACCTCATGCTGTCCCACCTGCCTTCTTCTCTTGAGTTCCTGTACATTTGAACAAATGTGAACTCCACATGCAGTGTCCAACACCCATGAAATAGAAGAAGAAGATAACATGACCTCAGTCACAAATATACCTGAGCCAGAAGCGATGCTTCCCCTCTTATCTCCTTGGAGCGCTTTACAGTCCTTTTTCCAGTGACCCAGCTGGCCACAGTGGAAACACCTGTTGTCCTTCGCCCGCTTCACCTTTTGTTTCAGAGCCTTACTGTAGTTCTTGACAGGGGCCTTGCCCTTCTTCCCCTTCTTCTTGTTCCTCGAAGGAACCATCAAGACAGAGGTTGAAGGCTTTCCCTTCAGAGTTTCCTCAGTAGTCAAGAGCATATTCAGCAGCTCTGCCGGAGTACAATCGATTTTGTTCATATTAAAGTTAATAATGAACGCATCGAAAGAAGGCGGGAGAGACTGCAGAATAATATCTACAGCAAGCTCCTGGTTGATGGTATGCCCCAGTTTCTCCAGAGCCTCCTTGTGCCCAATCATTTTGAGCACGTGGGCTCCCACTGGGCTCCCTTCAGCCAGTTTGCTCTGAAAGAAGAGCTTCGTCAGATTATAGCGTTCTGTCCTCGCCTGTGCAGCATACAGCATCTTGAGGTTCGCTATAATCTCTATAGCCGACATATCCTCATGCTGACGCTGCAGCGGTGGCGTCATAGACGCTAGCATCAGGCAAGCGACATCAATGCTATCATTGACGTGCTTTTCATAGGCATCACGAACCGCCCTTGCAGCGTTCGGAGCGGGTTGAGGCGGCACAGCCGTCTCGAGGACATACAGTTTCCTCTCAGCCTTAAGAACAATCTTAAGGTGTCCGAACCAGTCCGAGAAGTTTGGCCCAGCAAACTTCTCCCTTTCCAGTAGGGATCGCACATTGAAGCTCATGGTGTTCGTTGCTGCAGGAATCTACAACAATGCAAGAACAGCAAGGTCAGTATCAATGTCTAGAATCAATCCAGGACTTAAGAAAGATTCTTTTCTCACTATTTTGTCTGACTGAAAAATCTAGTAAACAGTCCGAAAGAGTAACACTCTTTTAGTGAGATGGGATCCAGATTTCATACTTGGTCTCCGCGTCCCGATCAGGCGAGATAAGATGCACAGAGATGACAAGCACTAATTTCTGGTAGGCTGTACCAGCCAATCGCCAACCCGTGCGATTCCCCTTCATCTGGGCAATCTAGTAGACTGCGCCAACTGAGTTGGTCCAACACAGTCTCTGATCCCACAGATGGCTGCCTCCATGTGCTACCATATGCACCACATATGTAGCCTACATGGTCAAGCTGACCCGACCTACTCCCTGGACCACCACGTGCTATGCTGAGCAACGAGAAGGGATAAATCCCTACTCTGTAACACGCAGGTGAAATCCCTCACTGTCTGAAGATAGATGGACGTGCCCACTGAGTGGGTTCAACACGGCTCCAACGATAGTCAGAACAGTGAGGTTTCGCGTCAGAAGGCATTACGCGCTTGATATTTTAGCGTTGGATTTTAACGGTCTTTTATCTTCTTACTATCAGGCAAATCCTATGGCTATAGCAGAAGATAAATAACACATGCAATTCTATTTATTTAAACAATAACAGAAAGCATGGATCTTATGTGGTAAAAGCCCATAGCCTAAGTAAGACCTTAGCCTAGCTTAAGTCTTCACTTGCTCTTCATGGGTCTTTTAGCATCTAATCTGGTCCAACCCAGGGCCCTTGTGCCAAGAGCACCTCAGGTGCGCCACCAGCTGAATGCTCCTCTTGGATGTGTGCCTTTGTGCTCTTCTCTAATCAAAATACATTTTGATCTATCTAGACAAGCTTGACTCGCAGGTCAATTATACAATAAATTCATTAAAAATGTGATTCGCAGATCACAATAATAATTTACCAGGCTCGCAGGCCCCAGCACAGCACACATTAAAAGGGCAACCCACATAAGATGAAATAGACAAACATCATGGCATCATTCAATCAACATGTGATCCATTACAAAGAAAATACATTTTGAAAACCCATTGGCATCAATTTTAATTTTCTTATGTGCCCTACAACCTTACAATGGTCCATTGATAGGGATCCACTCATCCATCTAGTCAGATCCTCTGCCCTTGCATGCACCAAGTCCTAACTGACTTGAGTTGACCTAATGGTCAACCATGCATGCGCACAGGGCTGAACCACCCTCATGAGTTTCGGCAAGCGGGTGTGACCCCGGGCCTAACTCATGTGTGTTCAGTAGTCGTCTCAACCAGACCTCGCTACACGCCCTGGATGCAGTCGACCTATAGCCACCTCGTGCTTGCGCACAGGTGCTATCTGGTCAACCCATCTAGGCTGTCAGATGGTCTGATTAGACTAGTTGGATCTAACCTAGAAGATGCTTTCAACCCCATCAACCCATCTAAGGATTTAAAGTAGGGGCACCTTAGATCTAATGAGGCGTGCAAGATGTAAGTTTTATAAAACATCTAGAACAATGCGCAAACAAACAACATGCGGCACTTGAGAAAACAAGATATATCTCATATCTAGCATGTTGATAACCCTTAGATCTAGGGGGTCCCCTTCAAGGGGGAGCGCAAACTTTAGGGGGTCCACTTCAAGGGGGAGCGCAAACTTCTTGTAACAATGATACAAGCGCAAACTAAACAATGTAAACCTTGCATCATGTAAACGAAGCATCAAGTAAGCGCAACATAGCATCATGTATGGATCACAAACACTTCAAAGCAATCATATAGATCATACCGAAAGCCTAAAGCTCTGATACCAATTGAAAGGTCCCCTAGAATAAGGGGGTGAAACCCTAAACATGCGCAACATAAGATTTCGCATGGGCGGAAATAGGGTTTGCATAGGATCGCATGTAGTATGTCTATATAATCAACTTCTTTCAATTCAAAGATCAAGTTAAGATCTTTTACCATAGCCATGAAGAAGGAGTCGGCTTGGAAGCTAGAGAACGATAGGGTTCTCCTCCAAAGTGTGCCACACACAAGATGAAGTTGGCTCACTCCTTGTCGTCCTTGTGCTAGCAAGGCTTCAAGGCTCTTGTCCTCTTGTCGTATGAAGGAGATGAAGAACACTTTCGGCTGGGGCGATGAAGCTCTTCCTCTTTTTGTCAAAACCAATCTCCTCACGAATGGATCAACGACCAAGCAAGAAGACAACATGCGTTAAGGCGTTTATTTTAGATGAGGCGTTACATGATTTCCCAATATGGAAAGTCATGAAGCTTTCGCCCACTCAAAGCAAACCGCCCTAAAACGCTTCCACCTTGAACCAACCGTTCACACATGTGTGAACCGGTTCAATGGAATTCGGTCCAACGCTTTTGGTTCAATGACAAAACCAAAACAACCCAAGCCATGGTCTAGATCTCTCTCTGAACCAAATGGTTCAAGATCTAACCGTTGATCTTTTGATGCATCTGATCTCACTGATCTAGCATCACTTCTCTCGATCGAAGCTTACCGATCTCATGCCCTAATCAATCAAACATGATCAGACCAGATCTCACTTACAATCAGAGTTTAAACTCCTTTAAACTGAATCCAAACAATTCAGTCCACACGATCTGACTTAAGCAAGCCATATCATCAAATTGTGCGACCCTAAGGGTTTCCTTTAAATGTCGGTAACGATAACTTACGTTATCACGATCAGTGAGGGGTATCTAGCAACACATCACTGTCTCCCGATATAAAGGAAAGAGTCTTCCAAGACTACACCCAAAACACAGCACAAGTGTGAATCTTCTTCACAAGGCATACATGTTTCCTTTGCCACTGGATGTTCTTATTGGACAAGCGTGTTAAGCCTGTGACTCCAATATGATGAGCATGATTAGATCAGATGAACATAGTCACCTGGGTATGGCCATACACTATTCTCAATCATCTCATTCAGGGGGCCCCTTTAGAACATCACACTCCTTAAACAAGGAGACGGCAATCCTATGTCTATCACTAGTGTCCTAACCTGACTCATGATCATTATCCAAGATAGGTTATAATCATTATGTTTCAAATGATATTGAACTACCTCAAAACAATGACAATCATCATTTAGAAACACAAGTGATCTCAAGTCAAAGGACATGTGCCACTTGTAGCATACAAGGATTATTCACATTGTGACAAGCAATTGAATATCCTAGTAGGGTCTGTCCAGTACATCCAATGTACCCATGAGTCTACATCTTATTCCATGCTCGAAGCATCCTATAAGATTAGAACACATATTAGTCTAACCATATCAAGGCTGTCTCATGTTCACCAAGATATATCGACTAAGGACATCATTGCATGTCAGCCTAGCTGAACAGCTTTGAGACATTATTCAGTAGTACACTTATTACAGTAGACAAGGTAACAACCTGAATAACAACCATTGCCTTTATAAACTTAAGAGTTTATACAATGATACTATTACAATCCCAAGGCCTCAAACATTAGCCTTAAGGGCATACCCCAACAGCTGTATGCTAAGGCCAGCAAATGTGAGTTCTGGTTACATTAGATTGGCTTTCTGGGACACATTATTTCTGGCCAGGGTGTGTCTGTGGATCCAGTGAAGGTGGAGGCCATTCTTCACTGGGGAAGACCAACTACAGCGACTGAGGTCAGAAGTTTTCTGGGCTTAGCTGGATACTACCGCCGTTTTGTGGAGGGTTTTTCCAAGCTGCTGTAATGTTGAAATTAATGACTGTGGTAGTGAAGAGGATTTTTTCCTCAACACTCTGGGAGTAGTCAGGTGCACCCTGATCAACCCCACCCCTACTGAAGACTGGCGAAGAACCAGCATCTTCCACACTTACTCAAAATGCCATGGTCACATGTGCAAAGTAGTAATTGATGGAGGGAGCAGTTTGAATGCCGTCTCTCAAGTAGCAGTCACTAAACTCAACCTTAAGGCAGAACCTCACCCTAAGCCTTATAGTATTTCCTGGGTCAACCAGACTAGCATTCTTGTCTCTCATAGGTGCCTTGTCCCACTCACTTTTGGTGCCTACCAAGGATCAATATGGTGTGACATCATCACAATGGATGTCGCCCAAATTCTCCTAGGCCGTCCTTGGATTTTTGACATGGATGTTGTCCACTACGGTAGGACAAACACTTATGTCTTCAATCACAATGGACAGAAAATTAGGCTTAAGCCATCCTTACCTAAGGAACTTAGAGCCTCCACTAGCAAAGGTAAGATAGAAGAACCCAAACAACCAAAGCCAACCATCCAACTTATCCAACCCCAAACTTTTGCTAAGGAATGCTTAGAAGACCAACCTCTCTATACCCTTATCATTAAGGAGACCACCCCTGAAACTGAAACCAAAACCCCTCCTGAGGTAGAAAGTATCCTAGAAGACTATAGTGAACTTATCCCAGAAGACTTACCCAATGGTCTACCACCACTTAGGGATATCCAGCATGTTATAGATCTTGTCCCTGGATCCACTTTACCCAACCTTCCCCATTATAGGATGAACCCTACAGAGCATACTGAACTTAAGAGACAGGTAGATGATCTCTTAGCCAAGGGTTATATTAGGGAAAGTCTTAGTCCATGTGCTGTTCCAGCCCTCTTGACTCCCAAGAAGGATGGCAGCTGGCGCATGTGCATAGACTGCCGTGCCATCAATAAGATAACTGTAAAGTACAGATTCCCTATTCCTAGGCTGGATGATATGTTAGACATGCTAGTTGGGTCTAGATGGTTCACCAAACTTGATCTTAGGAGTGGATACCACCAAGTTAGAGTTAGAGAAGGGGATGAAGGGAAAACCGCTTTCAAAACGAAAGATGGTTTATATGAGTGGTTAGTGATGCCCTTTGGCTTAACTAACGCCCCTTCTACTTTTATGAGGCTTATGACACAGGTCCTGAAACCTTACATAGGTAGATTCCTAGTTGTTTATTTCGATGATATATTAATCTTTAGCAAAACTAAGGAAGCTCACCTAGATCATCTCAGGAAAACCCTTGAACTACTTAGGAAAGAGAAGCTTTATGTTAACTTAAAGAAATGTTCTTTCCTCTCTAGCAGTGTTGTCTTTCTAGGGTTCATAGTGTCTGAGCAGGGCCTTCAAGCTGACCCCTCTAAGGTCCAAGCTATCCTAGACTGGCCCGAACCCAAAACTTTAACTGAAGTTAGGAGCTTCCATGGCTTAGCTACCTTCTACCGAAGGTTTATTAGAAACTTCAGTACTATTGTTGCCCCTATCACTAGTTGTTTGAAACTAGGCGATTTTGCTTGGACTAAACCTGCTAGCCGAGCCTTTAGTGAACTTAAAGTAAGGATGACCACAGCCCCAGTCCTCAGACTCCCTGACTTCAGCAAAGTCTTCGAGGTTGACTGTGATGCCTCTGGGATTGGCATAGGAGGGACCCTCAGTCAAGAAGGTCACCCTGTTGCCTTTTTCAGTGAAAAACTCAATGAGGCAAAACAGAAATATTCAACTTATGACAAGGAATTTTATGCTGTAGTTCAATCTCTTAGATATTGGAGGCACTACTTGATTCATAATGAGTTTATCCTTAATAGTGACCATCAGGCTTTGTCATACCTTAGTGCTCAAAAGAAGTTGAACTTTAGGCATGCCAAATGGGTAGAGTATATCCAGCAGTACACGTTTGTCCTAAAACACAAATCAGGAAAGGAAAACAAAGTAGCTGATGCTTTAAGTAGGGTTACTTTACTTATGCAAACTTTACATGTTCAAGTTACTGGCTTTGAAAATATGAAAACTGCATATCTTGATTGTCCTGATTTTGCTTCTATACATGCTGAACTTAGTGTTGACCCCCTAAGTCATCCTTTGTACACCCTTAGGGATGGGTTCTTATTTCTTGGACCTATACTTTGTGTCCCTAAGACCTCAATTCGAGAATTCCTTATTTGGGAATTACACGGAGGAGGGTCTGCAGGTCACCATGGTCGGGATAATACCCAAACCTTGGTTGAGGAGAGGTTTTATTGGCCGAACCTCAACAGGGATGTTGCTAAGGTGGTTAGCCACTGTAGGACATGCCAGGTAACTAAGACCCATAAGCATAGTGCTGGACTCTACACCCCGCTACCCATTCCCCAAGCCCCATGGCAAGACTTGAGCATGGACTTTATCCTAGGGCTGCCCAGAACATCTAGCAAGCATGACTCCATCTTTGTAGTAGTAGATAGATTCACTAAGATGGCCCATTTCATCCCTTGCTATAAAACTTCTGATGCCTCTCACATAGCCAAGCTATTCTTTAAAGAAGTTGTTAGGCTACATGGTACCCCCCCTTACCATAGTTTCTGATAGGGACACCCGATTTGTCAGTTATTTCTGGAAGACCTTATGGACCTTACTAGGTACCAAACTGAAATTCTCTACAGCCTATCATCCCCAAACGGATGGTCAGACTGAAGTGGTCAACCGATCACTAGGGAACATCCTTAGAAGCCTTGTAGGTGAACACCCCGGCACTTGGGACAAACTCTTGCCCACCGCCGAGTTCTCCTACAATAGTGTTGTCAATAGGACTACAGGTCTCTCCCCTTTTCAACCAAACTTAGGGTATCAGCCTAAGAAGCCCATTGATCTGATTGCCTTACCCAAGAATTTAAAACCTTCCTTATCAGCTCGTGATTATGCTTTCAATATTTCGCAATTACACCATGAGATTCTTAGCAAGATTTTAGACTCTACTGTTTCATATTGCGAAGCTGCTAACAAGAAACGCCGAGAAAGGTTATTCAATGTAGGCGATCAGGTGATTTTGCGAGTCCGCGAGGAGCGTATCCAAGGACACGGACGCAAGCTGGATGCAAAGGGATTGGGACCCTTCACCATCGTGGGCAAGATCAACAACAATGCATACGTGCTTGATCTGCCTCCAGATTTGGGGATCCCCACCACTGTTAACGTGGAGGATCTCACGGCATACAAGGAGCCTCTCTCACTCAAAGAACCAGAGGCCCCCTTCGATCCAGAGATAGTGGATATCCTTGAGGACCAGACCCGACTCACCCCTAACGAGGTACAACTGTTTTACCGCGTTAAGTTTTCTAATGGTGAGGAGGCATGGCTCCCCGAGGCAGAGCTAGCCCTGGCTGCTCCAGATTTGCTCCAAGGATTCAAGGATAATTCTCCTGAGGAGAATTTTTCCAACCCGGGGAGAATTGATGGAGGGCCTAACACAGCTCCTAGAAGATCCACTAGGGCTCGGAGGAAGCCCATCAGGTATGGCTTCACTTAGAGTCCACTTTCCTTTTTAGTACTTTCCATATTTGCATTGCATGGCATGATAGGTTAGTTCCACCCAAAAGTCTACCATGTAGTTTATTTTTATGAATGTTGTTGGTAGGTTGTGCATTGTAATATCATGGTAGGTTAGTGCATGTAGTTGGACACATTTAAAGATGGCTCAAGGGATACAAGCTAGCTAGCTCACTCTACTCCATGGAGCTAGTTCCCATTTTGGAAGGTTCACTTCAAACTAGCTCAAAGGGGACTTCCAACTCAACTCCACTTCAAAGCCCCACTTCAAGGCCCTTTCCAATTAAAGAAGATACCAAACCCATGGATTCATTTGCGCCACCCTCAAGCAACAAATGAATGCAAAGGCTCAATCTAGATCCATCAATCAAGGGGCGCCACTCTAGATCCACAAATCAAGGGGCGCCTAATCTAGATCCACAAATCATGGTGAATCCTTTCCTTCATCTCATTGCCGCCCAAACCAACTTGGAAGGAATTCAAATTCAAGTCAACTCTCCACCCATGCGACATCAACACAAGGAAGAAAGCAAATTCGAAATTCAAATGCTTTCCTTTGAAGACTCTCCAAAGAAGACAACAATATCAGCCCATTAATTGCATTAATTGCCTTGTAATTAATTTCGAAATCTCCCACTTATGTAAGGGGCGCAAGGGGCCAATGACCACCTTGCCCTCACCTTATCCTCATCCCTAGCCACCTATAAATATGTCCCCATCGCATCATGTGCATTAAGCATTGTTGAAATAAAATTGTTGACTAGTTTCCTAGCCAAAGAAAGGTGCTTGTGTCGCCTAGGTGCTTGTGTCGCCTACTTCTTCTCCTTAGGGTGCTTGTGTCGCCCAAGCCCCCTCATCTTCCCCCCTACTTCTCCAAGAGCCGAGACTCCTCTCCTCTTCTCTTCCTCATCACTTCATCCAAGTCAAACCGAGAGCATTCAACATCAAAGCAAGAACACAACTCAAGTGGCGCATAGAACATGGAAGCATCCTTTGATCTCTTCAAGACCATTCTATAAGTTAAGTGTTCTAACCTCTTGTGTTCTCTTTTCATATTATCTAAGAGCATCTTACTACACTTCCCTCGGATTTGTAGGAGTTGGCGCAAGGAAAGGAGCTTGGCGCATCCCTCTTCCCCTTTTCTTTCCCCCCTCTTAGTTAGTCCAATATTTGTGTTAGCAAGAGAATTTGGAGGACTAGCCTCCCTCTTGACATTTGATTGTGTAGTTATTTTAATCTGCTTTATAACTCACCCACGCCTGTGTGGGATTGCTGATTGCCCTGTGTGTAACCTACACCTTCCATCAGAGTAGGACCGGTGAAGAACGGGAAGGACGGTCCTTCTATGCTCAAGGGCCGCACTGTAAGTCTTCTTTTCATTTATGGTCATTTACTTTGAAGCAAGTAGCATTTTTCTTTCTTGCAAGTAGTTTAATTCGGTTTTCTTATTTAAAAACTACAAAAACATTATTTTCAAACCTCGTTAGTATAAGTCGGTTTCTCTACTTTATAAAACTACAAAAAAACTATTTTTCGAAAATCGTTGTTTGCATGCTTTGTGAATCACCCCTACATCATCTTGGTATCAGAGCATAGGCTCCTAGATTAGAAATTTCAAGCCTTCAAACTTATTTTCTAACTTCTAGGCGATTTTTGGAACTAGGCTATTTGAGACAAAGGATTTTCATAATTGGCTACTAGCTCTATTATTATTTTCTCTATAAAAATCCTCTTTTTTTCAAAAATCAAACATGCAGACTAGATCTAAGGCTCAAAGCTCCCAACCCATAACTTTGGAAACCTTAGCTGAAATGATTGCAGCCTTAAACCATAGGATAGACGATGTGGACACAAATCTACACCAACTCAATGATAAGGTGCAAGAGATAGAAGAGTCTAATAGGACTAGATCTCATAGCCAACCCCCAAGTGAACATCACTCTAGGGAACCTGTGCAAAGGCAGCAAACCCCAAGGAACAATCCTAGGAACACTCCCCAAGGCTTTGATTGGGAAGGACACCCTGTCCAAAATCATCACAACCCTCGACCTAGGGATGACTATGCCCATGTTGTGAAGCTTAACCCGCCCACTTTTAATGGATCCCTTGATCCTAGAGTTTACCTAGACTGGGCAACCAAACTCGAGCAATACTTCGAATGGAGTATGATGCCCGAGCACTCTAAGGTTAGGTTCACCAAGTGTCTGCTTGAAGGTTCTGCTAGACTCTACTGGAGTAATGTAGAAAGAAGCCTACAAAGGTCTAGACAACCCCCCATTACAAGATGGGAAGAGATGAACACTAGACTGAGAGAAAAGTATGTTCCCCTGAACTTTCATAGTAAGCTTCTTGACCAAACTAGTGGTCTTACCCAAGGAAACTCAACCGTAGAAGAATATATGGTAGAGTTTGATGAACTGTTATTGAGGAGTGAAATGGACGAAACCCCGATGTTTACCCTGAGTAGGTTCAAGAATGGTCTCAAACCAGAAATTAAGAGAGGACTTGCCTTTTACCAAATAGATACCATAGAGGAAGCTTACCAAAGAGCCCTTGAAGTTCAACAACAACTTAAGATTAGAAAGGAAGCTCTGACCTCTAAACCAACCTATAGGCCCTCTCCTAGTAGTTCACACCCTAACTCCTCAACCCCTAAACCCAAGCCAAACCAAACCACAGTTGTCTGCCATAACTGTAAACAACCAGGTCACCTCATAAGGGACTGTCCTAGAAAGATAATGGTTATGACTGAGGAACATGTAGAACCAGAAGTAGAAACTGAGGAAAACTTAGATCAAGACCCTAACTGCTGTAATGTTGAAATTAATGACTGTGGTAGTGAAGAGGATTTTTTCCTCAACACTCTGGGAGTAGTCAGGTGCACCCTGATCAACCCCACCCCTACTGAAGACTGGCGAAGAACCAGCATCTTCCACACTTACTCAAAATGCCATGGTCACATGTGCAAAGTAGTAATTGATGGAGGGAGCAGTTTGAATGCCGTCTCTCAAGTAGCAGTCACTAAACTCAACCTTAAGGCAGAACCTCACCCTAAGCCTTATAGTATTTCCTGGGTCAACCAGACTAGCATTCTTGTCTCTCATAGGTGCCTTGTCCCACTCACTTTTGGTGCCTACCAAGGATCAATATGGTGTGACATCATCACAATGGATGTCGCCCAAATTCTCCTAGGCCGTCCTTGGATTTTTGACATGGATGTTGTCCACTACGGTAGGACAAACACTTATGTCTTCAATCACAATGGACAGAAAATTAGGCTTAAGCCATCCTTACCTAAGGAACTTAGAGCCTCCACTAGCAAAGGTAAGATAGAAGAACCCAAACAACCAAAGCCAACCATCCAACTTATCCAACCCCAAACTTTTGCTAAGGAATGCTTAGAAGACCAACCTCTCTATACCCTTATCATTAAGGAGACCACCCCTGAAACTGAAACCAAAACCCCTCCTGAGGTAGAAAGTATCCTAGAAGACTATAGTGAACTTATCCCAGAAGACTTACCCAATGGTCTACCACCACTTAGGGATATCCAGCATGTTATAGATCTTGTCCCTGGATCCACTTTACCCAACCTTCCCCATTATAGGATGAACCCTACAGAGCATACTGAACTTAAGAGACAGGTAGATGATCTCTTAGCCAAGGGTTATATTAGGGAAAGTCTTAGTCCATGTGCTGTTCCAGCCCTCTTGACTCCCAAGAAGGATGGCAGCTGGCGCATGTGCATAGACTGCCGTGCCATCAATAAGATAACTGTAAAGTACAGATTCCCTATTCCTAGGCTGGATGATATGTTAGACATGCTAGTTGGGTCTAGATGGTTCACCAAACTTGATCTTAGGAGTGGATACCACCAAGTTAGAGTTAGAGAAGGGGATGAAGGGAAAACCGCTTTCAAAACGAAAGATGGTTTATATGAGTGGTTAGTGATGCCCTTTGGCTTAACTAACGCCCCTTCTACTTTTATGAGGCTTATGACACAGGTCCTGAAACCTTACATAGGTAGATTCCTAGTTGTTTATTTCGATGATATATTAATCTTTAGCAAAACTAAGGAAGCTCACCTAGATCATCTCAGGAAAACCCTTGAACTACTTAGGAAAGAGAAGCTTTATGTTAACTTAAAGAAATGTTCTTTCCTCTCTAGCAGTGTTGTCTTTCTAGGGTTCATAGTGTCTGAGCAGGGCCTTCAAGCTGACCCCTCTAAGGTCCAAGCTATCCTAGACTGGCCCGAACCCAAAACTTTAACTGAAGTTAGGAGCTTCCATGGCTTAGCTACCTTCTACCGAAGGTTTATTAGAAACTTCAGTACTATTGTTGCCCCTATCACTAGTTGTTTGAAACTAGGCGATTTTGCTTGGACTAAACCTGCTAGCCGAGCCTTTAGTGAACTTAAAGTAAGGATGACCACAGCCCCAGTCCTCAGACTCCCTGACTTCAGCAAAGTCTTCGAGGTTGACTGTGATGCCTCTGGGATTGGCATAGGAGGGACCCTCAGTCAAGAAGGTCACCCTGTTGCCTTTTTCAGTGAAAAACTCAATGAGGCAAAACAGAAATATTCAACTTATGACAAGGAATTTTATGCTGTAGTTCAATCTCTTAGATATTGGAGGCACTACTTGATTCATAATGAGTTTATCCTTAATAGTGACCATCAGGCTTTGTCATACCTTAGTGCTCAAAAGAAGTTGAACTTTAGGCATGCCAAATGGGTAGAGTATATCCAGCAGTACACGTTTGTCCTAAAACACAAATCAGGAAAGGAAAACAAAGTAGCTGATGCTTTAAGTAGGGTTACTTTACTTATGCAAACTTTACATGTTCAAGTTACTGGCTTTGAAAATATGAAAACTGCATATCTTGATTGTCCTGATTTTGCTTCTATACATGCTGAACTTAGTGTTGACCCCCTAAGTCATCCTTTGTACACCCTTAGGGATGGGTTCTTATTTCTTGGACCTATACTTTGTGTCCCTAAGACCTCAATTCGAGAATTCCTTATTTGGGAATTACACGGAGGAGGGTCTGCAGGTCACCATGGTCGGGATAATACCCAAACCTTGGTTGAGGAGAGGTTTTATTGGCCGAACCTCAACAGGGATGTTGCTAAGGTGGTTAGCCACTGTAGGACATGCCAGGTAACTAAGACCCATAAGCATAGTGCTGGACTCTACACCCCGCTACCCATTCCCCAAGCCCCATGGCAAGACTTGAGCATGGACTTTATCCTAGGGCTGCCCAGAACATCTAGCAAGCATGACTCCATCTTTGTAGTAGTAGATAGATTCACTAAGATGGCCCATTTCATCCCTTGCTATAAAACTTCTGATGCCTCTCACATAGCCAAGCTATTCTTTAAAGAAGTTGTTAGGCTACATGGTACCCCCCCTTACCATAGTTTCTGATAGGGACACCCGATTTGTCAGTTATTTCTGGAAGACCTTATGGACCTTACTAGGTACCAAACTGAAATTCTCTACAGCCTATCATCCCCAAACGGATGGTCAGACTGAAGTGGTCAACCGATCACTAGGGAACATCCTTAGAAGCCTTGTAGGTGAACACCCCGGCACTTGGGACAAACTCTTGCCCACCGCCGAGTTCTCCTACAATAGTGTTGTCAATAGGACTACAGGTCTCTCCCCTTTTCAACCAAACTTAGGGTATCAGCCTAAGAAGCCCATTGATCTGATTGCCTTACCCAAGAATTTAAAACCTTCCTTATCAGCTCGTGATTATGCTTTCAATATTTCGCAATTACACCATGAGATTCTTAGCAAGATTTTAGACTCTACTGTTTCATATTGCGAAGCTGCTAACAAGAAACGCCGAGAAAGGTTATTCAATGTAGGCGATCAGGTGATTTTGCGAGTCCGCGAGGAGCGTATCCAAGGACACGGACGCAAGCTGGATGCAAAGGGATTGGGACCCTTCACCATCGTGGGCAAGATCAACAACAATGCATACGTGCTTGATCTGCCTCCAGATTTGGGGATCCCCACCACTGTTAACGTGGAGGATCTCACGGCATACAAGGAGCCTCTCTCACTCAAAGAACCAGAGGCCCCCTTCGATCCAGAGATAGTGGATATCCTTGAGGACCAGACCCGACTCACCCCTAACGAGGTACAACTGTTTTACCGCGTTAAGTTTTCTAATGGTGAGGAGGCATGGCTCCCCGAGGCAGAGCTAGCCCTGGCTGCTCCAGATTTGCTCCAAGGATTCAAGGATAATTCTCCTGAGGAGAATTTTTCCAACCCGGGGAGAATTGATGGAGGGCCTAACACAGCTCCTAGAAGATCCACTAGGGCTCGGAGGAAGCCCATCAGGTATGGCTTCACTTAGAGTCCACTTTCCTTTTTAGTACTTTCCATATTTGCATTGCATGGCATGATAGGTTAGTTCCACCCAAAAGTCTACCATGTAGTTTATTTTTATGAATGTTGTTGGTAGGTTGTGCATTGTAATATCATGGTAGGTTAGTGCATGTAGTTGGACACATTTAAAGATGGCTCAAGGGATACAAGCTAGCTAGCTCACTCTACTCCATGGAGCTAGTTCCCATTTTGGAAGGTTCACTTCAAACTAGCTCAAAGGGGACTTCCAACTCAACTCCACTTCAAAGCCCCACTTCAAGGCCCTTTCCAATTAAAGAAGATACCAAACCCATGGATTCATTTGCGCCACCCTCAAGCAACAAATGAATGCAAAGGCTCAATCTAGATCCATCAATCAAGGGGCGCCACTCTAGATCCACAAATCAAGGGGCGCCTAATCTAGATCCACAAATCATGGTGAATCCTTTCCTTCATCTCATTGCCGCCCAAACCAACTTGGAAGGAATTCAAATTCAAGTCAACTCTCCACCCATGCGACATCAACACAAGGAAGAAAGCAAATTCGAAATTCAAATGCTTTCCTTTGAAGACTCTCCAAAGAAGACAACAATATCAGCCCATTAATTGCATTAATTGCCTTGTAATTAATTTCGAAATCTCCCACTTATGTAAGGGGCGCAAGGGGCCAATGACCACCTTGCCCTCACCTTATCCTCATCCCTAGCCACCTATAAATATGTCCCCATCGCATCATGTGCATTAAGCATTGTTGAAATAAAATTGTTGACTAGTTTCCTAGCCAAAGAAAGGTGCTTGTGTCGCCTAGGTGCTTGTGTCGCCTACTTCTTCTCCTTAGGGTGCTTGTGTCGCCCAAGCCCCCTCATCTTCCCCCCTACTTCTCCAAGAGCCGAGACTCCTCTCCTCTTCTCTTCCTCATCACTTCATCCAAGTCAAACCGAGAGCATTCAACATCAAAGCAAGAACACAACTCAAGTGGCGCATAGAACATGGAAGCATCCTTTGATCTCTTCAAGACCATTCTATAAGTTAAGTGTTCTAACCTCTTGTGTTCTCTTTTCATATTATCTAAGAGCATCTTACTACACTTCCCTCGGATTTGTAGGAGTTGGCGCAAGGAAAGGAGCTTGGCGCATCCCTCTTCCCCTTTTCTTTCCCCCCTCTTAGTTAGTCCAATATTTGTGTTAGCAAGAGAATTTGGAGGACTAGCCTCCCTCTTGACATTTGATTGTGTAGTTATTTTAATCTGCTTTATAACTCACCCACGCCTGTGTGGGATTGCTGATTGCCCTGTGTGTAACCTACACCTTCCATCAGAGTAGGACCGGTGAAGAACGGGAAGGACGGTCCTTCTATGCTCAAGGGCCGCACTGTAAGTCTTCTTTTCATTTATGGTCATTTACTTTGAAGCAAGTAGCATTTTTCTTTCTTGCAAGTAGTTTAATTCGGTTTTCTTATTTAAAAACTACAAAAACATTATTTTCAAACCTCGTTAGTATAAGTCGGTTTCTCTACTTTATAAAACTACAAAAAAACTATTTTTCGAAAATCGTTGTTTGCATGCTTTGTGAATCACCCCTACATCATCTTCACTCAGAAAGAGCTGAATATGAGACAGAGGCGATGGCTTGAATTGATAAAGGATTATGACTTCACCATCCAATATCAGTCTGGTAAAGCCAATGTGGTGGCTGATGCTCTTAGTCGGTATCCTGTGACTCGGATAGCTGCACTGCGAGTCCAGGAGTGGCGACTATTGCAGGAGCTCAGTGACATGCATCTGAGCGTGACTTCGGGTGAGAGAGGCGGTCTTCTAGCTTCTCTCAGGGTTCAGTCAGACTTACTGCAGAGACTGAGATCAGGGCAGCAGTCAGATCCGGATATTTTACGGTGGAAAGAGAGGTCTGAGCAAGGCTGGGTTGAGAATTTCAGTATGTCGGATGATGGTCTCCTCAGATTCCGTGGAAGGGTCTGTGTCCCTGAGGACCCTGAGTTGAGGAATGAAATTCTTAAGGAAAGTCATTGCACTAAGTATACCGTTCATCCTGGTAGTACCAAGATGTATCAGGATCTGAAAAAGACTTTCTGGTGGCATGGTATGAAGAAGGATGTGCATTTGTTTGTGTCCAGATGTTTGACTTGCCAAACCGTGAAGGCTGAGCATCAGAGGCCGGGCGGTTTGATGCAGTCTCTCCCTATTCCTCAGTGGAAGTGGGAGCATATCAGTATGGACTTTGTGTGTGGACTGCCCAATACCAGAAGGAATCATGATGCCGTATGGGTGATTGTGGACAAACTCACGAAGTCAGCTCACTTTTTACCGATCAAAATGACTTACAGTTTGGATCGGTTAGCAAAACTGTACATCGATGAGATTGTCAGATTGCATGGAGTTCCCTTGGACATTGTCTCTGACCGTGATCCTCGATTTCTGTCCAGGTTTTGGAGGAAATTACAGGAAGATTTGGGAACTAATCTGAGTTTCAGCACTGCATATCATCCTCAATCTGATGGTCAGACAGAGAGAACTATTCAGACACTTGAGGATCTTCTGAGATCTTATGTGGTTGACTGGTCTGTTGAGTGGGATCTGGACTTATCACTGATAGAGTTCACCTACAACAATAGTTTTCACTCTAGCATACAGATGGCTCCGTATGAGGCCCTATATGGGAGGAAATGCAGAACACCTATATGCTGGGAGGAAACTGGGGACAGAACAGTGCTGAGGTCTGATGCTGTTCAGGAAGCCACTGAGAAGATCAGAGAAATTCAGAGAAAGATGAAGATTGCTCAGGATAGACAGAAGAGTTATGCTGATGTGAGGCGGCGTCCTCTTGAGTTTTTGGTGGGAGAGCATGTTTTCCTAAAGGTCTCACCTATGAAAGGGGTGATGAGATTTGGGAAGAGGGGGAAATTGAGTCCCAGGTACATTGGTCCCTTTGATATCATTGAGAGGGTTGGACTTGTGGCATACCGACTTGCTCTGCCCCCATCACTGGAACACCTCCATAATGTGTTCCATATTTCTGCACTCAGAAAATATTGTTCTGATCCTTCTCATGTTCTAGAGTTGGAACCTCTTCAGCTTGAAGAGAACATGACTTTTGTGGTGAAACCTCTCAGAATTGAAGACAGAAAAGAGAAAGTGCTGAGAAATAAGGTTATTCCACTTGTGAAAGTCATCTGGGGAAATCAGTCTGTTGAAGAAGCCTCTTGGGAGGTTGAAGCGGATATGAGAAAGGAGCATCCTCACCTGTTCAGTGACGGGCTTGGTCAGCTTTAGAGGACTAAAGCTCTATAAGGGGGGAGGATGTAACGCCCTCGAGTTTCTGAATTACGATTTAAAGTTAGAAATTCTGTTTCTGTATTTTTATCTATTAAAATTTTGGGATTTTTGCCTAATTGTAGGACTTTTTCCTACAGGGCAAAAATAATTATTTTGGTTGGGGCTTCGAACCCTCAACCTTGACTTTTTGCTCCTGGAATTCTTCCACCATGGTGGCGCATATTTCTGTGTTATTGGAGTGGCGCATGGTGGTTAAGCCCAGGTGAGCCCTTAAAACCGATTTTCACTTAAGTTAACTGGGTTATTGGATCTTGGATCCGTTTGGAGTGGGAGAAAAAGAGAAATATCGTGAGAGCTCTTCTCCCTCACGATTTTTGTTGTTTTCTTGCCCTAGCCGCCTGTGGTTGTCGCCCCTTACTGTGTTTGGCGCCTCCTGCAAATTTCTGACGCTGGTGGTGGCAGACTGGTGGTGGACGAAGTTCCTGGAGATCCCTAACCCTCTGTTGTGGCATTTTTTTTTTCTGTGGGCGATTTTCAGTGAGTAATTCGATCCTAAGGAGTCTAATCCTATTTGCAATAATTATCTGTATGAACCAAAAATCTGCAAGTAGATCCTGTGTTTTTCTATTCTATAGGTCAGATCTGAATATGCATGATGATTCAGAAATTTTGTCTTGCTGAAAATTGTAGTCGCCAATCTGACCTTACTGTGCTTTAACCTCAATATCTCATGATCTATAGATCCAAATCACACGAAAAAAATTTTGTATGAAACTAGATTCGCTCAGCTTTGATTATTATGTGATATCGACCATATCCGAGCTGTATTCGTATTTCAATCTGTATTGCAATCTAGCTGTACAAAATCAGTTTTCTGGAAATCTGGATTTCGACCTTTATGTGTTCGAACAATCATATCTCCCTAGGTATAGCTCGAAATCCTGTGAAACCAGTTTTATTAGACCGTAGGCTTGAAGAGCTTCATTTTGACTCCCATAACGCCTATTTTCGATTAGTTATTGGATCTGAAATATATGTCGTAATTCTGATATATGAATCTGTTTTCTTGAAATCTGAAATTCTGACCCACCTATGTTCGAACCCTTATATCTTCCTGCTTACAATTCGAAATTTTGCGAAACCAGTTTTATTGGAAACTAGATTCAGAGAGCTTCATTTTGAATATAATATTGACTAGCTTTGGTTCGAAATTGGACCAAAAATATATGTTGCAATCTGACAATATAAATCTGCTATGTCAATTTTGGGGCTGTTGTCAATTTTCTTCACGAACGTGCAATTAAAAATTATCTGTAGTAGGGGACTGAATTAATTTCATGAAATTTGTATGTTCTGCAAGGATTCTGAAAATTTCGCCCCTTACAGTGATTTTATGGCTCATGGTTTTTAGGAAATTTGGGGAAAAATATTGCAATAAATATCTATATATATATTTCCCTATAATTCCTAGGCTTATTGAATTGTTTGTTATGTGAATAATTTCTATTCTGTGTATATGTCGTGAAATTTCTGAAACTTTGAATGTGTTATAACCTTTGTGAGAACATAGAATGGTTTGACATGAAATAAGTATAGTTGCATGAAATCTAAGGAATTCACTTCTATATTACTTCTGGTTAATGATAAAAATTATGAAGTGTGTTCAGCTTTGATTTTCTGCAAATTGTAATTTTGTTAAGGACTGGATATTGGGGTGTGTCATTTTCTGTTTGTGAGACACGTTGGGCATGATGTAAGAATTAAGTAGTAGTTAGTTCTACTCCTCCGTTTCAGCATGATCTGTTCTGTAAAAATTATGCCCTAGTGTAGCACTCTTTCATGTCCTTACCCTCCTTCTGTGGCGCTGTAATGGTGCTGATAGTCTACTACGACCCATGAGACACTATTTCTGTTCTGTTCTGGGTATTGGAGACCAGAGTGCCACGTCCTGACAAGACGGGGGCCACCCACTGATACCTCCTCTACCATTATGTTCTGGGTATTGGAGACCAGAGTGCCACGTCCTGACAAGACGGGGGCCACCCACTGATACCTCCTCTACCATTCTGTTCTGGGTTTTGGAGGCCAGAGTTCCACGTCCTGACAAGACGGGGGCCACCCACTGATACCTCCTCTACCATTCTGTTTCTGATATGCATGCATGTCTCGTCCTCGGCAGAGGTGGGGTCAGACCTTCTGTGGTCATCAGGCCTTCTGTGGCCTTTCTGTTTCCGGTGTAGACTATCCGTTTGGATTCTGAAAATTCTGATTTTCTGTCTGTCAGTTCTGATTTCTGTAGTTCTGTTTGGATCTGTATTATAGATGTGTTAGGCAGTGTGTTTAGTAGGGAGGGGTTGGTATACTTATATCCTACTTCATGCTTGATGCCTAATGTTATAAGTATCTGTATTTGATTATGTTTTGTTTCTGATATGAGTGTGCATGTTAAGTTGATTTATCTTATCTGTTACAAAAATGTATTTCAACTTATGCATGATATTTTTGATGTGTACTATGGATGGCTTTTAGTGTCTTTTACTCACTGAGCTTTTTAGCTCACCCCCGTTGTTTAAATATTTTCAGGTGAGACATTGGGACAGTGATCGCTACAGCTAATTAACGAATTTACTATGATGCTAATGTTTTATTTAATTTCTAAGAGTTGTCTTCTAAAAATCTGTCAGGCCTGCGTGCCTAACTTAATTATACGATACGTTTTATCTCCTGAGGGCTTATGCCTGTTTTCAGGATATTATATTATAGTTGTCTCGTTTTAATTGTTAGATACGAGTTTTGGATTCGTGAGATTTGAAATTATTCTTATTCTGAAATGTCCGATTTGAGAGTTATTGTTCTTATTCCGCAATATATCTGAAATTGTGTTTTCCACATATGTGTAGTGTGGACATCTGTTTTATTCCAGGATATGCGTGTCTGTGCAGCAGTAAATTATTAGACTTGCTGCCGGATTTTCTGGATTTCCGGATTTCTATTTCCTAGTAAATCGATCCTATTCAGTTCTGTGCGGTTTTCAGTTCCGTAGTAATGTCCTTCGATGCCGCTTTCTTCTTGTGTTTTAATGGAAGAGTAAAAATTTTTGAAACCCCGTATTTTACTTGTATGCGTGTGGGGTGTGATTCTGAGGGATGTTACAATATTTGTTGCTCAAACTGCTGTCTCTCTTAAGAAAGTATTTCTTTTAAAAGAAGCTAGTGGGAGTAGATTTGATTGGGACAAGGTCCAGAATCAATCACAATATAATTAGACACAGATGGAGAGCAAAATCTCACATACAGGTTGAAAGTCAACCTGAGGTTCAAGTAACACAGGAACCACATAAGTCTGGATCGATTCGATATGCTGGGCATGACGAATTTTTCATCAAGGATGAACCTAAGACTTATGAGGAAATGGAAGCAGTCGGTGGACCAGATTCCAAGAAATGGCTATGGGCCATGAGAACCATAATGGACTCCATGTCTGCTAATCAAGTCTGGGACTTGGATGAGCTGCCAAAGGGGTAATTCCCACAGGCTGTAAATAAATCTTCTAGGAAGATAGACATGGAAGGTAACATTGTTACCTTGAAAGGCAAGCTAGTGAACAGAAATTTCAGGCAAATCCACTGGGTGGATAATGATGAAATTTTTCACCAATAGCTGAGTTTTAAGTCCATTAGGAATCTGCATGTTATATTTGCATGATCAGTTATGGCGTGTTGTTATGAAAACTGTCTTTCTTGCATGGACGTCTGAAAATATATCTATAAGGAAATAGCCAGAAGGTTTTCATATCAAGGCCATAAAGATATGCATGGTGTTATGCAAGCATGTTTAAAAGAGTCTGTGTTTACAAGAAGATCAGTGGGAGCACCTTAATAGTATTTCTTGTTCTAGAAGATTGATGATATTTTCCTCACATGGAATGACATCTCAGCTCTTCACATGGTGAAGAAAAGGCTTGAGATGTATTTCGAAAAGAATGATCTAGGGAATGATGCCTACATCCTAGGCATGAGGATCTATACATAGAGATCCAAGAAAATCATTGCCCTTTAGTCAATCTACATTCATCTAAGAGTTTCTGGAAAGGTTTATATTGGATGATTCCAAATATTGATACCTTCCAGAGAGATATGGTCTGACTCTCATGAGGATGTTGTGTCCTATGACACAGCTGGAGAGTAATAACATGGGTCTAAAATCCTGATACATGGTGTATAGGATGGATCATGTTTTGCGTAATATACAAAAGACCATTTGTGGCAAATGCTTGGAGCATAGCTAGTAAGTTTCAATCAGATCCTAGTGTTTGACACTTGATAGCTGTGAAAGCAATCCTTATATATACTTGGGAAGTATAAAGGATTGAAGTCTAGTCTATGATAGACAGGAAGAATTTTGTGTACAAGGGTACACTGATACTTCGTTCCAGTCTTATGACCACAGCCAGGATTTGCGCTTTGCCTTGTTGTGGTGTTGTGTGCTGAAAGAGCATTATGCAAACCATAGTGGCAAAATTCTGCAAATAAGGCTGAGTACATTGCAGCTTCTTGTGGCAGCCAAGGAAGCAGCTTCATTCATTTGAACTTGATTTAGTTCATGGTGCTTGATTGTCCAGTATAGTTCTTACTGGGGCCATAAGCATGTGTAAAGGAACTTAGCACTCAAGTATGTACTACAGCGATATCATCTGATCTTAGAGATCATGGATAAAGATGATGATTCAAATTAGTTAAAATAAACACAGATAGCAATCTGGAAAAACCCACTGATGTAGCCTCTGGCGCAGCAGAAGCTAAATAAGTCATACTAGAGATATAGGGACTGATTAAACATCAGTTGTCCTTGGTCTTAGTGCAAGTGGGAGATTGTTGGTGTATATGCCCTGCAGACCAATGTATGGACATGGTCAGGCATTGTTTGAATGTACTTTGATAGAATTATTATTCTTTATAGAGGCATGGTCGTTATTATGCAGACTTCTCTACTTGCGTTGATGTATTGAGTTGCATATATAATGTCCCAGGATTTTGGATTGGATCCATTCTCATAAGCTATCCCCAGACAAGGTACCATAGCAGATATGGGACAGCTTTGGTACATGTGAGACTGGTGTATGGGCTGGTTAGGTGCGGGGCACAGTAACGCAGACATACAGGTGCATTGGATGCACTGGAGTGATCCACCGTGAGGATTGACTTGTCTAGTCAACAAGTCAATCTCACATGCAAGAGGTTTGCATTGATCCTTAGACTTGAGGTATTCATGTCTAGATTTGATGATGGATATGCTTTGATACAGTCTTACGTCTCTCCGTAATTGGGAGACCAAAACGACTGTCATTGGGCATGTCATAAGTCACGTAGAGACATGGATGACCAACAGTAGGATTTGCCCCTTCCTTATTAGAAGCATGATATCCACTAGGGGGCGCCCCACCTTATTGGTGCATGACAGGAATGTGTGGCCACACTTGTTGAGTCATGACCAATGCATTGGATTGATAAACTTGAGACTAATCCAATGGCAGGATATCAGTTTAGGCAAAGGGATCTATAATGCAATGGGAATCCTCGTTGCTTGTTAGGAGTTGTTGCCATAATGACTTAAGTCCTATAACATGGGTAGTAGTGATGTGTTGCTAGATACCCCTCACTACTTATGATGTTTACATCATTGCCATCATCATATGGATCCTACGGGGTCACACGCAATAGACTCTTGACATTGCTTTAATCAGAAGCCTTATGATCAAGTTATTGGATAACTTGGATCAATTTGGAAGATTTTATCAGCGCCAATGGGCCTGATGAGTTGGAAGAAAGTTATTGGAGCCAAACTTCATTTTTGGCAGGTTGACCCGAAATTGACCTTAATTGGTCACATTTGGATTAGAGTTGCATTGGATTAGATCCAATGGCTTAATCAACCCATGCTATGAAGTTTGGGCTAGCTCATTATCCAATGAGGCCCAATAATTAGTTGTCATGAAGAGGAAATTGGCTTAAAAGGGTATAATGGGGAAAAATCTCACCCCATTGGCGCCTAGGGGCATAATGGGGTGAGGGAGGCGCCTTTGCTTCATTATGGAAGTAAAGGGCGCCTAGCCCCTCTTCCTTGGATGGAATACTTGCCTCTAAGGCAAGTCTTGGGGCTGATATGGCTTGAGAACTTTTATGGAAAGTTCCTAGGCGCATATGGATATAGAGAAGAGGTATATGATAATGTCTTGGAGACTTACCTTACCTCAAACCCTAGTTTTTCCCAAGACACCACCCTAGCCGAATTCCTCTTGCATGTTGCGCCTAGCCACTTATCCTTTGATGGTAAGAATGCATTTGAGGCATGTCTTGGGCTGATATAGTGCTTGGACATTTATGGATAGGTTGAATGAGGTTTATGGTAAAGTCTTGGAGACTTTCCTTGCCTCAAGACACCTCATCCTAGCCATACACTTGGCATGATCCTAGCCCTTGCCCAAACCGCCTCTAGTCCTATTTATAGGACCCCTTGTCGCCCCCTCTTGGGTTCCCTTACTGGAAGACGTGAGGTCTCATACACAAGGAGGTGTGGAGGCTTAAGGTGGCGACAACTTGAGAGCTTGGAGCTCTCCTTCTTCATCAAGGAGCACAATCTTCTTCCTTGGAGCCGCAAGTTCTTCCTCTTCTTCTCTTCTTTGTCGCAAGGATTCTTTGTGCTTGGTGGCGTCTTCTTGCCACAAGCCCTCATCGTTCCTTGGCCATAGGCGCACCTTGGAGGTGGCGCAAGCAAAGAAGAAGAGGGAAGTCCTTGGCGGCATCTTCCCTATCCCTTCCTTGGCGCAAGTTCTCTTGAAGGTGGCGCAAGTGAGGTGAAGGCTTGATTCTCTTCCTGAGGCTAGCACCAAGTGTGGAAGGGAGCAACGATCAAGGAGTTGATGTGTGGATACTTGTAGAGGGCGAGCACTTGATCGTCTTCAACATGGCTTCGGCAACTAGACAAGCAAAAGAGGTACATCTCTAACACATCCTTGTGTCTTCTCTCTCGCATGGATCCTTGTGTAAGATCCAAGGATCTTAAGTCCTGGTAAGCATTATTTGGATTTAAATAAAATCATTAGCTGTGATACTTTATCAACATTTTGTATAGAACTTTCCATGTCCAACATGTATAACCCATTGTTAATTGAACCAGTTGCATAAACAATATTATCTAAAGATAAAACACACTTTGAAATATTGCATTCAAACGAAAATCCCTTCCTGACAAGAGCAGGAATAGAGATAATATTTTTAGTAATACTGGGAACAAAGTAACAACTGTTTAGTTCTAATACAAGCCTAGATGGCAAAGAGATGAAATAGTCTCCTACAGCAACAGCAGCAACCCGTGCCCCGTTTCCAACGCGTAGGTCCACCTCATGCTGTCCCACCTGTCTTCTTCTCTTGAGTTCCTGTACATTTGAACAAATGTGAACTCCACATGCAGTGTCCAACACCCATGATATAGAAGAAGAAGAAACCATGACTTCCGTCACATATATACCTGAGCCAGAAGGAATGCTTCCCCTCTTATCTCCTTGGAGCGCTTTACAGTCCTTTTTCCAGTGACCTAACTGGCCACAGTGGAAACATCTGTATTCCTTAGACCGCTTCACCTTTTGTTTCAGAGCCTTACTGTAGTTCTTGACAGGGGCTTTGCCCTTCTTCCCCTTCTTCTTGTTCCTGGAAGGAACCATTAAGACAGAGGTCGAAGGCTTTCCCTTCAGAGTTTCCTCAGTAGTCAAGAGCATATTCAGCAGCTCTGCCGGAGTACAATCGATTTTGTTCATATTAAAATTAATAATGAACGCATCAAAAGAGGGCGGAAGAAACTGCAGAATAATGTCTACAGCAAGCTCCTGATTGATGGTATGCCCCAGTTTTTCTAGAGCCTCCTTGTGCCCAATCATCTTGAGCACGTGAGCTCCCACCGGGCTCCCTTCAGCCAGTTTGCTCTGAAAGAAAAGCTTTGTCAGATTATAGCGTTCTGTCCTCGCCTGTGCAGCATACAGCATCTTGAGGTTCGCTATAATTTCTATAGCCGACATATCCTCATGCTGACGCTGCAGCGATGGCGTCATAGACGCTAGCATCAGGCAAGCGACATCAATGCTATCATTGACATGCTTTTCATAGGCATCGCGAACCGCCCTTGCGGCGTTCGCAGCGGGTTGAGGCGGCACAGCCGTCTCGAGGACATACAGTTTCCTCTCAGCCTTAAGAACGATCTTAAGGTGTCCAAACCAGTCTGAGAAGTTTGGCCCAGCAAACTTCTCCCTTTCCAGTAGGGATCGCACATTGAAGCTCATGGTGTTCGTTGCTGCAGGAATCTACAACAATGCAAGAACAGCAAGGTTAGTATCAATGTTCAGAATCAATCCAGGACTTAAGAAAGATTCTTTTCTCACTATTTTATCTGACTGAAAAATCCATTAAAATAGTCCGAAAGAGTAACACTCTTTTAGTGAGATGGGATCCAGATTTCATACTTGGTCTCCGCGTCCCGCTCAGGCGAGATAAGATGCACAGAGAGTACAAGCACTAATCTCTGGTAGGCAGTCCCTGCCAATCGCCAACCCGTGCGATTCCCCTTCATCTGGGCAATCCAGCAGACTGTGCCAACTGAGTTGGTACAACACAATCTCTGACCCCACAGATGGCTGCCTCCATGTGCTACCATATGCGCCACATATGTAGCCTACATGGTCAAGCTGACCCGACCTACTCCCTGGACCACCACGTGCTATGCTGAGCAACGAGAAGCGATAAATCCCTTCTCTGTAACACGCAGGTGTAATCCAGCACCGTCTGAAGATAGATGGACGTGCCCACTGAGTGGGTACAACACGGCTCCAACGATAATCAGAACAGTGAGGTTTCGCGTCAGAAGGCTTACGAGCTTGATATGGATGCGTTGGATTTTAACGGTCTTTTATCTTCTTCACTATCATACAATTCCTATGGTGATAGCAGAAGATAAATAAATCATGCTGTTCTACTTATTTAAACAATAAAAGAAAGCATGGATCTTATGTGGTAAAAGCCCATAGCCTAAGTAAGACCTTAACCTAACTTAAGTCTTCACTTGCTCTTCATGGGTCTTTTAGCATCTGATCTGGTCCAACCCAGGGCCCAAGCGCCATCTGCAGCTCAGGTGCGCCTACCAGGGAAAATGCGCTCAGGTGCGCCTACCAGGGAAAATGCGCCTGGTCCCAGAGTCGAACCCTGGACCTCCCACCTGGTCTAGCCACTGCTGCATGCGCCAATGCCATGTGTGCTCTGTGCTCTTGTCTGATTAATTTACAAATTAATCTATCTAGACAAGATTGACACGCAGGTCAATTACATTTTATAAATTAAATACAATGTGATACGCAGATCACAATAATTAATTTACATTTAATTTCCAGGCACGCAGGCCCCAGCACAGCACACATTAAACGGGCAGCCCACATAAGATTAAATAAACAAGCATATGGCATCAATCAATCATCATGTGATCCATTACAAAGAAAATAAAATTTTGAAAACCCCATTGGCATCAATTTTAATTTCCTTATGTGCCTTACAACCTTACAACGGTCCATTGATAGGGATCCACTCATCCATCTAGTCAGATCCACTGCCCTTGCATGCACCAAGTCCTAACTGACTTGAGTTGACCTAATGGTCAACCATGCATGCGTAAAGGGCTGAACAACCCTCATGAGTTTCGGCAAGCGGGTGTGACCCCGGGCCTAACTCATGTGTGTTCACTGGTCATCTCTATCAGACCTCGCTACACGCCGTTGATGCAGTCGACCTATAGCCACCTCGTGCTTGCGCACAGGTGCTATCTGGTAAACCCATCTAGGCTGTCAGATGGTCTGATCAGACTATTGGATCTAACCTAGAGGGTGACTTCAACCCCATCAACCCGTCTAAGGGTTTATAGTAAGTGCATATAGATCTAATTGTTTGCGCGCAAGTAAACAAGTTTTTGATGAAATACCATTCAACAAACTAAACATGCGCCAACAAGATCATGCAAAAACATGAACAAAACACATGCGCCAACACTTAAAACCTAGCATGTAGATTCGCATGTGAAAAAGATCTATACTAGAGCGCAAACAAGGATCACAAAGCAATTATATAACCATACATACAACCTGCCTCTGATACCAATTGGAGAAACCCCTTTCAAGAGGGGGGCGAGAACCCTAAACATGCACAACCGAAACCTTTGCATGGCGGAAATTAGGGATTCAAGAATCGCATGTATGATATATCATCAACTAGATGAAAGGTTGCTAAAATCAACAAAGGGTCATACCGATGCCATAGTTTAGATGATGCCTTGGAAGCAAAGACTCGATTGGTTCTTCTCCAAAGGAATCGCACACAAGAGGAAGAAGGCCTACACTTCGATCGCTCCTTGTGCTAGCAAGGCACCAAAGTGTCTTTGATCGCTTGTAGGGGTGATGAAAGACTTGCTCGGCTTTTTCCACTAGACTTCGGCGTGAGTTCTCTTCTCTACACCCGAGAGTCCACGAGAGGAAGAAGCGAGACAACGACCCACACGAAGTGGAGACGTTCAGCCAAAACGTGGAGACGTTTTTACACTTGAAAAACCGACTTTCCAATTATAGAAAGTCTTTAACTCCAAAACGTTTTGCGTTGAACTATTCGAAACTCACTTATTCACATTGAACCAAGCGCTCAATCATGAGCCGGTCCAAGGTCTTTGGTTCAATGACCAAACCGAATTAGCCCAAGCATTAAGTCAAGATCGGATTAAACCCTAAGGTCCTAGATCTTACCATTCATCTTCTGATGCTCCTGATCTGATCGATCTAGCATCAACACTCTCGATCGAAGCTTACCGATCTCAAGCCCTAATCAATCAAACATGATCAGACTAGATCTCACTTACAATCAGAGTTTCAATCCCTTAATCTGAACTGAAACAATTCAGTCCACACGATCTGACTTAAGTAAGCCATATCATCAAATTGTGCGACCCTAAGGGTTTCCTTTAAATGTCGGTAACGATAACTTACGTTATCACGATCAGTGAGGGGTATCTAGCAACACATCACTGTCTCCCGATATAAAGGAAAGAGTCTTCCAAGACTACACCCAAACCACAGCTCAAGAGTGAATCCATTTCACTAGGCATACATGTTTCCTTTGCCACTGGATGTTCTTATTGGACAAGCGTGTCAAGCCTGTAACTCCAATATGATGAGCATGATTAGATCAGATGAACACAGTCACCTGGGTATGGCCATACACTTTCTCAATCATCTCATCCAGGGGGGCCCCTTTAGAACATCACACTCCTTAAACAAGGAGACGGCAATCCTTTATCTATCACTAGTGCCCTAACCTGACTCAAGCTCACCATCCAAGATAGTCTATAATCATTATGTTTCAAATGATATTAAACCACCTCAAAACAATGACAATCATCATTTAGAAACCCAAGTGATCTCAAGTCAAAGGACATGTGCCACTTGATGCAAACAAGGATTATTCACATTGTGACAAGCAATTGAATATCCTAGTAGGGTTTGTCCAGTACATCCAATGTACCCATGAGTCTACATCTTATTCCATGCTCAAAGCATCCTATAAGATTAGAACACATATTAGTCTTAACCATATCAAGGCTGTCTCATGTTCACCAAGATATTTCGACTAAGGACATTACAGCATGTCAGCCTAGCTGAACAGCTTTGAGACATTATTCAGAAGTACACTTATTACAGCAGACAAGGTAACAAACTGAATAACAACCATTGCCTTTATAAACATAAAAGTTTATTACATGATACTGATACAATCCCAAGGCCTCAAACATTAGCCTTAAGGGCATACCCCAACAGTGTGCGCCCTCTGCAGTCTCACACACACGGATCTCTTGAGTTCTCTTCTTCCACGCACGGTGCTAGCCTCGGGAAGAAGATCCAAGCCTTAGGGAAATGCTCTACTTCACTTGCGCCACCAAGAAAGATGATGCGCCAAGAGAAGAAGGAAGATTGCCCAAACCGCCAAGCACTAAAGTTCCTTGCGCCAAGAGGAGAGGAAGAAAAGGCTTGCGGTTAAGGAAGAAGGAAGATGCACCCTTGCTCCTAGCACTCGCCCTCTTCTTGTGTTCACGCCTCCAAGGATTGATCATCCTTTGAGGGCTCGGCTAGGTGCTCTTTTATAGGGCAAGAGGCGATTTATGAAAGGCCAGGATGAAGACAAGTGGGCGGCTAGGATGAGAAGGTTTGAGACAAGGAAAGTCTCCAAGACATTTCCATAATTCTCATTCAACCATTCCTTTTAGAGCCCATGTCCTTCTATGTGCGCCAAGGCCTTGCCTTGCGCCCCAAGCAATGCCATAGAGGCATGCATTCCATCCAAGGAAGAGAGGGGAGGCGCCCTTTACTTCCATAATGAAGCAAAGGCGCCAACATGACCCCATTATGCCCCTAGGCGCTAAATGGTTCATGTTTCTCCCCATTATACCCTTTTAGACTCTCATCTCTCCATGAGAACGTGTTATTGGGCCTCATTGGATAATGAGCTAGCCCAAACTTCACTACATGGGTTGATTAAGCACTTGGATCCAATCCAATGCAACCCTAATCCAAATGTGACCAACCATGGTCAGATATGGGTCAACCTGCCAAAAATGAAGTTTGGCTCCAATAACATTCTTCCATCTCATCAGGCCCATTGGTGCTGATGAAATCTCCCAATTAGATCCGAGTTATCCAATAACTCGATCATAAGGCTTCTCGATCAATACGAGAACTCAAGTATCAAGGTGTGCGACCCTGTAGGTTCCTCTGACGCTGGCAGTGCTGACCAAAGGTCATCACAAGCAGTGAGTGGCACCTAGCAGTGCATCGCTGCTACCCAGGTCATTGGAATGGATATCGACATCGACATCCCCATCATCGCAACTAGATACAGATGCATTACAGTCTCTTTGCCGAACTGATATCCGATTGGACAAGTGTGTCACCACTTGATTTCATCCAATCTCATGGCTATGACTAAAACAGGTTCTCACCTGGGTATGGCCATACACTCTCAGTCATAGAACCATAAAGGAGCTCCATGGATATCATACTTCCCTAGGGAAGGGGCAAATCCTATGTCTGTCCATTGATCTTCTCATATGGGTCGTGACATGCTCAATAACAACCGTTATGACCTCCTAGCTACGGCAAGGTGTTGGGTTGTATCAAAGCAAGTCCCTAACCATATAGAATGATTAATGACCTCAAGTCAAGGGATCAATGCATCTCCTGTCACTTATGAGGATAACTCATGACACCAAGTCATAGCCTCATAGCGGGTCTATCCAATATATCCTCCAATGATATACCCATGTGTCTGCGTTAGCACCACGTGCCTAACCAGCCCACATACCAGTCTCTCAAGTACCAGAGCTATCCCATATCCACTCAGGTACATCGACTGGGGACAATTATTTGAGCACAGATCCAATCTGTCTCCAGGGACATTATCATGTAAGTACACAATCGCAAGTGTAGACAAACAATGATAACGACAATGCCAGAATGATATATAAATATCAATGTCAAGTAGTACATAAGTTGACCAAAACTAGGTCCTAGGGCATATACACCAACAATCTCCCACTTGCACTAAGACCTAGAAGTTGAGGAATCTCAACCCTATATCTCTAGCGTGACCATCATGCTTCTGCTGTGCCAAAGCCTTGGTCAATGGGTCTGCTGGATTATTTTCTGTGTCTACTCTGCTAATCTTGACATCACCTCTGTCAATGATCTCTCTAATCAGGTGAAATCTTCTGAGTATGTGTTTGGATCTTTGATGAGACCGTGGTTCCTTGGCTTGTGCAATTGCTCCATTGTTGTCACAGTAGAGTTCAATGGGATCCATTGCACTAGGTACCACTTGAAGATCACATAAGAACTTCCTTATCCAAACAGCTTCCTTGGCTGCCTCAGAAGCAGCCACATACTCAGCTTCGGTTGTAGAATCTGCTATGGTGGATTGCTTGAAGCTCTTCCAACATACAGCGCCTCCATTTATCTTGAACACATAGCCGGCCTGCGATCTAAAGTCGTCAGGGTCGGACTGGAACGATGCATCAGTATAGCCCTGCATACTGAGCTCTTCCTGTCCCCCATAGACCAAGAACAGATCCTTAGTTCTTCTCAGATACCTTAGGATGTTCTTCACAGCCACCCAGTGCTGCAGACCTGGATTGGATTGGTATCGGCTGGTTATGCTCACAGCATATGCCACATCTGGTCTAGTACACAACATTGCATACATGATCGATCCTACTGCCGAAGCATAAGGAATTCGACTCATGTCATCCCTCTCAGCCTGTGTTGTAGGACACTGGCTCTTTGAGAGAGTAAGGCCATGTCTCACTGGAAGGTATCCTTTCTTGGATTGCTCCATGTAGAACCTCTCCAGTACCTTATCAATGTAAGTACTTTGACTAAGGGCCAGAAGCCTCTTGGATCTATCCCGGTAGATCCTCACGCCTAGAATATAGGCGGCCTCCCCTAAGTCTTTCATCTCGAAACACTTCCCCAACCATGTCTTCACAGCTTGAAGACTAGGGATGTCATTTCCGATGAGTAGTATGTCATCAACATACAAGACCAGAAAAATCACCAAGCTCCCACTGAATTTTCTGTATACACAGGCGTCATCTTCACTTTTGATCAAGCCATAATCTCTCACGGCCTCATCAAATCGAAGATTCCAACTTCGAGATGCTTGTTTTAATCCATAAATGGATCTCTTCAGCCTGCAGACCTTATTAGCCTCTACAGGATGGATGAAGCCATCAGGTTGTGTCATATACACATCCTCAGTCAGCTTCCCATTAAGGAACGTTGTCTTCACATCCATCTGCCATATCTCATAATCATGATATGCAGCTATAGCAAGCAGAATCCGAATGGATTTAAACATGGCAACTGGCGAGAAGGTTTCATCATAGTCCACCCCGTGGACTTGTTTAAATCCTTTAGCCACTAGTCTACCCTTGTAGGTAACTATATTGCCATCCATGTCTGTCTTCCTCTTGAAGACCCATTTACACCCTATAGGTTTTACCCCATCAGGCAGCTCAACCAAATCCCAGACTTGGTTAGCCGACATGGAATCCATCTCGGATCGCATGGCATCAAGCTATTTCTCGGAGTCCGGTCCACTGACCGCCTCATCATAGGTTCTAGGTTCATCCTCAATGATGAAGATCCCATCGTGTTGGGTCGGTAGCGACCTATACCTTTCAGGTGCACGACGAATTCTCCCAGACCTACGCGGGACCTGTGTCTGAGCCTCAGGTTGCCTAGCAACCGGTGTAGGTGGCTCAGATTCCATCTCTTTGTCTTGTGCTTGCACTTGGACCTCATCCAAGTCAAACTTCCTCCCACTAACTTCTTTCATAAGAAATTCTTTTTCTAGAAAGACAGCACCCCGAGCAACAAAAACTTTGTTCTCGGTTGGGACATAGAAGTAGTATCTGTTGGGGTATGCCCTTAAGGCTAATGTTTGAGGCCTTGGGTTTGTATCGGTATCATGTAATAAACTGTTATGTTTATAAAGGCATGGTTATTATTCAGTTAGCTACATTGTCTGCTGCAATATATATGTTCTTCTGAATAATGTCTCAAAGCTGTTCAGCTAGGCTGACAGGCAATAAAGTCCTTAGTCGATATATCTTGGTGAACATGAGACAGCCTTGATATGGTTAAGACTAATATGTGTTCTAGTCTTATGGGATGCTTCGAGCATGGAATAAGATGTAGACTCATGGGTACATTGGATGTACTGGACAGACCCTACTAGGATATTCAATTGTTTGTCACAATGTGAGTAATCCTTGAATATGACAAGTGGCACATTTCCTCTGACTTGAGATCACTTATGTTTCTAAATGATGATTGTCATTGTTTTGAGGTAGTACAATATCATTTGAAACATAATGATTATAAACTATCTTGGATGGTGAGCTTGAGTCATGTTAGGGCACTAGTGATAGACATAGGATTGCCGTCTCCTTGTTTAAGGAGTGTGATGTTCTTAAGGGGCCCCCTGGATGAGATGATTGAGAAAGTGTATGGCCATACCCAGGTGACTATGTTCATCTGATCTAATCATGCTCATCATATTGGAGTTACAAGCTTGACACGCTTGTCCAATAAGAACATCCAGTGGCAAAGGAAATATGTATGCTTTGTGAGTTGATTCACACTTGTGCTGTTTATGGGTGTAGTCTTGGAAGACTCTTTCCTTTATATCGGGAGACAGTGATGTGTTGCTAGATACCCCTCACTGATCGTGATAACGTGAGTTATCGTTACCGACATTTAAAGGAAACCCTCAGGGTCGCACAATTTGATGATATGGCTTACTTAAGTCAGATCGTGTGGACTGAATTGTTTGGGTTCAGTTTAAAGGGATTTAATCTCTGATTGTAAGTGAGATCTGGTCTGATCATGTTTGATTGATTGGGGCTTGAGATCGGTAAGCTTCGATCGAGAGAATGGATGCTGGATCGGTGAGATCAGGAGCATCGAGAGATCAACGGTCAGATCAAGTACCTTAGGGTTTAATGTGATCTGGACTAATTGCTTGGGTTAATTGGTCTATGAACCAGACCTAATTGAACCGGCTCTAGATATGAGCACTTGGTTCAAAGTAGAGAGAAAAATGCGATTGGTTCATGAGCGCATGAACACATGATCGTATGAAAGAGAGGTTGGCTATTTTTAGTAACCACGCCTCCATGTCTTGAGTGGAGCGCATCTCTTGTCGTCTCAACCCTCTATTCTCGTCGCCCTCTCGTGTGGAACTTTGGTTCACGCCTTAGAGACTCGAGAATCAAGGAAGCAAGAACTCTCTCTTCCCTTCAAACGATCAAGACACCTTGGACGATCCTTGCTAGCACAAGGAGCATCAAGGAAGGAGCACATCTTCATCTTGTGTGCGAGACTTTGGAGAAGAGGCGCTTGCAACTTTTGCTTCCAAGGCGCCATCTAGAAATGGCTATGGTATGAATCATTTTTATTCATGCAGAGTTTATAAGTTGATCATAATACATGCTAAGCGATTTGAAAGCCCTAGATTCCGCTAGATTTTTGTTGCGCCTCCTGTTAGGGTTTTCGCCCCCCTTGTATGGGGTTCTTTCAGTATCCTTTAGTTTCCTTAGGATACCCCACAAATACACACTTATCAGATCTAGGTTCTAGCTTGCTAGAATCCTGACATTTGACATAAGCCTCACATCCCCAGATCCTGATAAACGCGAGATTAGGGCGTCTCCCACTCCACATCTCGTATGGTATTTTGGAGACAATCTTAGATGGAACATTATTCAGTATCAGAGAAGCTGTTTCTAGTGCATGCCCCCAGAATGAAGAAGGTAGAGTTGCGTGACTCATCATGGATCGAACCATATCCAATAAAGTTCGATTTCTTCTTTCAAACACACCATTCCATTGAGGTGTTCCAGGAGGAGTGAGTTGGGATATGATCCCATACTCTCTCAGATAGTCAAAGAACTCACCGCTCAGGTATTCTCCACCTCGATCTGATCGAAGTGCTTTAATGGATCTTCCAAGCTGGTTCTCTACTTCATTCTTGAACTCCTTGAATTTCTCAAAGGATTCAGATTTATGTCTCATTAAGTAGACATAGCCATACCTACTGAAGTCATCAGTGAAGGTAATGAAGTAGTTGTACCCTCCTCTGGCTTGTTTATTGAAGGGCCCACACACATCAGTATGTATGAGATCCAATAAACCTTCTGCCCTCTCACCAATCTTGGTGAAGGGCGCCTTTGTCATTTTCCCTAATAAACAGGGTTCACAAGTATCAAATTCCTCCAAGGAACTTGAATCTAACAATCCATTTGCATGGAGTTATTGGATGCGATTCTTGTTTATATGGGCTAATCGACAGTGCCATAGGAAAGCACCAACTGAACCACTCAGTTTGGTCCTCTTATTGCTTATGTTACAAATAGAACTTTCCATATCCAAGATATATAGACCATTGCACAAAGTACCCTTCCCATAGAACATATTTGCAAATGAAAAAGAACAGGAGTTCTTATTTATTTCAAATTTAAATCCTTTCCTTGCCAAGCAAGGAATGGATACAATGTTCTTTGTTAGCGAAGGTACACAAAAGCAATTATCTAGTTCTAATTGAAGTCCAGATGGCAAGGAGAGAGTCAAAACGCCTACAGCAACAGCAGCAACCTGTGCCCCGTTTCCAACGCGTAGGTCAATCTCTCCAAGCCGCACCGATCTACTTTTCTTGAGCCCCTGCATATTTGTACATATATGAGCTCCACATGCGGTATCCAATGCCCATGACATATAAGTAGAAAGATTGACTTCTGTAACATAGATACCTGAGCTAGAAGTTAAGGCCAAGCCTTTCTTCTCCTCATTCTGAAGCTGCTTGCAGTCCCTTCTCCAGTGCCCCTGCTCGCCACAGTGAAAACACCTCTAGTCCTTTGACTTCTTCGCCTTTTTCTTCAGTGCTTTGGTAGGACCTCTAGCACTGCTCTTAGCACGTGCCTTACCCTTCTTCTTTATCTTCTTGGTCGCAGGGACCAAAAGAACAGAATTGGGTTTGGTCTTACCCATCTCTCGCTCAGCTGTTTGGAGCATATTCATCAATTCCTCCCGTGTGCACTCAATCCGGTTCATGTTGAAGTTAATGATAAACGGACTGAAGCTAGGGGGCAGGGAATGAAGAATAAGATCCACAACCAGCTCGTTGTCTATGGTGTGTCCCAGTCTCCTGAGATGATCCACATTCCCAATGAGTTTGAGAACATGGGGTCTCACTGGTGCACCTTCAGACAAGTTGCACCGAAAGACTGCTTTGGCGGTGTCAAATCTCTCAGTTCTAGCCTGAGCCTCGAACATCTGTTTCAGACGAGTAATCATCTGAAAAGCGTTCTGCTCCTCATATTGCACCTGTAGTTCAGGTGCCATACTGGCTAGCATAAGACATGCAACCTCCAAAGAGTCATCCTGATGCTTTCTATAAGCATCTCTGTCTGCCGTTCGGGCATTAGGCGGAGGAGCCGCAGGAAGAGGCTGTTCAAGGACATACATCTTCTTCTCAAGCTTGAGGACTATCCTCAAGTTCCGATGCCAGTCCATAAAGTTAGTTCCAACTAACTTATCCTTATCAAGGAGTGATCGCAGTGATAATCCGCCAGTGTTCATTGCCATTGTTCTACAACACCCAAGAAGAACAGATTAGTACTACTTCGAATCATTTAAACTGGACTTGTTTTAAATGATTTCTGCTCTCACTATTTTAAATTCGCATTGACAACCCACAAAGTCAATCGGGAAGTTCAAGACTTCCTAGTGAGATGGGATCCTTATTTCACATGAGGCTTTGCGTCCCACGAGGGTGGGATGAGATGCACAAAGTAACCCATGTTTCCTAAGGTGGGCGCGCCGGCCGGTTGCTCAAAGCAACTCCCCTTGTTGAGACAGTCTGCTGCGGTGCCTTGTAGGAGTAAGGCTTATACCTGGTCTGCTGCGGTGCCTTGTAGGAGTAAGGCTTATACCTGCTCTTCTTGTAGTCTTTATGCTTAGGGTACTTCTTACCCTTGCCGCCACTACCATACTGAGGAACCGCCGCCTCAGCTGCAGAAACCACTGCCACGGCAACATGAGAACTCCTCTCAGATATATACCTCTCAATGGTGCGTGCTCGCCCAACAGTCTCAACATAGGTCTCCAAATGTTGAGCACCAACCTGCTCTCTAATGTCCCATCTGAGACCTCTGAGAAACTTGGTAGCTCTCCTCCTTTTAGTGTTTATCAGATGAAGAGCATACTTTCCCAATTTCGTGAACTGTAATTCATACTGGTCCACAGTCATATCACCCTGCTCCAGGTGAATAAATTCCACCTCTCGGTCCTCCACCAAGCTATCAGGGAAGTACTTCTCGTTGAATCGAGACAAGAAGTAAGGCCAATCTACAGTCTCATGTCTTTCTTCGGCAAGTCTCACCACGCCTTTCCACCACTCATCTGCGTCAGCACGCATCATATAGGTGGTCAAACATAACTTATCTTCGTCCGAGCAACGCATAACTTGGAAAATCTTTTCCAAGCATAACTGCCAGTTCTCGGCATTACTGGATTCTGAGCCTCCATAAAATGAGCTAGGACCCAGTTTCTGGAATTCACTCACAAGTGAAGCATAGCGCCTGTGAGCGCCCTCCTGAGAGTCATCCCCCACTGCCCGAGTAGTAGTCTGGGGTCTCTCTCGAGTCAGCTGCTGCAAAAGCTGATGTTGTGCTTCTTGGTGCTGAGTCTGCTGCTGCTGCAGCATCTGAGCTTGCCTCTCTATCATAGCACCTTGTTGCTGAACCATGCCAGTCAGAGCCTCAATAGTTCTCGTGAGGTTCAGGGTCTGCTCGCCCTCATCACTAGCATTTCCTCTGGTCCGTACCATCTTAAATGCCTACACACACATATCATAGTCAGGAAACAATCATAAACCTAACAGGTGTCTAGCAATACACAAACATGTTTTCCCCCAAACTAAGTTTTAGCTAGCCAACTCCTCTGATACCATTCTGTAACATCCCACATTCTTAACCCCAAACAAATGGCACAATTCACAAATGATACAGGATGTTTCATATAAGATCGATCATATGCTAGGTAAAACCGAGTTCAAGAAAACACGATCTGAAAAATTTCCATAAATTCATACATGCAAATTCACAAAACTCAAATCTCATAAATCTCATAAGGGTACCTGCCACCACGCAATCCTTGCACTAGACATATGCAAGGCAACAGTTATATCAAATCCACAGCTATATTAAATCCGTATCAAAACCATAAAATCCAAAAAGGTACCTGCCACCAGGCAATACTTGCACTAGACATATGCAAGTTACAGATATATCAAAACCGATTACAAAGAATACACCATAAACCGAAATTCACAACAAAATCACAAAATCGATTTTATAAACTCATATCAAACACCGAAACCAGGCTGAAGCCCGCGGTGACACAAAAATCAAACTCATAAGACTGCCATAACCGGCAACATAATTCACATAGTTCACATAGTCTCATGATTCACATAGTTCATATAATTTATGTTAAGGCCACAACCGGCCCCAAGAATTAAGCATAAAAATTCTTAAAACAGCAAACAGCATAATTATCCACGCCAAAGCACTCAAGACATGCGCCCCTGCTCTATGCCTGAAAATAGTGAGGGGTGAGCTACACAGCCCAGTGAGTGGATAGTCTAAATCGACCATCCAGAACATACATTCAAAAATATAGGCAGATTATTTTAAAAATCTTTAACAGGAACATTATGTCAACATATAACAAAATAAAGAAACAGAAGTCATATAGACAGTTAAATGTACACACTAGCATATTACAAATTCAGGTTCTAGAGTTTTACTCTAACCCAATTAAACACATATATTCTAAACCAACTAAACACACCATACTTAATTAACCTAGTTGTCCAGCATATTCAGTAGTGACCAATATGGTCTAACCCGGCTTTGGCCTAAGCACTGGGAGCTGCAAAATCTCGTGCAACACATAAACATGGACAGTGAGTAGAATCAAGAGGTGGCCCCCGCCAGGTCACGACGTGGCACTTTGCTCTAAAACACCCCATAAACACATCGATGGATTGTGTGTAGATTCAAGAGGTGGCCCCCGCCGAGTCACGGCGTGGCACTTTGCTCCACACACCCAACATCATAAACCGAGTGATGACATCAAAAGGTGGCCCCTGTCTGATCAAGACATGGCACTTTGCGTCTTATATCACCCCAACACATAAAAGAGTAATGACATCAAGAGGTGGCCCCTGTCCGACCAAGACATGGCACTTTGCGTCAAAACCCGTTCTCCCAAAAGGTTCCTACTGGACAACAGACACATCTTATTTCATATTTCACATAGGTGAACATATTTCACAAAGGTGGACTCCTAAGTGTCAACTAGACTCTAGGATAGTCATCACAAAAATCATATCGGGCAGGCATCAACCCCCATCACAATAATCATAATAGGCAGGCTGAACATCAACCTCCTCACATATCACAATACAGGGCTGAAATTCAAACCCTTAACATAACACATAAGGACTATCCCCTTGAGTTCATAGTTACACCTAGCCTTAGTCCTAACCATCACATAATCACATAATTTTCCAAATTTACATAACCCATAATTTTCTAAATTCACATAATCACACATATTGTTCAAAATTTACATAACATAACACATAATATTTTATATTCGAATATCACCGAATATAGTGTAGTCCTTAAATTTCATGCTGATTAGTTTAATCAAATTTTGCTATGTTATCACCCAAATTTTCTCAAACAAAATACATGACCATAAACATATAATATGTTACACACATAAAGAAATAACCAAGGTAGCGTTAACAGCATTTATAAAGCATCCATAAAATCAACATAAATTGTAAAACATGTATTCTTATAAATCACTTTACAAATTACCACAAATTACCACATGTAAACATGTTAACTACAACTATAAAAATTTCGGTTTAACTACAATTATAAAGGTATCGGTTTTCATACATGCTATAAAAATCATTGATCTAATGTTACCAAAATTCCCTATAAAATACCTAGTTAACAAGAATTTCATGCTCAAAATTCAATGATCTAAAGCTACCAAAAATCCCTATAAAAATACCTTAAATTTCATGCCACAATTTTCGGTTTTCATGAGATACATACCTTTTACAAAATTTCGGTTTTCATGAAAATACAAGAAGATCTTAAATTCGGTTTCATGAATAATAAGGATATATAAATATTCGGTTTCCATGACAATTATACCATTATAACTTTCGGTTATCACAAGAAGAAGTCTTGAATTTTCGGTTTTTAACATTGCAAATCTCTAATCAATCTCATGCATCAATAACACAACCCAATTGTTAGGAATCAATTAAGACAACCCACTCACCTTGAAACTTAGGTTAAAAATCTCCCCAACAAAAATCGTCCAAAGCCTTTGAAGTCACCCAAAGGATCTCCAAGAAATCGCCAAGAAAGTTTCACCTCAAGGGAAATTCGCCAAGGGAAGAAGATGGAGAAAAATCGCCTCAAAACTCTTCAATAATCGCCACTTCTTCAAGCCGCCACCCTAATTTTTCTCAAGACTCCAAAAATCGCCAATAATCTCACCCTAGTCGATATTACCACTTAAACTTTGGGTTTTTAAATTTTAGACCCATTAACCAATTAATTCCAATAGGGTTTAACCCATATAATTCATAATTTCGAATTTTCAAACCCAATAACCCATAGTTAACCAATTAATTTAATTAACTTACAAATAACCAATCACTTAACCGAAATCCAATAAGGATTTAATTAATATCCAATAAGGATTTAATTAACCAATAAGGTCTAATTAATTAACCAATAAGGTCTAATTAATTTAACCAACAAACTGTAATTAATTAACTTACAATTTACAACCCATAAATCCTAATTAATTTATTATGAACAACCAATAATAATTCATCATAAATTAACAGCCAATAATCAAATAAATAATCTCTAATTAATTTACAATAAATTAACAACCAATAAACTCAAATCAAATAATTACAAATTAACAATCAATAAGCCAGTTAATTAGCATCCAATAATTTTATTTAAATCATAATAAAATATCACAGCTAATGATTTTATTTAAATCTAAATAATGCTTACCAGGACTTAAGATCCTTGGATCTTACATCCCTCCCTCCTTATAAAGCTTTAGTCCTCTAAAGCTCAGCATCCATATCTTCAAAGAGGTAAGCATAAAATTTCCTCATATCAGCTTCAGTCTCCCATGTCGCCTCCTCAACTGACTGATTTCCCCAGATAACCTTTACCAACGGTATAGTCTTGTTCCTCAGAACCTTATCCTTTCTATCCACAATCCGAATAGGTCTTTCCTCAAATGACAAGTCACTCTGAATCTGAAGAGGTTCCAACTCCAACACATGAGATGGATCAGGATGATATTTCCTCAAAGCAGAGACATGGAATACATTATGCACATGATCCATAGCAGGAGGTAAAGCTAACCGGTAAGCCACTGGACCAATTCTCTCAATAATGTCAAAAGGGCCTACAAACCTAGGGCTTAACTTGCCCTTTTTGCCAAACCTCATAACACCCTTAGTAGGTGACACCTTCAAGAACACATGATCCCCTACCATAAACTCCAAGGAACGACGACGGTCGTCAGCATAACTCTTCTGTCTGTCCCGAGCAATTTTCAGTTTATCCCGGATCTCTCTAACCTTATCAGTAGTCTCCTGTACTGCATCAGATCTCAAAATCATTCTGTCACTAGTTTCCTCCCAACACAAGGGAGTCCTACACCTTCTCCCATACAAAGCCTCATAAGGAGCCATCTGAATACTGGAGTGGAAGCTATTATTATAAGTAAACTCTATCAAAGATAGATCCCGATTCCACTCAGAACTCCAATCAACCACATAAGCTCTCAACAAGTCTTCTAGAGTCTGTATAGTACGCTCCGTCTGGCCATCAGACTGAGGATGGTATGCTGTACTAAAACTCAACTTAGTACCCAAACCCTCCTGTAAACTCTTCCAAAATCTGGACAAAAACCGAGAGTCCCTATCAGACACAATATCAACAGGCACTCCATGCAGTCTGACTATCTCATCAATGTACAATCTGGCCAGCCTCTCTAAAGGATAAGTCATCTTGATCGGGAGAAAATGGGCTGATTTAGTGAGTCTATCAACGATCACCCAAATAGCATCATGACCCAATCTGGTTCTAGGCAAACCACACACAAAATCCATACTGATGCATTCCCACTTCCACTCAGGAATAGGAAGGGGCTGCAACAAACCACCAGGCTTCTGGTGTTCAGCCTTTACAGTCTGACAGGTTAAACACCTAGAGACAAAATCATATACCTCTTTCTTCATGCCCGGCCACCAAAAACTCTTCTTGAGGTCCTGATACATCTTAGTCACGCCAGGATGTAGAGAATATTTGGAGTTATGGCTGTCCTCCAATATTTCTTTCCTCAAGCTCGGTTCCTCATGATGGAACCCTTTCAGGAGGGGAGCGCAAAACCTATTGTGAGAAGAACCCCTTTCATGAGGGGGGGCGCAAGTCATATGTTTCTTTCTCATAGCAGCGGAATTAGGGTTTCCACATAAGATCGCATTCTATACTTTCATATAATCAACTTGATTAACAAGTGAGAGATTCGTTACCATGGCCATGGGAAGGTGCGGCTTGGAAGAAGAAAGATCGAAGGGATCTTCTCCAAAGAAATCACACACAAGGGATGAAAGCTTCCTCCTTGCGCAACTCTTGTGCTAGCAAGATTGCCAAGCTTTTCCAACCGTGTGTAGGAGATTAGATGAAAAGGGCTTCCTTCTTTTCGAGAGCTCTTCTTCCTTGGCGCAAGAACGATGCCTTCCACACGAGCAAGCCGTTCCAAAACCACGTCCAAGAAGCAAAACCGAAAAACATTAGAGAGACATCAAGCCATGAACGCATATGCGTTATGCTTTTGGAACTTTCCAAAATTGGCAACGATTAAGAGTTGGCGTTCACGTTTCCATGAACCAAACGCAACCTCTTCTCCCTCTTGAACCAAGCGCTCAACCCATGAGCCGGTTCAATATCCTTGGTTCAATAGCGAAACCAAATCAGCCCATAAATTAAGTCTAGATCAAATTAGACCCCAAGGTCCTAGATCTGACCATTCATCATCTGACGCTTCTGATCGCATCGATCTAGCATCATCTCTCTCGATCGAAGCTTACCGATCTAAAGCTCTAATCAATCAAACATGATCAGACCAGATCTCACTTACAATCAGAGATTAAATCTCTTTAAACTGAACCAAAACAATTCAGTCCACACGATCTGACTTAAGGAAGCCATATCACCAAATTGTGCGACCCTGAGGGTTTCCTTTAAATGTCGGTAACGATAACTTACGTTATCACGATCAGTGAGGGGTATCTAGCAACACATCACTGTCTCCCGATATAAAGGAAAGAGTCTTCCAAGACTACTCCCAAACCATAGCACAAGTGTGACTCAATTCACAAGGCATACATGTGTCCTTTGCCACTGGATGTTCTTATTGGACAAGCGGGTCAAGCTTGTAACTCCAATACGATGAGCATGATTAGATCAGATGCACATAGTCATCTGGGTATGGCCATACACTATCTCAATCATCTCATATAGGGGGGCCCTTAGAACACTACACTCCTTAAACAAGGAGACGGCAATCCTATGTCTATCACTAGTGCCCTAACCTGATTCAAGCTCACCATCCAAGATAGTCTATAATCATTATGTTTCAAATGATATTGAACTACCTCAAGACAATGACAATCATCATTCAGAAACACAAGTGATCTCAAGTCAGAGGACATGTGCCACTTGCTGCTTACAAGGATCATTCACATTGTGACAAGCAATGGAATATCCCAGTAGGGTCTGTCCAGTACATCCAATGTACCCATGAGTCTACGTCTTATTCCATGCTCGAAGCATCCTATAAGATTAGCACTCATATTAGTCTCAATCATATCAAGGCTGTCTCATGTTCACCAAGATATCTCGACTAAGGACATATAGCCTGTCAGCCTAGCTGAACAGCTTTGAGACAGTATTCAGAAGTACACTTATTACAGCAGACAAGGTAACAACCTGAATAATAACCATGCCTTTATAAACTTAAGAGTTTATTACATGATACTAATACAATCCCAAGGCCTCAAACATTAGCCTTAAGGGCATACCCCAACACCTCAGGGACACATACCCTTCCACGAAACCGAAGAATACCATCATCAGACAGGCTAAAATCCTGAACTGCGCCATCAACCAGACTATCCCTGATCTGAACTAATTTCGGATCCACAGACTGCTGATCTCTGATCTTCTGCAACAAAGCAGACTGTACTCTGAGAAAAGCCACGTAACCAGTCTGAACTTTAGGAGAAACACTGATCCTGAGATCTCTGAACTCCTGCAGTAACTGCCACTCACTAACCCGTAAAGCAGCTACTGAAGTAACTGGATGTCTGCTCAGCGCATCCGCCACTACATTGGCCTTTCCAGCCTGATACTGAATGGAGAAGTCATAGTCTTTGATCAACTCCATCCATCTTCTCTGTCTCATGTTCAACTCCTTCTGAGTGAAGATATACTTGAGACTCTGGTGATCAGTGAACAGATCAAACTCCTGGCCCAGCAAATAGTGACGCCATATCTTCAAAGCAAAGACTACGGCCGCCAACTCTAAATCATGAGTAGGGTAGTTCAATTCATACTCCTTCAGTTGTCTCGAAGCATAGGCTACTACAGAACCCTTCTGCATCAAGACACAACCCAACCCTTTGCCTGAAGCATCCGTATATACAGTAAACCTTTCCCCATCACTAGGAATAATGAGGATCGGTGTACTAGTCAACCTTCTCTTCAGCTCTTGGAAGCTCTCTTCACACTTATCATCCCAAATAAACTTGGCCTCCTTTCTGGTTAATTTAGTTAAAGGACCCGCCAACTTGGAGAATCCCTCAACAAATCTCCGGTAGTAACCTGCTAAACCCAGGAAACTCCTGATCTCAGTAGCACTAGTCGGTCTTCCCCAATTAAGGATAGCTTGCACTTTAACTGGATCCACAGACACCCCCTGACCAGAAATCACATGTCCAAGGAAACTGATCTTCTCTAGCCAGAACTCACACTTACTAGCCTTGGCATATAACCGGTTCTTCCTTAGAACCTCCAGCACTCTGCGCAAGTCACTGACATGATCTGAAGTAGTCCGTGAGTATACCAAAATATCGTCTATAAAGACTACCACACAAGAGTCAAGCAATTCATGGAATACCCTGTTCATCAAATCCATGAAGACAGCAGGTGCATTCGTCAGTCCAAAAGGCATAACTAAAAATTCGAAATGCCCATACCTGGTCCTGAAAGCAGTCTTAAATATATCCTCATCCTTGACCCTCAGCTGGTAATACCCTGATCTCAGATCAATCTTAGAGAACACTGTCGCTCCCTGTAATTGATCAAATAGATCATCAATTCTGGGAAGAGGATACTTATTCTTGATAGTCACTTGGTTCAATTGCCTGTAGTCTATACACATCCTCAGGGTTCCATCTTTCTTCTTCACAAATAGCACTGGCGCTCCCCAGGGAGAAGCACTAGGCCGAATGTACCCTTTCTCTAGCAATTCCTCCAGTTGTTTCTTAAGCTCGGCCAGCTCTGAGGTAGCCATACGATAAGGAGCTCTGGAGATAGGTGCCGTACCTGGCGCCAATTCAATGCCAAACTCTACTTCTCTAATCGGTGGCAAGCCTGAAAATTCTTCAGAGAACACATCAGGAAATTCTTTCACCACCGCCATCTGAGTCAAATCAGAAGTAGAATCATCCTGCACCTTAACATGCGCAAGATAACCCTTGCATCCACTAGCCAGTAATTTCCTGGCCTGCAGGAAAGATATCACATGCGGTCCTTGGTCTGACACTAGACCTCTCACAAACAGTCGATTCCCATCTAACAAATTCAAAGTGATTACTTTCTCAAAGCAATCCACAGAGGCATGATGGGAAGACAACCAATCCATTCCTAAGATGATATCATAATCTTGCATGTCTAAGAGGATTAGATCTACCAGAAACTCATAACCCTCTACATGTACTACATAGTCAGCACAAACAGTATCTGTAGATAACGATTTTCCTAAGGGAGTACTCACAGACACAGCATAATTCATCACCTTAGGTAACACAGGTAAACATGCAGCAAACTTAACAGATACAAAAGATAAATTTGCACCAGGGTCAAATAATATGCGGGCTAACTGATCAAATACGAATAAAGTACCTTCCACGACGGATCGGGAAGCTCGTGTATCCTTCTCAGCCACAGCATACACTCTAGTCTGGACTGTAGGCTTATCTGCGCCTCTAGGTTGCATCTCAGGTTCTCTGCAGTCCTTAGCCATGTGCCCTGGTTTCTTACACCTGAAGCATATACCATTCTTCCTATGACAGTCTTTCACTAGATGTCCCTTGATCCCACAATAACTACAAGTGATACCGTTTCTTACATCCCTGGCATCCCTGAACTGCTGCGGTGCATCCCTGGTCTGCTGCGGTGCCTTGTAGGAGTAAGGCTTATACCTGCTCTTCTTGTAGTCTTTATGCTTAGGGTACTTCTTACCCTTGCCGCCACTACCATACTGAGGAACCGCCGCCTCAGCTGCAGAAACCACTGCCACGGCAACATGAGAACTCCTCTCAGATATATACCTCTCAATGGTGCGTGCTCGCCCAACAGTCTCAACATAGGTCTCCAAATGTTGAGCACCAACCTGCTCTCTAATGTCCCATCTGAGACCTCTGAGAAACTTGGTAGCTCTCCTCCTTTCAGTGTTTATCAGATGAGGAGCATACTTTCCCAATTTCGTGAACTGTAATTCATACTGGTCCACAGTCATATCACCCTGCTCCAGGTGAATAAATTCCACCTCTCGGTCCTCCACCAAGCTATCAGGGAAGTACTTCTCGTTGAATCGAGACAAGAAGTAAGGCCAATCTACAGTCTCATGTCTTTCTTCGGCAAGTCTCACCACGCCTTTCCACCACTCATCTGCGTCAGCACGCATCATATAGGTGGTCAAACATAACTTATCTTCGTCCGAGCAACGCATAACTTGGAAAATCTTTTCCAAGCATAACTGCCAGTTCTCGGCATTACTGGATTCTGAGCCTCCATAAAATGAGCTAGGACCCAGTTTCTGGAATTCACTCACAAGTGAAGCATAGCGCCTGTGAGCGCCCTCCTGAGAGTCATCCCCCACTGCCCGAGTAGTAGTCTGGGGTCTCTCTCGAGTCAGCTGCTGCAAAAGCTGATGTTGTGCTTCTTGGTGCTGAGTCTGCTGCTGCTGCAGCATCTGAGCTTGCCTCTCTATCATAGCACCTTGTTGCTGAACCATGCCAGTCAGAGCCTCAATAGTTCTCGTGAGGTTCAGGGTCTGCTCGCCCTCATCACTAGCATTTCCTCTGGTCCGTACCATCTTAAATGCCTACACACACATATCATAGTCAGGAAACAATCATAAACCTAACAGGTGTCTAGCAATACACAAACATGTTTTCCCCCAAACTAAGTTTTAGCTAGCCAACTCCTCTGATACCATTCTGTAACATCCCACATTCTTAACCCCAAACAAATGGCACAATTCACAAATGATACAGGATGTTTCATATAAGATCGATCATATGCTAGGTAAAACCGAGTTCAAGAAAACACGATCTGAAAAATTTCCATAAATTCATACATGCAAATTCACAAAACTCAAATCTCATAAATCTCATAAGGGTGCCTGCCACCACGCAATCCTTGCACTAGACATATGCAAGGCAACAGTTATATCAAATCCACAGCTATATTAAATCCGTATCAAAACCATAAAATCCAAAAAGGTACCTGCCACCAGGCAATACTTGCACTAGACATATGCAAGTTACAGATATATCAAAACCGATTACAAAGAATACACCATAAACCGAAATTCACAACAAAATCACAAAATCAATTTTATAAACTCATATCAAACACCGAAACCAGGCTGAAGCCCGCGGTGACACAAAAATCAAACTCATAAGACTGCCATAACCGGCAACATAATTCACATAGTTCACATAGTCTCATGATTCACATAGTTCATATAATTTATGTTAAGGCCACAACCGGCCCCAAGAATTAAGCATAAAAATTCTTAAAACAGCAAACAGCATAATTATCCACGCCAAAGCACTCAAGACATGCGCCCCTGCTCTATGCCTGAAAATAGTGAGGGGTGAGCTACACAGCCCAGTGAGTGGATAGTCTAAATCGACCATCCAGAACATACATTCAAAAATATAGGCAGATTATTTTAAAAATCTTTAACAGGAACATTATGTCAACATATAACAAAATAAAGAAACAGAAGTCATATAGACAATTAAATGTACACACTAGCATATTACAAATTCAGGTTCTAGAGTTTTACTCTAACCCAATTAAACACATATATTCTAAACCAACTAAACACACCATACTTAATTAACCTAGTTGTCCAGCATATTCAGTAGTGACCAATATGGTCTAACCCGGCTTTGGCCTAAGCACTGGGAGCTGCAAAATCTCGTGCAACACATAAACATGGACAGTGAGTAGAATCAAGAGGTGGCCCCCGCCAGGTCACGACGTGGCACTTTGCTCTAAAACACCCCATAAACACATCGATGGATTGTGTGTAGATTCAAGAGGTGGCCCCCGCCGAGTCACGGCGTGGCACTTTGCTCCACACACCCAACATCATAAACCGAGTGATGACATCAAGAGGTGGCCCCTGTCTGATCAAGACATGGCACTTTGCGTCTTATATCACCCCAACACATAAAAGAGTAATGACATCAAGAGGTGGCCCCTGTCCGACCAAGACATGGCACTTTGCATCAAAACCCGTTCTCCCAAAAGGTTCCTACTGGACAACAGACACATCTTATTTCATATTTCACATAGGTGAACATATTTCACAAAGGTGGACTCCTAAGTGTCAACTAGACTCTAGGATAGTCATCACAAAAATCATATCGGGCAGGCATCAACCCCCATCACAATAATCATAATAGGCAGGCTGAACATCAACCTCCTCACATATCACAATACAGGGCTGAAATTCAAACCCTTAACATAACACATAAGGACTATCCCCTTGAGTTCATAGTTACACCTAGCCTTAGTCCTAACCATCACATAATCACATAATTTTCCAAATTTACATAACCCATAATTTTCCAAATTCACATAATCACACATATTGTTCAAAATTTACATAACATAACACATAATATTTTATATTCGAATATCACCGAATATAGTGTAGTCCTTAAATTTCATGCTGATTAGTTTAATCAAATTTTGCTATGTTATCACCCAAATTTTCTCAAACAAAATACATGACCATAAACATATAATATGTTACACACATAAAGAAATAACCAAGGTAGCGTTAACAGCATTTATAAAGCATCCATAAAATCAACATAAATTGTAAAACATGTATTCTTATAAATCACTTTACAAATTACCACAAATTACCACATGTAAACATGTTAACTACAACTATAAAAATTTCGGTTTAACTACAATTATAAAGGTATCGGTTTTCATACATGCTATAAAAATCATTGATCTAATGTTACCAAAATTCCCTATAAAATACCTAGTTAACAAGAATTTCATGCTCAAAATTCAATGATCTAAAGCTACCAAAAATCCCTATAAAAATACCTTAAATTTCATGCCACAATTTTCGGTTTTCATGAGATACATACCTTTTACAAAATTTCGGTTTTCATGAAAATACAAGAAGATCTTAAATTCGGTTTCATGAATAATAAGGATATATAAATATTCGGTTTCCATGACAATTATACCATTATAACTTTCGGTTATCACAAGAAGAAGTCTTGAATTTTCGGTTTTTAACATTGCAAATCTCTAATCAATCTCATGCATCAATAACACAACCCAATTGTTAGGAATCAATTAAGACAACCCACTCACCTTGAAACTTAGGTTAAAAATCTCCCCAACAAAAATCGTCCAAAGCCTTTGAAGTCACCCAAAGGATCTCCAAGAAATCGCCAAGAAAGTTTCACCTCAAGGGAAATTCGCCAAGGGAAGAAGATGGAGAAAAATCGCCTCAAAACTCTTCAATAATCGCCACTTCTTCAAGCCGCCACCCTAATTTTTCTCAAGACTCCAAAAATCGCCAATAATCTCACCCTAGTCGATATTACCACTTAAACTTTGGGTTTTTAAATTTTAGACCCATTAACCAATTAATTCCAATAGGGTTTAACCCATATAATTCATAATTTTGAATTTTCAAACCCAATAACCCATAGTTAACCAATTAATTTAATTAACTTACAAATAACCAATCACTTAACCGAAATCCAATAAGGATTTAATTAATATCCAATAAGGATTTAATTAACCAATAAGGTCTAATTAATTAACCAATAAGGTCTAATTAATTTAACCAACAAACTGTAATTAATTAACTTACAATTTACAACCCATAAATCCTAATTAATTTATTATGAACAACCAATAATAATTCATCATAAATTAACAGCCAATAATCAAATAAATAATCTCTAATTAATTTACAATAAATTAACAACCAATAAACTCAAATCAAATAATTACAAATTAACAATCAATAAGCCAGTTAATTAGCATCCAATAATTTTATTTAAATCATAATAAAATATCACCGCTAATGATTTTATTTAAATCTAAATAATGCTTACCATGACTTAAGATCCTTGGATCTTACATTAGGACTTGGTGCATGCAAGGGCAGTGGATCTGACTAGGTTGGATGAGTGGATCCCTAGTAATGGACCGTTGTAAGGTTGTAGGGCACATAAGCAAAATAAAATTGATGCCCATGGGGTTTTTCGAAAATTTTATTTTAATGATTGGATCACATGTTAATTGATGCCATGTGTTTGTCTATTTATTCTTATGTGGGCTGCCCATGTTAAATCTGTGCTGTGCTGGGGCCTGCGTGCCTGTATTAAATGTAAATTAATTATTGTGATCTGCGTATCACATTGCTTTAATTTATAAATTGTAATTGACCTGCGTGTCAATCTTGTCTAGATAGTTAAATTTGTAATTTAATTAGACAAGAGCACAGAGCACACTTGGCAGAGGCGCATGCAGCAGTGGCTTGACCAGGTGGGAGGTCTAGGGTTCGACCCTAGGACCTGGACCTAACCCCCGCAACTATCTAAAACATATAATGAAAAAGCATCCAACCCTTCCACGAGAGGTAAAGAAAAGAATAGGCTACCATATGAGATGAGACGACTTCATTCTTGGCTTTCACCCCTACGCTTAAGAAAGAAAAGAAAGGAACTCTTCCTTAAACGCTTGCTTCCCTCCTTCGGAGATCAAGGCAAGGCAGTCCGATTCCTCCCCTCATGGCTCTATGGGAGATTTTCCTTCCGACCGGATATGGAAGTCAAGAAAGCAACGTTCCTCTCTCTTATAATACTCTCCAAGTCAAGCCGACGATAAGGAAGCTCGCATGGCACGACAAACTGGAACGGGAACTCAAACTTGAGATTATGCACCGACAGGGAAATGCAAACCACTGGCAGGGACTCTAAATGATCGTATGGAAAGACTCGGTCCCATCCTATTTCTTCGTATGGATCACCAACAAAGAGGACTGGAACTGAATCTATCCCAATGGCTTAAGTTATCACTGCAACAATTGGCACTGGTCGGGGTCGGGATGGAGCGGAAGTCCCAACTAGAAAGAAAAACCTTTTTTTCTGCATTTTGAAAGGCTGAGGCAGCAGGGCTTAGGGTTTACACAGGAGATCAAAAAAGGTAAGGCACTACAAAAGAAAGCGATCTCCTAAAGAGAGCACTTAGCCCTTCAACTGACTCAAAGACATAAGGACTAGATGAGGGCCTTAGGACTCCAATTGGCTGGGCAACTCCTCTTGATGGATAGTCAAATCAAATACAGGTTATGCAGAGGCTTCAACTCCAGAGGTTTAGCTTTCCAATGCGAACGGGACCCTACACTGAGAACTATTTTTAGTAGGCGCTTAGCCCTCTTACTGGCCCTTAGCCCTTCTCTTGACCTATAGTATGGCTTGGAACTGGAGAAGCTCACCTTAATACTAGATCACAAGCAGAACTGACTGTAACGGAGGCTCGCCTAGCACGAAAAACGAAAACCTCATAGAAAGCAGAATAAGACCTTACCCACGGAGCGGTAGAAGGAAAACCCTAGAAAAGCTCAGCCCTAGACCTTTACCTCTAATCCTATAATGCGATTAGGTTCGTTCCTATTGCTACAAGGGGTCTATTGAGACAACTACAACTACTTATACAGCTATTCCTACAACTGTCACTATGGGGACTTATCTTTTGAAGCGAAAAGGTTTGGACTCTTTCAAATATTAGCCTGGGATAAACATTGAAATGACTTAATCAGAGCAGAGTAAACCGCTGTAATTGGCTGGGCTAGAAACTGGCTATCAGTGTCAGGGTAAACGACTAAAACAGGATCTCCCATTGCCTGTAAGATAACTTCCACTTAACTGCCACTCACACTGTAAGAGGCACTGAAAGGAGATCGCTGGGAGCTTACATGGAAATAGATAGCCTTGGAAAAAGGGGGCTTACCAGTGTCAGAGACCTAGATGCGCTTAGGGGTGGGCTTACCGAATGGAAATAGATGATGCCCTTTTTTCTAGCACCATCTGCTTCTGTAAAACAAAAATAATCAAAGGGGACTACCGAATTTACACTGACTTTTCGAAGGGAGCTTGACTGGATCGAGGGGATCGTTACGCTCGGTACACTCCTTAGTAAGGTATAAGGTCGAGTTAGTTTTAGATTATATTTACATATCTATCTCATGAAAAGACATCGATCTCTTTTTTATATATCAATTTTTTTCTATTTAACAAAGCATATTAGAGTCTCCCTCCATATCGGGTAAGAAAGCGTATTTAGGGTGAGCTTGACTAGAAATATGTTAGCCAGGAAAGAGTCTTGAAAATGGACTATAAAGAAGTGCATGACTCGAAACTCGCACTGGGAATGATCATATAGAAAGTTTTACCGCACCGTGGGACTGTTAATCTCCAACCGCCTGAAAGATCACTTCTTCGCCTAAGAGACTTAAGGGCTGCCCTATCAACTACTCCTTCTCCAGAGTCTTCCATTAGCTAGAAATATCAAGCCCTAAGGCCTATTGATTCGTATCCAACCACATGTGTTAGGAAACTCCCCTTTTTTAGGAGGTATCAAAACACTTGAAAACCTCTTTTCCTACCGCTAACGGAGAGATCGTTTCACTTGCTTACTTACGTAATATCCTCCATCCCTATCCTTCCTTATACTTACCAGAGAAAGAGATCGCCCGGGTAAGACAAATACCGCCTAATCTTGACCTATATGGATGCCTGGTAACTGCCTCTTTTTCTAAACTATCTGAAGTTCTCTAATTTGAAGAGGGTTGTTCACAGACAGGATTGCTCTTTCCTGCTAGATTTCAATAGAATGGCTACTATACTATAAGGATTACCCAGAGACTGGTCGGGCTGGCAGGTATGTACCAGAACAGAATTCGTAGGGTTTACCAATGGCACTGGCTCTCAAGGGAAGACCTTCACTGAAAGTGGATCCTTCAAAACTTATAGGCACTGAAACCCCCTCGAAGGCAGAGTCATTTTCCAGATATAATAAAGTGACTGCATTTGCCCTTTACCTTGGATACACACAAGATTGCTCACTCGCTGGAAAGAAACTCCCATTGGCTAGAGGATAACAGAAAACGAGGTTGGCTTGAAGGAAAATCTTACTTATTGTATGTATTCGCCCTATCCTAACTCCAGCTTACTTATATGTGAGCTTGCCCTTATTTTTGATCGAGATCTCCCTTAATATGAGCTAAACCTTATATTCACTACTGGAAGGCAGGTGCAGGTAAGAGGAAAAAGCATCTCTAATATTTCGATGCTGAATCAGAACTTGCCCGGAGCGCCTCGAATCCACATTCTCATTTAGCTTTAGCAGGGAAAAAAGCAGACTGAATTCAATCGAAAGGAATAGTCCTGGAAATGGTATCAAATATGCAACTCCACTAGTCTAGCTAGAAATAGAGTATGGGTCATCTGTGGAAGGAAATATGCAAGACTCCTTCCCCAATGAGAAAACTTGACCTCTTTTTGCCCTACCTTACCTCTCAATTGATATGGGCTTTCCGAGCTAGCAGGCCAAGAACCATCCATCCTGACCTGAGAGAGGATAGAGCAAAGAAGTAGCAGGCTTTGGAAAGAGAGTCATTCCAACATTCCTAGAAGCGTTTCAGTGTGGCCCGATAGTAAGTTGCGGGAAGAGAATAAAAGAAAAGTCAGCGTCGTTGGATAAGGCAGGGTCGATGTCAATTGAGCAAGAGCTTAGATACTTTTCGAGCTCTTTACTCGAAACAAGTCTTGAACTCGTTCTCTGACTCGCTGCATTTTATTTCACTCGTTTTTTTTAGAGACGACAAAATAGGAGCGAGAGCTTTTCGAAGAGGAGAAGGCGAAGGACAGCCAGTAGCCCCCTTGTAGTCCTTTACCGGATATTCATGAGAAGGGATCTCGCCAAGCAACTATCAATTGCACGAAATAGACTTAGTATAGTATGGGGAAGGTGTGCTAACCGCTTACTCGCCATAGAAAGGTGCGAGAGCCACTGATGAAATATAGTGTGTCTGGGAAGATGAAATTCTCTTTGATAATCCCTAAAGGGAAAGTTCACGTTTCAAGCAAGCTCTACAGCTCGCCGTAGATCCAATCTCTTTCTGTAAGTATTCTGATAGTAAAAGATAGTCAAAGAAATCGGGCGCGGGTGCCAGTAAAGCCAGTGATCTTGTGAGCTTGTGAGAGTGAAATAAAATGCAGCGAGTCAGAAAAGGTTTTCCATCGAGTTGAAAGCCCGTGTTTTCAAACCAAGTGCGGATGTTGGCGAAACTCTCTTGGCAGTACTTTAGACCCCAGCAAGAAAACGGAGAGCGTGCTAACGCGCTCCGGCTTTCGAGCCGGAGCTTGTTGGTTAGGCATCAAGCAAGAAAGGAAGCGCGATTACCTGGAATGGAAGCTGCAGAAGGTATACGATCAGGTTGGGAGGTTATTATCCTCATTCTCATTGGTTTAGTCCCCACTGGTTGCGTCAGTGAAGACCTTCCAAAAAGTACAGCCAACAAGTTCCCCGTTAGTATAAGAGTTCAGGGGAATCCGCAGGCCTTCTTCTTATCTCCCCCGCTCCTTGCCTTTCATTTTGCCTAATTTTCAATTCTTTTCATTTCAATTAGCATCAGCCTATAGAATATAAAATAGAAATAGATCAATCAAAAAGAACAAGGCGACCGACGCGATAAAGAGAGAAATTGGAGATTAGATTATTACATAAGTACCTACTTCCAATCTTCCTTGAGAGCTGGCCAAATTCCAGTCGCAAATGAAGAAGAGCTCAAAGCCAGTCGATTCTCTAATGAAGATATAGCAGTCAACCATCCAGAAATCATCCACTCTTTTACCGGGGATGAGCTCTTGGGCTAATTCAATGGCTGAAGCCAATAGTAAGTAGTCTTATACGAGACAGGGTCACCTTTCCGACCTTTCAAAAAGTCTATTGAATCAACGCAAGCGCCTGCCTTCCACTGAGTTAGATATGAGCCAGTCCCAATTAAGTGTGGGGATCCCACCAAGGGAGACATTTGAGTTTTTGTACTTTTAAATTCAATCTCGTATTTTTTTTATTTGTATTCTTTTTCTAACGTTCCTCTCCCTTAATTATCCTCTGATTCTGACCCTTCGGCTGTGAATGTTTTTTCCGCTTTTTCTTCTTATGAATGAGAGCTGGAGCAGGAATAGTGATCCGCTTTTGGAACTTCCGAGATAGCCCGGGAAAGACCAGACCAGAAGAAGGTCAGGTCAAGTCCAATCCTATTCATACTGACTTTTTTAGGCCTTCGTTTCTCCCTTTCTCAACTCGGAGAAAGCCAGGCAATGTAGCAGATTCTCGGCATCAACTATAGATGTTCATATATGATTCAATAGCATCGGATTATGTTACAGTTGGCAAGTCTCATCATATCCCACTAGATGAGATGATGTCCAGCTAAAAGCTCCCCTCCTTCTTCTTAGGAAAGGAAGCTTCCGATTCTACGAGAATTTTCAAACTAGTAAGGTATTCATCTAAGGCATACGCAATGGTAACCAGGCAGAAGTATTTCAGATCCTCCAAGTGAGACGATCTAAAGCATTCTTCATTAATGCCTCTTTCTTTTTCTCAATTGAAGAAATAATTGGCAGCAAGTACAAAAATGAGTAATAAACCGACTGGTACGATTCAATTCAACATTTTGTTCATTCGGGTTTGATTGTGTCATAGCTCTATAATTGGAATTAGGTTTATCGTTGGATGAACTGCATTGCGGATATTGACCCCCAAAAAGAAACGGTAGGTACAGCTAGTCCGTGAACAGCCAACCATCGCACTGTCAAAATTGGATAGGTTCGATCTATGGTCATTGGGGGCCTCCTAAAAGGAT